>CM041786.1:16957508-17282315 GCA_023375725.1 Nephotettix cincticeps | reverse complement strand
TCAAAAAACGAAATATTTTGAAAATACTTTTCTACGCTTTTATTTCGTTCAGTTATTTTACCCTTTAGCAGTGGCGTAGATACAGTTTTTTCATGGGAGGGGATATAAATCCCCCCCTGAGTGAAAACTTATTCTAGAGTATGCACTGTAGTTACATAAGGGACATTTCGATGAGTTAATTACCATATAAATATCATGCAATACCTCCGCTGCCATCTTGGACTTGCCAGTGTGGATTGTCTAGGGCAGTTTCTATACTGCGATGGAGGGCGTTTTTCCAAATCGAGATGGAAATTTCTCAGGTCAATCGAAAATGATATTAAAGTTCGTTTAGTAGCGCATTCTAATAGGCCTATACTGAAAATTTCATTAGATTTTCTGTTAGTGTTTTATTTCAATGTTTCTAAATTTCTTAATCGGATACGTGGAAAAAATTAATCATGATAAAATTTTTTTTGCCAAATTAACTTCATTTGTTTTCCTCTATGAAATGTATTAAAGGTTTATTTATAAACACCGTTATTTTTACATTTAAATTTTCAAGATCATGAACATTTATATGAATTTATTTAAGTTTTTTACATTACTTATAATACTATAGCTATTTTTCAGTAAAATTTTTTCATTATTTAAATGAACAATAATCTATTTAATATATTTGGAGATATTTTTCTAGCTTATTACTTATTGGACGGCCAATTTTAACTAAAGACATCTATTCTAGCTGTCTCGGTTGGGCAGTACAAACAATTTTTTTCATATCATTACCAATAACACAAATAATCTAGTGCTGTCTCGACACGAACAAAGAGTGACTTTCATTAACATTTTGGAGGATTTTAGATGCAATTTACATTACTTTTTTAGTTTACGCTATTTTATAATGAAACAAGTGACAGACAAAATAACACGAACGCGAAACATAAAACGAGAGAGTACGGAAAAATTTTTGACATAAGAAAGTCATACATCACTAACGTCAAGATCTTAACTGTTTAGGTTAGACCTACAGTATAAGTTATAAGATTTTGCAGCTAAACGATCTTGATGGCTGGAGGGATGACCGGGAGACCAGTCGGGAAATATCGCTTATTGCATACACTGTATTTCGACGTACAACATACAGTAACAACAACGAACTGCTTTTTTCTTTTGTTTGTTATTGCGTAGTGGTATTTCAGGATATTTTTGTTTTGAAATAATTAGTAAAGGTGGTCGCTATGGGGGGGATATATCCCCCTTATCTCCCCCCCCGTATCTACGCCACTGCCCTTTAGATTTTAAAATTGTTTACTAGTTTTATAATTTTTCATTTGTATTATTCAAATTCTCTATTTACATCTCAAATCCTATTAGATATATATAAGTATAAAATCTGTTAGACACAATTCTCCTTGTCTTCAGGTTTTTTGCCACGGCCATTTTATTTCCGTTTTCATGGGACGGACCCACTTCAAAATGGTCCTTGAGCCTTTTGGACGAATGCAGATGTTTTATTTATTGTGTGTGCGACTATTGACACCTGGTATTGTTTGTAGGTTTTTTGACTTCTTTAAATTATTTTGTTTTAACGAATTTCCCATAGGGAAGAAGCTATTACCGTAGGTCTCATGGTAAGAATTAATCCCGGGACCATGTTATTTTTTCGTCTTTAGGTGCCTTGAGTCCAAAAACAATAGTCGTTAAAAATTATATATATATATAAATTTGGTAGAGACGTGTATTCCTACTAATGCTTGGACGAGTTCGTAAACCAGACATATCGGTCAATGGGAACGGATAGTTTGGGGGGGGTTTTGTACCCCAAAATGGGGTTTTTTGCTTTTTTCACATGTAATTTTTAAAAATTTCTAATTTTATATTTCACCATTAGAATCAGCTTAAAAAACTACACAATTAAGTTCCTTAAAGCTTTTCTCTATCTCCAACGGTTACCGAGATATTAAAAAATCTAAACACAGTACGTTGTATTGTGGGGCTCCAATGTTAATCTTATGGAGGATAGGGAAAAATTAATATTTCCCATATTAATCAATATTTTTGGATAAAACTTGATATTTAGCATCATATGGTTAAGATCTATCCATTTATGCTTAAAAATTATAGTTTATGTGTTTATCATGGCAGGTAACCTTCATACTCTTTTCCCATGTTAATCATATGGAAAATAGGCAAACTCCTTCATTTATGGACAGATGTTGATAAAAGTTTGTATAAATGTTAAAAATAAAAATTGTTTATGGTATAAATGCCTACTTTCAGTGTTCCTCACAGCAGCAAACCTGCACACTCTTTCCCATGTTAATCTTATGGAGAATAGGCAAATAATTCTCATGTTTGTGGACAGATTTTTATAAAACTTGGCAAATTATTATTATTATTATATTGTTGATTTGGAAATTCGCTGAGTACGCAGGTCTGCTGCGACGGGGGTATTAATTATCTCGTATAGACAAATAAATATGTATGAATTTATTACAAAGGGCGTGGAAGAAGTTCTATTACAACCACAAGAACTATTTTTAATAGGTCTGAGTAGATTTTATATTCGTAGATAGAATAATATACTGATACGAGTCAAATATTAATTACCAGCTTTGAAACATAAATAGTTATACAATATACGAAACAAAAACCTAAACAATACAAAGTTCTTCAATACAAAGTACCTTGTAAGAAAATTCTTTTAAATAGTTACTTACCCAAATAAGAATTATTAAAATAATCGAATAATGCTTCATCTTGAATTGTCCCCGAATCACAAAACTAAGTTGTTAAGACGTGCATTTCACAGAGAACCTCCACTAAAACTCTCCTGTACCTGACGTAAAATTGTTAATAACAGGTGTGAAACACATTGTTGGTGGTAAATGCTCTGCTGATTACTATCCTCTCGGTTGCGTCGTGTTTGACTCTACACTATTTTATGTAAAATTCAATGCTTATTTTTATTGAGCTCTTTATAATATTACTAAATCAGTCGGCCCAATTTCTCTCCCGATGGTTCCAAAACGAAATGGGAAACCGACTTTAAACTACACGATATTAACAATTATGTACAACCTAACTCTTGATAAGTAATTACAGCAAGGATAAAGCCAGGAGCTACTTTGTATGATTACATGTTAATTGCTAATTTTAGTCCTTTTGAAAGAAAACCCCAAACTCCTACATTTCCTTTAAGTATCCAGCTAGCACCCTTGGCCTCCTTACCCCTTGAAGTTGTAACTTAAATATTCGATAATCTTATAGCTAGGGCTTGACACAACATTCTCGGCGTCTTCCAAAAGTTGCTGTTCACCACACCTCTCGGAACCAGACCGGCCGACCTCCCGACTGATAAACGGACCCCCGGGTAAGGGCAGGGGCGTTACGTATGACAAACAATACCACCGTTGCAGCAGACCTGCATACTCAGCGAATTTCCAAATCAATAATATAAAAATAATAATGATATATGACAAGTTTTACCAATATCTGTCGATGAATATGATAGTTATTTGCCTATTCTCCATAAGATTAACATAGAAAAGAGTATGCAGGTTTGCTGCTGTGAGCAAAATTGAAAGTAGCCATTTCTAGCATTAACAATTTTTATTTTTACCATTTATACCAAGTTTCTTAAACATCTGTCCATAAATAGAGGAGTTAGCCTATTCTCTATATGATTAACATGGGAAAATAAGAGAATGAAGGTTAGCTGCCATGATAAACACACACAATGATTTTTAATCATATATGGATAAATCTCAACTACGTGAAGCTAAATATAAAGTTTAATCCAAAAATATTTTTTGGATAAGATGAACATAAGATTAACATTGAAGCCTCAAAATAAAACATACTGTATTTAGATTGTTTAATATCTCGGTAACCGTTGGAGATAGAGTAAAACTTTAAGGAGGTAAATTGTGTAGTTTTTAGGCTGATTTTAATGGTTGAAGATAAAATTTAAAAACTTTTTAAACAACATATGAAAAACGCAAAAATCCTAGAAGAAAAAATAGAAGAAAGAGAAGAAAATAGAAGAATAATAGAAGAAATAGAAAATAGAAGAATAGAAAATAGAAAATAGAAGAAGAAAAAATAACATGGTCCGGGCTTAAGTCTCGCCATGAGACCTACGGTAATAGCTTCTTCCCTATGGGGAATTCGCTAAAACTCTAATCTAACATTTTAATCAGTGGCGTAGATACAGTTTTTTCCATAGGAGAGGATATAAATACCCTCCCCGAGTGAAAACCTATTTTAGAGTATGTACTGTAGGATACATAAGGGCATTTCGATGAGTTGAATACCATATAAAGATCATGCAATACCTCCGATGCCATCTTGGACTCTGGTCCCATAAAAAGAATGTTATTTTTGACTGCAGTGCAGATTAATTAATTGAATGTCGTAAAAAGTTGCTGTTGTGACAAATTAAAGGTAAAGCGATTATCTAAAGAATTATATTTTTTATCGTGAAAAAGATTTGCAGCTTGTTATTTACACTTATTATTTTGTTAACTAGATGCGATTTATCAATTAATTATCGAGTGAAATTCCGAGGTAATCGTATTTAAAATGTTTTTAATAATAATGTTATTCCCGAGATAACCACTTAACCTTACATTTGACTCGTCAACCATCTGTTTACGACTATCGTGTGGCTAGTGATGCTGTCACAAAATTAACATTGATCTTAGGGGCCTAAAAAAGCATTTTTCCAGTAAGGTCAATCAAAATGCTATTCGTCCTGTAGGCTAACCAATGGGACGCGATATCTTGATTTGCTACGAAAATTAATTCTATTATATTATTTCATGTCCATTACTCATGAATATGAATAATGATTGAGTGATTATATTAATTTATATTTTGATTCACAGCATATATACTGTAATGCATTTTTGTTGTGCTAATTTCTGCGTATTCTACGCTTGTTTTAGTGTGGATTAGTCTAGTGCAGTTTCCTACACTGTTATGGAGGGTTTTTTTTCAAAATCGAAATGGAAGTTTTCAGGCTAAATGGAAAATGATATCACTCACAAGGTTTGTGTAGTAGCTCATTCTCGGAAAATGTCATTACATTTTCTGTTAATGCTTTATTGCAATGTTTCTAAATTTCTAAATCGGCTACATGGACAAAATTAATCATGATAAAAAAAATTTTTCCAAAGATCCAAAACTTCATTTTTTTCAAATTAACAGATAAAATAACAATGACATGTAGTTAAAAAAGTTTATTTCTAATACCGTTATCATTTTCACAATATTAAATTTTTTCCTTTTATCATTAACTAGCTGACCCGGCGAACTTCGTAACGCCTCTCAGTAAACACATGTTAACTTTAAGATTGGCCATGTTCTGAAGTCGAATAGCAATACGGCTTCGTTGTGAAAGGTTATATATTCTGGGTCACTGCATAGTGAATAACAATACTGAAACGATAAAACATATTAATATCATTCCCATAAAACAAATAAATCTGAGTGGATTAATTCACAATTTTCAAATCCAATCCAAACCCGAACGAAACTTAACAGTAATACGGCTTTTATAGGAAAGATATACAACAGCTGATTATTATAATAAACGTAATAATATAAACATTGTAATTATCATATAAACACGTGACTTTAATCAGACAGAAAATAAAAATATAAAAACATAATCCCCCAAAACCGTAAACTATTAACGTGGTGAATAAAGCTGTTCATTTTTTACAGTACACATTTACTTCATAGTTTAACATTTAATGAATGGTTCAGATGGCATTGGATAGTAAAGCATACGGTATTGCTAATGGAAAGTAAACCAATCAGCTGTAGCTAAGAAATCAAATGTTTTCATTGTAGACAATTTGTAAACAAACTTACTCTCCATAAGGTTAACATTAGAAATTTAAAACGTCATAAAATGGAAACTTATGGGGTTTTCGAAAATATTTTTTCACTAAAACCTTCCCGGACACATGTAGAGCAACTTCCTAAAATTTCATGGCGATCGGATGAGTAGTTTGGCAACGCATAAAGGACATACAGACAGACAGACAGACATACATTCAATTTTATATATAGAGATAATTTAATTTATATAGAACATCAATTTGTCAATGTTTTATTACTTCTTGTAACAACAATTTTGACTAAAAACAATTTATTCCAGCTATTCTGTGGCCGTACAAACAATTTTTTACTATAGTAACCAATACCACAATAATCTAGTACTGTCTCGACACGAACAAAGTCACCGTGACTTTGTTCGTGTGCCGAGTTGGGGGAAATCTCTTAATTCGAATACTCTCGTATACTGTATTTCGACATGCAACATACGTACAGTAACATCAACGCACTGCTTTTTCTATTATTTGTTATTCCGTAGCGGTATTTCAGGATATTTTTGTTTTGAAATTATTAGTAAACGTGATCGTTATGGTGGGATATATCCCCCTTATCCCCCCCGTATCTACACCACCTGATTTTAATTATGATACAGTGCGGAACGCTGTAGGACTGTGTATTTCGCTCAAGATACAGCGCTGGAGCGTGTTACAGTATGCGGTGTCTTGACATGCACGAGGTCTCATCCTCCGTTCTCTCTATAAAAAATAAATATTAAATTCTAACAAATCTATAAGATGTCCAACCGCTAAACCTTTTTTCTAAATTGTTAGTTTTTAACATCAGACAACATTACATAAAGTTTTTACTTCTCAATACGGTACCTTATTCAATGTAGCAAACAGAATAAGTTTACAGATATGCGGGTGGTGCCACATTGTTAATTAATCTGTGCACTATAAACTACTAGATTTCAATAAAACATTTTAGAGCCAGTTTTGAGTAATTTGGATATATTCTTAAGACTTTAATAAGTGAACTACCTTTAAAAGTCTGAAATATAAAAAAATACAAATTGCCTGGAGATATCGTGAATACCAAATTTAATTGAAATTGAATAAAGAGTAGGCCGGGGCTATGTACACATCCACACGCACACACGCGCGTATATACTGTATAGGTGTTATACTGTATAGGTTCTCGTGAAACTCTGTACGGATACACACACACACACGCACACCGATAGAATATCACGTCAAACTCCATTTCTTTGGATTCAGGGGACCCCAAAACGGATAAATACACTCTCAACTCCTAATTGAAAACGATGATAAAAATAATACTTTCTCCATATACCATCGTATAAGTGGAAGAAAGTAAAAGTATAAAATTGATTTAAAAAACGTATACAGATTTCTACGAGTTCATTTTATGTTACTTTTAGGTTGAATTGTTAGACTTTATTACATTTTAGTGAATTTCACATAGGGAAGAAGCTATTACCGTAGGTCTCATGGCAAGACTTAAGCCCGGGACCATGTTATTTTTTCGTGTACAAACTCTCGTACAAAATAGTCCGATCGAGACCAAATTTGGCAGAGACGTGTATTCCTACATTTGCTCGGACGAGTTCGTAAACCAGACATATCCGTCAATCGGAACGGGTTGTTTAGAGGTATTTGTACTCAAACACTTTTTGCGTTTTTCATATGTAATTGTAAAAAAATTAAATTTTATCTTTCACCATTAGAACCAGCTTAAAAACTACACAATTAAGTTCCGTAAAGTTATTTTCTATCTCCAACGGTTACCGAGATATTAAACAATCTAAACACAGTACGTTGTATTGTGGGGCTCCAATGTTAATCTTATGGAGGATAAAGAAAAATTTATATTTCACTTATTATCTGATATTTTTGGATGAAACTTGATATTTAGCTCCATGTGGTTAAGATCCATAGATTTGTGCTAAAAAATCATAGTTTATGTGTTTATCATGGCAGCAAACCTGCATACTCTTTTCCCATGTTAATCATATGGAGATTAGGCAAACTCCTTTATTTATGGACAGATGTTGATAAAAGTTGGTATAAATGTTAAAAATAAAATTTTTGATGGTATAAATGGCTACTTCCAGTGTTCCTCACAGCAGCAAACCTACTCACTCTTTCCCATTTTAATCTTATGGAGAATAGGCAAATAATTCTCATGTTTATCAACAGATTTTGACCGAACTTGTCATATATTATTATTATTATATTATTGATTTGGAAATTCGCTGAGTACGCAGGTCTGCTGCGACGGGGGTATTTTAAGTTTGTAGCTTACTCTCGGAGTGTCCAAGTGCATTTAATCTGAACAGATTTTGGTTAAATTTATTGAAGAAATTAGTTTTGAACTCCAATTATATCTAGTCTATTTTGTCCTTTTTCACACACCAGACATCAGTTAATGGTAAGCTTTGTTTATTCAAAGTCCGGGGTTCACTTCACTGAACATGGTTTTTTCATGTCTTTTCACCTTCAATGGCACTCTCTGGGATCTTGAGCGAGCCAACCATTACCGTATCGTGCCGAGTTGTATCTCTTAGCCCTGTTAAAAGGATATGGACAATTAATCACTTCTGTGCTGAAACCCCATTCTTATTTGTAATTACCAATATAATGATACATTGTGCAGGACATGTCTTTTTTATGATATATAAGACGTACATTTTATCTTTACTATGCCAATACTGAGCTATAGAAACTGAATTCAGCAGATTCACACTACACGATAAGACGTCCCAAGCCCTAATTATTGGTGTGATTAAGTTATAGTCATGGAGAATCGCTCGGTGGAATTCACCATTAGTGTTCTTTTCATTCTGCCACAGCTTAGTTTGAATCTTGGATGAAAATTTTCCCAACACCCTATTAATTGCGCGTCCGTGTTCCTTACAATTTCGGTTTTCCATGGGTTAGTCTTATCAGCTTTTACCGTTACCGTTTTATCTCTCCAAGAATATCGTCTGTATTAAACAACGCATCGCTCACGAAGTCTGAAGTTCCAACTACAAACACAGCCAGCAGAAGGTGCAGTCCAAAGTCCAAAGGTATCCATGACGGTCGCAATCCCTTGTAGACCACTTCACCCAGAGAGTTGTTTCATAACCGTAACTGAAACAACATCAACACCTGTCTGATTGCCCAAACACACATGCTCTACCCTCGTCATACATTAACTGATGCAATGTTCGCCACGCTATGTTTTTTAATTTACTAAAACTTTGACTTTTAATAACTAGCTGTTGTCTGCGTGCGTCGCACCGATTCATTATAATTTTAAGAAAACTTAAAATAACCCCGTCGCAGCAGACCTGCGTACTCAGAGAATTTCCAAATCAATAATATTATAATAATAATATATGACAAGTTTGGTCAAAATCTGTCGATAAACATTAGAATTATTTGCCTATTCTCCATAAGATTAACATGGGAAAGAATGCACAGCGTTTGCTGCTGTGAGGAACACTGAGACTAGGCTTATACCATCAAAAAATTTTATTTTTAACATTTATACCAACTTTCATCAACATCTATCCATAAATAAAGGAGTTTGCCTATTCTCCATATGATTAACATGGGAAAAGAGTATGCAGGTTTGCTGCCATGATAAACTATGAACTATAAACATGAACTATGATTTTTAAGCATAAATGGATAGATCTCAACCACATGAAGCTAAATATCAAGTTTTATCCAAAAATATTGATTAATATGGGAAATATTAATTTTTCCCTATCCTCCATAAGATTAACATTGGAGCCTCAAAATACAACGTACTGTGTTTAGATTTTTTAATATCTCGGTAACCGTTGGAGATAGAAAAAAACTTTAAGGTACTGAATTGTGTAGTTTTTAAAGCTTATTTTAATGGTGAAAGATAAAATCTAAAATTTATTTAAATTATATATGAAAAACGCAAAAAACTAATTTTTGAGTACAAAACCCCCCAAAATACCCGTTCCCATTGACCTATATGTCTGGTTTACGAACTCGTCCGAGAAAATGTAGGAATTCACGTCTCTACCAAATTTGGTCTTTTATCTTCTATGGTACTAGACTGCAAGTAAATTAGGTTGTCTTCAATGTTTTTGCTTCTAGTGACATCACAAGCCATCACTATTTGACGTCATTAGTCTGCCCTATATACCCAACAGGAGAGTCGGCTGCCGTGTACGTAGCCAGCCATGTCATACCACTATAGCTTATCCACCTCACACCGGTCACCTGACTGTTTGAAAGTTAGCTTATCTGTCAAGTGTCAGCTGATTTAAGTTTAAAAAACACAAGCCTCAAATTAACCTTAACTTTTATCTTATCATAGTACTGTATCACATGAGTCATGAAGGTTGCTCTATATGCCTTTAAATTTATTCTTATAACTAACGTGAATCTGTGAACTTTAATCAAGGTGGAATTATTTGGGGATGCCGATTTCACTTTTCTGTAGTTTTTCATTGTTTATATTTTAGGATAATCAAGTCTGTTTCCGCCTTCATATCGGTTTATTTATTTCTCCCAAACTTCATCTGGTAGGATCATTTTTTGTCTCATCGTTTTAGGCCAGCCGATGAATTCATTTTTTGTTTCACTGTTTTTAGGCCAGCCAATAATTTGCAGGTACCCTTCACAACTATACTGATGATTTTCTCTAACCTATTAACTATAGGCCTAGTAACTGTAAGAAGTTTAAAGTAAACTGTTTTTGCCAAACCCTTTGTCTCAACATCACTTAGCAAGTCTGAAACAATTTTCTTTAATCTGTATCATATTTATTGTGAGCAGAAGACACATTTTTGTGATACACTATGAAATATTTTCATTTTCTATAAGCTCATCAATTGTTTCAACATGTTTATGCTTCAGTCAAATAGCCGATCCTAGTTCACATTAGACACTAGCTAAACATGGCTTAAAATATAGGCCTAGTATATATAGTTAGTTATACCTTAAGTATGGTATAACCAGACTTCTTTCTAGACTGAGTGGGTGTTGGCACAAAATTCAATTCTCTTTATTATCTCAATAAATAGTGATTTACTACTGGTATGTTTAAAAATGTGATTTCAGACTCAAGCCAGTCAGAATCTATTGCTCACGTAATACTTTAAAATTATAATTCTGTGAAAACGTAAAATAACAGTTAAGAACCTAGTGCAGGGATTCATAAGTTGCCAACAGTCAGCATTTTACATGAAATTATCATGTTACCGTCTTCTTTTCAGAATTTATTCATAAATAGGATCAATAGGTTGTTTGTTTTAACATTTAAATTTATTAAAGTTTTCTAAATTTACTTTTAATTATTTTCTTACAGTAGGCCTATAATATTTAAGATATTGAGGGAATTTGTTTGTTTTGAAAACTTGGATTCAAGACGGTTTGTAATACAATCATTTGCCTAATCTAGAGTTACAATTGATTCCCAACGAAAGAAAATTGTAAAAGGGTTTCAATACTGTATTTAATTATCATGGGTTAAAGAAGACTTAAATCTATAAAATTTTTAACAAAATAAAATTAACATTTTACGAAAGCAAAAACAGCAGTTATGAGTAATGATTTTAACAAAATAAAAAAAATAATATTTCCAAAAATGTTAAAATGGATCATTCTTTATTTGTTTACGCAATAACTAAAAGTTAAATCTGATGTCAAAATATCACATGTTTGGCGGTAATTTTGTTTGAGACCCATACATCTCTTTATGTCTAGATACCTTTAGCTAAAGGACTTATTTGGATGGGATTACACGTATCAAAGGTTTTGTGTAACACACTTAGTTCCAAGTCAACCTATATTCAAATCGTTGAAAACAATATTCAATAGATTGTTTGTTGTCCATTCAAACTATAGGCATACCATCATTAAGAACCTTGGGATAACTTCATAGGTTTAACTTGACCAATGGTTACAAGTGAATAATTGTGACAGTTAAAAGCATATGGTTAACAAAATGGATGGAAACGATAAGAATAAACTATCAATTAGAATATTAGACTTTGGTCACGGATTCAATTCCCGAGATCTCCATCAAAATTTTGGGTAATTTGGACTGCTATTCCTCAAAATCATTTATATCTTCGGTAAATGTAAAGTTACAATGTACTGCTCCTACCTGAGCAAGATAGGCAGGACATATTCACAGGGTAGGTCCTTTCAATATTTTAATCTGATATTATTTTGACTTTTTCTTGTAATCAACCATTTGTTATAATCTTAAATTAAAATACCCCCATCGCAGCAGACCTGTGTACTCAGCAAATTTCTAAATCAATAATATAATAAAAATAATATATGACAATTTTTGTCAATATCTGTCGATAAGTATGAGAGGTAGTTATTTGCCTATTCTCTATAAATTTAACATGGGAAAAAGTATGCAGGTTTTCTGCTGTGAAGAATGCTGAAAGTAGGCATTTTTACGATAAACTATTTTTATTTTGACCATTTATACCAAGTTTCATAAAAATCTGTCCATAAATAAAGGAGTTCGCCTATTCTCTATATGATTAACATGGTAAAAGAGTATGCAGGTTAGCTGCCATAATAATACACTTAAACTATGATTTTTCAGTATAAATGGGTGCATTTCAACGACGTTTTAAAATAACGTAACACAGTAACAAAATGTGCAATAAAAAGTCACAGTTAAAATGTAAACTGTTTAGCCATTCGCATAGCCTTAAAACTAAAATGTAAACAAAATAAAAAGACGTAAAAAATGCAAGTGCTTCAATCTGTCGAGTATATCTTCTTTTTTTCTATTTGCTTTTTTGAAGCAGGACCTGCTTATAATTTTGCATGGGTCCATAAGAGTATATCTTCAACTAACAGTTATAGTAAATCAATCAGCTGTGGAAAAGAAAATAGTTATAAAGTGAACAAAGTTCTTGTTCCATAGTATGGGATCCTTTTCGGGCTTCTAGAGAGAAACCCAATTTAGCTACATCAAAATTGATGATCCTTCTCCATGAAATTTTACCTAAGTGTACCACTTTTCATGGCAAATCGTCCAACGGTGTCCGAGTACATAAACTTCAAACATACAAATATATTCATGTTTGTATGATCCTCTTTTATAGATGTAGATTATAGAAATATTAATTTTTCCATATTCTCCATAAGATTAACATATATATATATATATATATATATATATATATGAAGACCTGAAGTAAATGAAGGAGGAAAGGATTTATGTGCCATTCTCAATGTTTTGAGATATCAAGGTTTGTTCACCAACAGAATGCATGGGTGCATACGGCCCACGCAATCTGCTGGTGACCATAGCAACTACTAGAAACAGTTGGGGCACTTAGATCAGAATATACCCTAAACTGGCTTGCTTCATAGATCACATTTCTGGTTATAACAGAAAAATTTAAAAATGGCACTTAAATCCTAATTTAACTCAGGTCTTCATAATATATATTATAATTTTTAATGACTATTGTTTTTGGCTCTGGGCACCTAAAATCTTCTTCATACATGTGTTTTTTAGTGAATGATGGCAGCTCTACAAGATCCAAAAATTGAATTTTCTAAATGTGAAGTTCCAAATACCGTTATTGTAACAGGATTTGGGCCGTTTACCAACCATCCTGTAAACGCAAGCTGGGAAGCTGTCAGTCTTCTGCCGACCACTGGTATAGAGAAAGAGCTAAATATTTGTTTATTAACAGAACAAGTACCTGTAGCTTATGAAGATGTAGAGAAAAAAATTCCGGCTCTATGGGATTCGCATAAACCCTTGGTATGATATATTTATTCATAGAATGATATAAATTTTTTTGCTGACATGGATATTTCTTAGCTCTGGGAGGTAGGGGGCTTTAGCAATTTGTAAGATGAAAATGTGAAACATAAGAACAGCTGTTTAGATGAACTGAAACCATTCCCTTTAGACATATCCATGATCTAACCTATTTCTCGCAGGGAAGTAAATACAAACATTTTTTCAATAAGCTCACAATTTTCCTCTATATTAAAAACTTAAAGAATAAATAAATTTTACTCTTAACCCTAGAAATGGCAAAGTCGTAATTTACGACGCATTTTTTTTCAATAAGAATTGGCAGTACATCATCTTCTGTTTCGTACTTGTTCGACACAAGCCTACAGACCGTCTTGATTAAACAACCGAACTGCTCTCGTAGTACAGAGTAAGGTCTATAACCAAGTAAATTTCTTCTCCTAGACTGATTGTGAGCCGGCTAGGCTACGCTGACGAGCGTAACGTTTAGCCATTCGGAAAAATGCTAGTTTGAATACATGAGAAATTTTATTGGCTTGCAAATGTGGTTTAGCAATGGAGGGCCATAAAATAAACGGTGACCGGCTTGGGTTTTAACTACCATTTGTAGGCTTAATATAGAATACACCTGTTTTGCTTTTTCTAGTGGTTATAAACCATGTTTTTAAGCAATTTTTGTTTAAACTTTGATATTTCAAGAAGTCAAGTTTTTTTTCTTAACTGTAACATAAAAATACTTCTTTTAATATTATACATAAAAATAAAAATATCTTCCACTGAAATTAAAAATTAAACAAAAAAAGCCACCGTTTATTTACTCCCCCCATTTGCAAGCCAAATTGGGATTGCTCATGGTCGGGATTCAACCCTAGCACTTTCAAATGGCTAGAACGGTTACGCTCGTCAGTAGCAGCGCCGGTTAGGCTACACTCAGTGCATAGGAGTAGAAAGCGCTTACTTGGTTATAGACCTGCCCGGTGGCAGGCTAGTGCACTACGAGAGCAGGATCGGTTGCTTGCCTTTAAAGGGCAACACGGTCACGTAGGCGCTAGTGTCTAACAAGTTCATTAAACTAACGACAGATGCCTCCACCTGCCACTTCTTATTGAATATGTAAATGCGTCGTAAATTACGACTTTGCCAGTTCTAGGGTTAAGCAAAACTGTGCTTGAGTTCTTACCACCTTAATTTTTATCTACAGATTATACGAGTAATTCTTTTTTTTTACAGCTATGCTCCGTTAAAAAAAGCTCTGTTTCTCTGAAATAAACAATAATAATTTTATTATCCGAGTTCTTTGTTTAAAAACTAAAGCCCATATAGGCTACTATATTTCATCTGAAAAGGTTTGTTTAGTTTTAGCCATGTATCGATGCTTTCAGTTAGTAATACATGTTGGGGTATCTAGTCTTGCACGGAAGATCACTTTGGAAACGGTCGCCCAAAAATCGGGCTATGAAAAATGTGACATTAAAGGGCAAACACCATTGTGCTATGAGTGTTGCATCGGTTCATCTCCAGTGTTACAGTCCGGCCTAGATGTGAGACAAGTGAGCAACTGGATTAACTCAACGTCAACAGCCGTTGAAACAGAAGTTTCTGAAAATGCTGGCAGGTGATTAGAAATCCTATATTCATATGTGTCTAATAGGTTTGATGACCTCTAGCTTTGTATGGTAGAATATGAGATAGATTCGCTTTCTTGTTTTATTAGGCCTCAGAAATCTTGAATGGCTCCCCGTAAATCACAGTCTAACTTGGATATTTCAAATTTTTCTTCAGTTCTAAGTTTAATTTTGATCTTTGATTTTTAGTTTAGTCAAAACCAATCTAAAAATTTTGTGATCCAAACAATGTATTAAATATTTTAGAGTTTTCTATTCGTCAAAGATTTATTAAAGAGATTAACGAGTTGAATTGTGTGGACTATAGTTGGACAAAGTTGGACGTTTCCACCAACCTGTTGTTCTGTAAACCTAATATATGGTTGGGGCGGTGGACGAAGTGATTTTAAGACCTACAATAATAGCTTCTTCCCCATGAGAAATTCGCTAAAATGTTATTGTTAAGCCCTGAACCTACTAAATGCTGGAAAATGTAACAGCTGTTAATTAAGATTTAGTAAAGAAGGCAATATATATATTGAATGATCTAACAATCAGAAAAACACTGTGAGTTTAATCCACTATAGAGAACATAATTTATATTGTGTGTGTGAATTTGATTGTGCTTTTTTATTAATAAAATAAGAATTTAACTTTTTAACTTAAAACATGTACATGCTTTCTTTGTCAAGAATATGGAGGATACTTGCATCAGTTGTATATTATTTTACAAGAGCCAGAATCTTTGATCTTGATGCATTTTATTGTTTGTTTCTAGATACCTGTGTGAGTACATATATTATACCTCTTTAAGTATTGACAGTTCAAGATCTATTTTCATCCACGTCCCGCCGTTGGACAATCCTTATTCAGCAAGTCAGCTGGCTCAAGGTCTAGCAGACATAATCAGGTGTTTGGTCGAACAGCTGAGAAAAAAGTAGAAAGATCATCTTAGACGCCCTAAATAAGATATTAAGCTGCTGAAATACCACTAGGATGATTAAGGTCTTTTTCTTGTCTGTATATTTTTTTATTGAAAACGTTATGCTATCATATATCTATATTAGTAACTTACTTTTTATTATTGTTTTTACTGCGGACTGCAGTAAAAAATACTTAGGATAAAATTTAATCTTGAATATATTTATATTTAATTTGTAGCCTACACACAAATATAAAAATTTTGTTAATTTTTTGTTTGGACGTCTGTATATTCGGACGCTGTCCATGTATACGGACTTGGCACTGAAAGGGTTAAAGGGAAGCCAGGGTCACAGGTCTTATCATTAAGTAAAGAGTGCCATGGATTTTAACATTATGTAACATCTGAAAGAAGTTTCTCAAATAATATTCTTTCTAGTCTATAAAATCTTTTCTTTATTTATTTTGTAACAGAGTCAGAGAGAGATTGTACACAAACGATTTTCGGGTCGCCAAACCCAAACGGGCATCATTATTACCCAAACAGGGGATTTGAATACGTTATCATTGCACTAAAGTCCAAGACGCTAACCACTAGGCTAACAAGACACCCAAAAAGTTTTTATTCAAAAGTTCATTCATTTATGTGGTGAATATCATTTTAATATATAAAAGTATACAGATAATATTTTTATTGTATAATTATGGTGGACAAAGTGCAGGGTAGAGTACTATAAACGTCAATTTCAATTTTGTTTTTTCTGTAGTGATATGGTTTACAAAGTATTTTTATAACTATGGGTAAGAATTTATATTTCAGTTGTAAAACAGAAATAAATTTTTATGTTATCTACCTGGAAGCACTCTTATTTCAACCATACCATTTTATTTGTAAAGTTTGAGATAGAAAATATAGTGGGCTATGATTCAAATATGTACAAACACATAAGTATTTTACTACATTTTGAAAAATGAAAAACAAACACATCTTAATAAAAAATATTTAATTAAATTTACAATATTTACAAACTGAGGACACCAAACCAGCCGTGGTTCATCTGAAACAAAAATCAATTAATTACAAGATACCTTACATGATTTGCCACAAAATATTGGGTGATACATTTCAATTAAACATTAAAATTGAGATTTTTACTTTCTGCAATAATTCTTAAAATGTTTTAGGTTATTAAATGTAAAATAGAACCATTGAATTAATTAGCTTATTACATGGAGCTCTTTGCGAATTACCCTTTTCATGTTAGTGACTTTTGGGATTTCTTCTCAACAAACAAGCAAAAATTGTTTTATGTTTGTAGTACATCTTCAGACATTACCTACTAGGGAACCACAACCGAAACCACATTGAGATTGAAGAATTTAAATTTCAAGAAGTAACAAATTTCAAATTCTTGAGACATGGCATTTATCCTCACTAATGAAGATTTAAAGATGGAAAATAGATTAAACTTAAAATTTTCAGCTTCCCACAATTTATTGAGTTAAAAGATAATATACTAAACAATAAATCTCAAGATTTATATGACTGTCAGTATTCAATTCTTCAGTATAGATAAAAGTGTAATTTTTATTTTTTTAACACCAACTTTTGAGAATGGATATTGGACAATGGAGACTATAATACAATTGGGAATTTATAGAATTATACCAAGATGCTGAAGGATTAGATGATTAAGGGACACTTTATTTCATCAAATTCTTGTACTATGTTTGTAGTGAATATACTGTTTAGGTCATATTTTAACAATTCATTTTGCGCTGAGACTGTGGGATTTTACCACACTTCAAAGTTAGAACTATCACACATAGCAATTGTTACTAATCTGTACTAAACATTTAATGTATATGGCTTTTGAACATTTACAGTAAAAATAGGTAAAATGAGAAAAAACTAATATACGTCACTTATATTTTTTACCGTAAAAACAGATTTTTCAAACCATATTTTTTCAATAGTGAGTTAGATTAGTTTCATTCTTTAGCAACATTTTCATCGATTTGAGGTTTAGGTTGAAATAGCCTGAAACAGAAACTTTGCTGAGGTTTTCATCTTACAGAAAATAATTTTAAATACAGTGGAACGTGGATAATTCGAACTTTTGTAATTCGAAAACTTCCTTAATTCGAAAATTTGTCTTGGTCCCTAGAATTTTATATGAAAACAATGTTAAAATATCCTGGTTAATTCGAATAATTTTTTGGATGATTCGAAGTTTTTATAGCATAAATCTATAAAGTGAACAAGTCATTGTGTGCGATTTTCCAGGAGACGTCCAGACTTCCTGTCTTCAGGCTATTTTTAGTTAGATCAAAGCGCTCACTTACCGCCAATCCTTCTCATCCAGCACGTACACCTGCTCATAAATCACAACATTGACATCTCTAGTCTCACTACACGGCGCCAACGCAGTTCAGTAGCGTGTGTATCATTGATGGTGGTTTTATTCCGATATTCGACGTCTTTGTTTCGTGTTGGCATTTGTGACTTCGTCTGCGTTCATGTTAACACGTCGTGTGTAAGATGGCTTCGTCAAAGCGAACCTACAAATCTCTGACGTTGCAAGAATAAAAAGCGGCGATCAAGGAGGTAGAGAAGGGATTTGAAAAAGTTTGAAATAGCTGGTTTCGGGATCCCTCCAAACACATTATCGACATTTAACAAAAATTAGGATTTTTAATCAATAATATCTTCATTAACCGAACTTTTTTAATATACAATGTTAAAACATGATATTTAATTGTTTATTTTAACCACATGCAAAAACCTTTCTAATTCGAATTTTTGGATAATTCGAATTTTTTTCTGGTCCCTTGAGGTTCGAATTATCCAAGTTCCACTGTATTATGTAACAACTAAAATGGTAGGTGGCTGGTAATGAGTTCATTGCTTAATAAATTGAACTAGGACACTGCTCAGTTAGGCCTATATAAATCCAATACACCTAGTAAAAGGGTTAGTTTTAATTTTTTTTATCAACCAGTGTAAAATAATAGCAACTTTTATTTACTGAAAATTAATACAGTAAAATCCGATTTATCTAGATCAGGTTAAAAAAATTAATAACAGTTAAAAGGTGAGTTTCATGCCCCTTTCTGAAGCCCCTTCAAGATTTCAGACGCAACGCAAAACTTGCTGTAAGCGGCAAGTATCACTAACGATGATTGCATATCAAATGAACCATTTCATCCTGTATGTTGCAGTTGTTTGCCATGCTCTGCTGATGAGTACTGCAGCGATATTATATGAGGTAAATAAAAAAAAGACTCCAGAAAAAGAAAAAAAACAATTTAATACTCTTTTTTACTAAATGCACTGTTTCTAGATTCAAGAATTAAACATTTAAAATTGGAAAACCGAACTGATTTGTTTTATCAGACTTTATTATAGTTTTTAACTTTCAATAAAATTAAAAACAACTTTTGAACAAGTTAAACCCCTTTGATATTTTGCGGCTATTTAGTACTATGGTGGTTATATGCAGTTTGCAGCACTATTATTACAGGCACTGTTCATGAGCGTTGTCTTTGTGATGTAAACATCTATCATGTTATATTTTCAGACTACGCGGATTCGGACTCCGCCATATTGATCTGGATAAACAGGACTTTAATTTATGTTGATTATCATGCTTTATAAATATTGTCATTAAGATTGTTATAAAATTATCCATATAAATGAACCTACATTCAAGTTACCTGCTGGCTGGTTCTATCACAACTTATTATGAATCTCCAGCAAAAACTATTGTTTCTTTTACAACAACTAAGAATAAAAATAAATAAACAACACTAATTTGATGAAAGAAATGCTCACCAGTTATCACCCTCGTGGAAACGTGTCCGCATCGGCACGATACTAAATTTAGGATCTCGGCTGAAGGGTTTACGCAGGACGTTGGCGGCATGAGTCAGCTGCAAGGCACAGTCCGGATGGGCGCCACCAGGGAGCAGTGTACACTCACGCTCCAAGATGGCAGCCAGGCCGTCCAGTAGAGACACAAAGCCGAGCGAAATAGCAGCACGACGAACACGGTTCAACTCCTAAATCATTGTTTTTGCTATTGAGCATGTCTACCCCAAAACTTAAAATTCTTAATTTCTTCCATTTACACAAGATCCATATACCTATTTGTTGTTAGATAAAAAATATAAAGGTAGTATTTACAGGGTGTATCTGAAATACACTGAAAAACTTTGGGATATTGTTTCTGAGGTCCAGAGAACATTAGGGGTCTGCGGTGCACCGAAAAAATCGGTACGGTTCCAGCCTTGTACCGAACATTGGTACGGTACAAATAAGGAAAATTAAGTAACTATTTAGTCTAGGTTGCCATCAAATATAACTATGGAACATCTCCTGTCGAAAACATTGAATAAAACCTGACCGTTAAAGGCTTTATACTGTTCAAGTAATATACAGGGTGTTTCAGAATTCCCTACCAATACTCTAGGGCATTGTTCCTGGGTAAGAAACATATCTAAATATCATATTTAAATTGTCCGGAAGTCCTTAGTTACTCACACAGCCTCCATTTTGTTTTTTTCACTTATAATTATTTTTCGGTTGCTTGCCCTTTAAAGGCAAGCCACCGATCCTGCTCTCGTAGTGCACTAGACTGCCATCGGGAATGTCTTATAACCAAGTAAGCGCTTTCTACTCTTATGCACTGAGTGGCTGAACCGGCTAACGCGTGACGCTGACGAGCGTAACGTTCTAGCCTTACGGAAGTGCTAGGGTTCGAATCCCGACCACGAGCAATCCCAATTTGGCTTGCAAATGTGTGGTATAGCGGAGAGGGGGGCCCTCCTTAAATAAACGGTGGCCGGCTTGGGTAGAAGTTGACGGCATTTGTAGGCTTAATTGGGGGGGTTTAAATAAGGGGGGCATGTGTTATGCTTTTTTTTTAACATTGATATTTGAAGAAGATATTAGCAATTATTTTTATGTTACAGTTAAGAGTAAAGAGCTTGCTACTTCTAGGGTTAATGTATAGGAATGTTACTACATTCCTACAAATTTTAAGTTAAGATCACTTTAGTTAAACATTTTCTACCCACATTAACTACTTACATTGGAGTGGGATGTTCTTAGTGACGTAAGTTACTGTCGCTGTTTACCCAAGACCGAATTTTAGCATCCGTACCAGTGCATTTACCAAAATTTCAATGGAAGAGGGTCATAAAGAGGTTACTTAAAAATCCACAACAATAATAATTGTACACTACAGTAATTTTGGATAAAATAGAAAATTATTTCATAACAGGT
Source organism: Nephotettix cincticeps (assembly GCA_023375725.1). Taxonomy (NCBI): domain Eukaryota; kingdom Metazoa; phylum Arthropoda; class Insecta; order Hemiptera; family Cicadellidae; genus Nephotettix; species Nephotettix cincticeps. The sequence goes on along the minus strand of CM041786.1, from coordinate 17,260,877 downwards.
ACCCCATGTTAATCAAGTATTGTAGTTCATAATCAGAATAAAATGGGTGGATTAAATAATTTTGGTTTACTTAATACAAAAATATGAAATGGATATGACTAGAGGGAAAATAAATTTTCTATAATCAGCTGATGTGGTAGCTCAGGGGTATCTTATTGGCCCAGTAAATTAAACATAACTGGTTAAAAACCGGCTCCGGGCGACTCTTAAGAGATTGTGAGTGGTCATTAATGTTTCACAGATAATTCATGTTTCATATATTATGAGTAACAACAATGACATTTAGTGGGGCACACGATGAGACAAATAATACAACATTTTCTCACATTATTTTACTTTAGATGCTGAGAGCTATTGCTTCTTATCGAACGACCAAGATATTTTGAGATTATTACTTCATATTCATTATTATTGTGTTTAACTAAAAGTTTTTCTTTTACAGATAGAAAAGGAGGTTTATTAGTGTTAGTTCAGAGTAACCTGGAATTAATTAAAATTTCACAACAGTTTTGCTCTGTTCTTTGGGACTGCTCTTCAACCTAATCCTTATCACAGCATTCAAAATACTACTGATCTAGAAACAACATCAAAATATTGGAACCTATATATGATCGAACCAACCTTGTAGAAATGCTGTGTTTTCTCTGGTAGTTTTCGAGCATGTCTCAATATTTTCTGTATGTCAGACTGTAATCCAGCCTGACGAATCCACACCACGTTACTCTGAGAGTAGCTACGCTTCTCTGTTGGCCTCACAGGGAACGTCTCCTCAGGATCTGCAAGAATCCACAAAATTTCAAAGCAAAGTCTATTAACTTATTTGACTTGATGAAAGCTGTTATGTTTAAAAATCTATTGCTATTAATCAACTTCATAATAAGCCTCACACCTAATAAGCGTCACACTTATTTAGTGATGTGGGCCAGGCATATGCCCAGTGGGCATAAAAATGGGCACATTCTCAGGCATTTTCCCAAAGCCTTTTTAACACATTCACTGCGGATTACTCGGAACTGAGTGGTACTGGTTCCGGCGCGTGGAGCGGACAACTCGCATCTGAGGGTGACATTTACGTTAAAGATGGTGGATTTGGTGAAGTAGATTGTACTGCCACCTGTTGGGATCTGAGAAATCTACGACCAGCTTTGTCATAACGCAGTCTCTATTTCTGTATGGGTCACTTGCAATTTTCCTATTGGTTGATTTTAAACTACACTGGCCACTCCATGCGAGGAACGGACTAGCGGGAGTCCGAACAAGGCCGATCCAGATGAGCAAGAGTCTACTGTACATACCAAAAGATTTTTTAGGTTATTACTCATCATTTGATATCTTTTGGTGGAAAACAGTAAAGAAATACCATTCAAACAAAAAAACATTAACAGCCATTCTTTTATCGTGTACGCCTGCCACTAGGGACACTTTTTAACCAAACAGTGCACATTTACTGTTCCTAATATTTATTTGATTTTAAATTATAAAAATACTACACTAACATAAAAATATTACTATTTACATCAGCACCAGCCCATCCTGATGTGTTCACTTGTGTCAGACATCAAAACACTTGGGGGCGCATAATTCCGGTGCAATCCCAAAGGATCCTTTTATTGATATTTCTCTTACTGCATTCGCGTCACCTTTTATTTTTTACCATTTTGCCACAACTTTCCTTTTCGGTGATTTAACAAAACAGTATTAACTATTTACAAATAGACAATGTTTACACAGACATGTGTTTCCATAAAAACGTGTACATAAAAAACTGACATGGCCAAAAATTAAAGAAATGTACCTCGCCACGAATAAATACAAATACATGTACAGAAGTCTATGGTATTACGTAAAAAACTGTTAGACGGACAATTGCTCATTTTTCACTTTGAAGAAGGAGTTGACATTTCACAATTAAACAATGCAACTAAAACGTGCAGTTCAACTGTCCTCTGTGGAGCAACTGACGGTCTGACACGAGTAGGAGAAACACAATCGTGTGACTGAGCTACTATTGGCTGACAAGAACCATGGTCTTCACCACGTACGCCTTGCGCTGTGACCGCCCGCACTCCACACAGGCACACTCACTCACATCGCCGGGCAGTCGTACAGTGACGATCGCATGCTACTAATCAGCGTCCTGCGCATTAAAACTATGATCCAATGGCTGTCCGGATTAAGCGAAGTCCGTATTAATGGGGTCCGGATTAACAAGGTTTTACTGTATCTAAGCAACAATGAATTGGCGGCAACAATCGTGTACGCCCGCTGTGAACGTGTTAACTGGGTTAAGGCCCAGCGCTTAAAGATGCCTTTATTTGGGCATATGCCCTGTGCTTTTGCTCTAACATCCAAACGCCAGGGCGTTTTGCATCAGAATACTTACTTGGCCTATCCGGGTCAGATATTCCCAGCTGGGTGATATCTCCCATCCACGGCACAGGGCAGTTCCCTGGCTCCAACAGTGTCAACATCAAGTTGGACTTTTTCTTGGAGTCCGCCCATGAGTACAGTAGACCATACCATTCTGGTGCGACTTGACACAGAGCCGCCATATTCTCCACCTACAACAGTGACAGATTACAGATAATGCATTCACATATTAATTTTTAAGTGTTACATTAAATCTAATTTATATATTATGCTCGGTCTTGTATAGAAGGTAAGCTTGTCCAAGGTAACTAGAAGAACTTCCTTCAAAACATATGGTAGTTTCTGGCCGGTGACATAATTGTTTATTTACATAAATAACTGAAGAATGTTTATTTTGAAACTTCTAAAATATGATTAGATTCTATTTTCTACAGTTAACAACGAAATTAACAAAATACAATTAATGAAATAAGTGTGTAGTATTTATTTCCCGGGAAGAACAGGCTTAAGTCCCAATTAGTTTGGATTTGAGGGGTTCCACTAATGAGGAAATACAGAACATAAAACGGTTTATTTATTTCCTTTATTCAATTATATCCTTAACATTACGATTTTTTATTTTATTTGAGTGAAAATCCCGAAAGAGCGAGATCACTACGGCAAATCACAGTTCTGTATTGGTCATATAACCTCGGCAACAGAGCAAAAAGAACAAATCACCTGAAAGAATCACGAATTACAGTTTAAAAGGTTTTCATTATTTGAAATATGACTAATCGAGCTTCATACTGGTACAACTATTTTGTTGCATCAAAAGGAGGAACGGTTCCCTGATCGCGTAAGCTGCTATACATGGATACGATAATAAGCTGCAAATGCACAATAATTTTGAGACGGCTGGTTGCCTGATTTTCACGAAAAACAGTGACGTTGTGCAATCGAATGTATTAAGACAGTAAAAATTACTTCGAAGTTTGACATCTCGATTGAGAATATCTGTCGTCATCATCGATAATATTGCGTGAACGTGGCGTGAGTCAGAAGTTTTGGACGAAATGTTATTACCCGGGGTCTCGGATTAATTTCAATGTCATCTCGGGTATTTTGTTCAACCCGATGCCTTTCGGGTAGTTATTACCCGCCCGACCCAACATCTAATAGAAGCCTGCTCGAGTAAAACCCGAGACGTGCCGAGCCCACCCAACCACTCGGGTTTACGCAATTACCCGAATTTTCGTGTACCCGCAGACCTCTAGTTAATGTGTTTAGCTGTTATAAAATGCCTAGTTGTTGTGTGTTCAAAGGCTACAAAATAAAAAAAGGGTTCCTTTCATTTTTTTGTCTTAATGACAAAAGGTGCAGAGGTGTCACTGAACTACTTGCATGATCAGTAGATTCAGAGCAGCTTGTTTCTGTAATTATATTTTAACCAAACACTCATTTATTACAAAGAAAGTTTGGTTTTGTGCCAAAACTCTTAGCATTATGAGCCACATAAACTAAGACCGATATAATATTATTTTGTTTATACGATATATGTAAAGTTCATATGTTCAATCATTCTCGTTATTGTATTTAAGTGGTACGTTTTTACGCAAAATAACGAAAATAACTTCTTATGTCCATAGTTTTTGAATCAGTTAAATAAATCAGTAAAAATTATTGTGCTTTAGTGTTATATTTAAATGCAATAAATATTTAAACAATATTACAATCTGTTCAACATTGAAAAATTTTTGGTAGGGATTGTGAGTGTTCAGGACGATAAAAAGATTTTTAAAAGATTAAAACCGCTAGTTTCAAAAATACAACTAACTGTAAAAATTGTTTATCAATTAAGTTAGGATCAAACATAATAACATTTGAAAGATTTTGATATTTCTGGTCGCTGAAGTGTAAACACCAACTATTTTTGTACCAGTGACATCATTGTGTTTGTTTACGTAACCAATTTCACCTAGTTACGTAGAATTTCTAGTTACCTTGAGCTTGTCTACTTTTAAACTATTATACTAATAAGGTTGTAATGTTTAAAACCCTAACTGCCTACCATAATAGGTCAAAGGTGAATTGAAGATTGATCTAACAGCATTAAAAACCATCCATTAGGTGATTAGAGTTTCTGACCATCTTAAAATGCATCTCCTTCATCACTTACTCTTACACAACACTTACTACATCATATTGAGACATTGTAATATAGGATAGTAACTGTTTATAAAAAACCCTACTGGTATATAAAATATAGTACAAGGTATTGCAGACTAATAAGTAAAAAACGACATATTTATCCACATTTTACATTATCCCTAAATTAAAAAAAACCAAAATGCCAAGCGGTTTTGCAGTTATATTAAAAAAACTCGTAAACAATTAAAACGATAACTGATAAACTTAGTGTTATACATTTTCTTAAAGTATAATAAATAGGCTATCTTAGATTTTGTTCAAAACATAATCAAGAAAAAAAAACATATAGTTTACTACATTTTTATAGGTAATTAAAAGTAAACATCACACAACAACAACAGAACGATTACTCGACAAAAAATTTTCAATAGTTGAAATAGCGAGATGAAGAGAAATCTGTAGGGTCATCATCTTACAGTTCTCCTGGACTCCTGAACACAAAAATATGGTTTACATCACGTTTGTGTTGTACAGCTTTTAATTGCATAAAATGAAGAGTGAGTAAAGTCGGCTAAAAAAGGGTGATGAGCACTTTTCGGTAAAAACTGGTTGCTCGAAAGCAGGCAAAGCAAAGAGCACTTAAAGGGTTAAACTTAAATGAAAATTTTTAATTTAAAACAAAAAGTTTCAGGAAACTTCGTAAAACCACCTTAAGTGCACCGTGCAACAGGACACAGAATGAGGGCGTCTTCCCTTCATCATGGGATGTGTCGTCTTCGTCTTCTGAGCTATCCACCTTCACCATAGGCATGGACAATGGAGCACTGGCAGAGGCTGCTGCAGATGAAGGGGTGGGAGGAAACGGTAAAACGAGGTGCCTCGAGACCGCAGCAGGGTTTCCAGTATGAGCCATGTCAATGAATCCGCAGAGTCCAACCTCACTGCCCACGCTATAGGTCTGACAGTCAAAGTCTGTGATTTTTGTGTAGGGCTAGAAAGATAAAGTACAGGATATAAATATATCCTAACAAAACTGAAATTTGAGTTGAAAAGGAAATCAAACAAGCAGGGGCAGCAGATACCCTAGATAGACAGACCAGATAGGCAATATTATAAGCCTAAGTCTTTAGTTTCTGATCATTTCCTCTTGTGCTGCTGCTTACCTGCTGCTCTTGGTACTACTGGGGAGGACGAACTCAAAACACCCAGCTTGGTCAGTATCTTATTACATTACAGACCAGAATACCGAAAATAACATTATTAAGCCCGGAGCAGTTTCGTACCCGGGTCGTCAGATTGGCACCAAAACCCCTCGACCTCAACTGGTTAAGATCAACACTGCTGTAACAGAACTTTAAATGTGAACTATTCATTTTTAAGAATACCAGCATTTATTTTAGTTGTGAAGAGATCACTTGTGCATATATGTGCCTGCATAAGACATTCAAACATGAGTTTCTTGGTATGTGCCTTAAATAAAAGAGGTCTAATTGAAGAGCGCAGCACTAGAGATGTGGTGAAGTCCACATTTTATGCCACTGAAATTGAAAGATGTATGATTAAATTAGATATAGTTTAAATTTGATGATGACTTCACTCTTAAATATAATAAATGGGAGAATGTGAAAGAGGAAAGGAAAATAAAGGATCAAACCAGGATTATTAAGAAGACAGTGAAATCGATCCAAAGAACGAATTTTATACAAATAACGAATTCTTTAAAGGATGAATTAAAAGTATTTAATAAACACATCTTTTATGCCAGACATCAGGTCTCTCCAGTACAAAACCTTGTCATATTTATATTATTATATTATACTATTTATTTTTTAATTAGTGATCAAACATGCATTACATACCTAATTTCACTATGGAACGTGTAATGCAGAAAGACAATCTCTCTTCTGTACTGCACCACCATTTCACATCTTTACTTACATTAGGAATACTGCTTCATAAAAACTCAATTTACTTAACCACAGAGCTAGAATATTGTATTTTTTTTAATAAAATAATTTCAATAAAAATATCGCAAACTGCGTACTACGCGAATCCAAATCTCATTTATATAATAAAATATATGACAAGTTTTATAAAAATCTGTCCATAAACATGATAATTATTTGCCTATTCTCCATAAGATTAACATGGCAAAGAGTGTGCAGGTTTGCTGCTGTGAGGAACACTGAAATTAGACATTTCTACCATAAATAATTTTTATCTAAACATTTATACCAACTTTCATCAAAATCTGTCCATAAATAAAGGAGTTTGCCTATTCCTATATGTTAATTATGGGAAAAGAGTATGCAGGTTTGCTGCCATGATAAACACATAAACTATGATTTTTAAGCATAAATGGGTAGATCTCAACCACATGAACCTAAATATCAAGTTTTATCCAAAAATATTCATTAATATGGGAAATATTAATTTTTCCTAATCCTCCATAAGATTAACATTGGAGCCTTAAAATACAATGTACTGTGTTTAGATTTTTTTATATCTCGGTAACCGTTTAAGATAGAGAAAAAACTTTAAGGAACTTAATTGTGTAGTTTTTTAAGCTGATTCCAATGGTGAAATATAAATTTTGAAATTTTTAAAAATTACATGTGAAAAACGCAGAAAACCCCATTTTGGGGTACAAAACCCCCCCAAACTACCCGTTCCCATTGACCGATATGTCTGGTTTACGAACTCGTCCGAGCATTTGTAGGAATACACGTCTCTACCAAATTTGGTCTTGATCGGACCATTTTTACGAGAGTAATCGTGCTAACAGACACATTATATAAATACACATATATACATATATAAACATATATATATATAAATTTTAACGACTATTGTTTTTCTTATAAAAAAAAAATAACATTGTTTTAACACATGATATAATTTCTTCCCTAATAAAAAAAGTACTCAGTTATGAAAAATTGTTTAGTAATACACGACATGACGTTTGCGCTTTACTGACTTTAAAAATTCATTAATGTATAAAATACCTCAATAAGTACTATCGTCACAGCACTCTACTTCCATAGTTCGCGCGCACTATGTCAAAAAAACTACGCTTTACCATGGACTGTCACACGCTGAATGTGTACTGTACGTGATGTAGAGTAGCGATAGACTGACAATATTTGAACAAAAATCACCTGATAAATTACCCAAGAATTCACTGAAAAATAACAACGGAAAGAATACTTCTTTTAGGTACAGTAAATCGATAAGCATGTTACTGGAAGTCTCGCGATTCCTAGAAAAGGGCGGTTGAACCAGGCTTTATTGAAATTCAGGGCGGATAAACCGATCTCGGTCTTCCGTGCGGGCGAGACGGTTAAACTGGGCGCCGGCTGATCTGCAGCCGGTTAACAGAGGGCTTACTGTAGTAAAAATAAAAATAGTTTATGATAAAAATGCCTACTTTCAGTGTCCCTCACAGCAGGAAATCTGCATACTCTTTCCCATGCTAATCTTATGGAGAATAGGCAAACTGTCTTTGTTTATAACGGATATTGATCAAACCTGTTATATATTATTATTAATTTGGAAATTTCCTGAGTATGCAGGTCTGTTGCGACAGGGGTATTTGTCTTTGGACAAAAGTTACTACTATTGCGATAAAAACAAAACAACAACGATCAACAGGATGAAATTTTTCTAATGACATATTAATCAATGAACACAACCAACAATGATTGTACAAATTTTAAAACAAAAAATGTAGACTCCATATTTCTTACAAAGAAATTTGTTGTATCTTTGGTTTTGTTAATAACTTTTAAGTGAGGAAATCGACAAGATTATTTTCTGTTAGATAATTAAATTCAACAAAATTACTAATAGAATCTTTTTAACCTAAGAAGACGGTAAAATATCGCATAAATAGATTTCGCTAAAAAATGTTTCCAATGTATCTATAAAATTGTTTTTTTACTTTTCACCACAAATACTAAAAAATTAAACTTAATGTAGGTCTACAAATGAGTAACAATATTAAAATTAAAAATATCTAGTAAAATCTATTTAGTTGACAAATAACAAAAATATCAAATTCAATATTTTTTCAACACAAAGAAACAGTAATTGAAAAACTTTAACGGAGAGGAAATGACCATGGATGGTGATTTTCTATGAAAATTAAATTATAAAAACAAATATTAAGAATTCTTGAGAAAAAAAAAGGTTAACATGTATAAAATGAAATTCGTAAAACCATTTTAATGTATTTTTAATAAAAATTTTTTTTAAATTTACCATAAATATAAAAACATAAAACTTTGTATTTTTTTAAATCTACAGGATAATTTAATTTATTAATCAATGAATTGTAAACTCTAATTTAGTTTACAATTTTTAAAAATAATTATTAAAAATATTATTAATATTTCTATATATCTGTTAAATATTTGTCTTTAAGGACCTCAAAACAAAAAGTTAACTAGGGGTGTGCGATGCAGCAAAAAAATTTCGATTCGATACAACGATGCGATACAAAGAATTCCGATACGAATCTATGCGATTCGATTCGATACAACACGACAAACACACAACACAATTTCCTGTAAAACAGAAATCATACAACAGAAGATAATAAAAAAACCATGGAATTAAAGCCAAAAAATATATTATTAGACTATTCACATAATTTTACAATTCATAATTAGTTTGATAATTTTTAGTTTGATAACTTTTAAGTTCCAAAGATTTGTGTTAAGGTATTTTATCTATGTATATTATATCAATAAAGCAAAGTTCGCTAAAAGATTTCCAAGATTCGCTAAAATTTTTAATAGCTTGGAATATGTATAGCTAGCCTTGACAAGACTAAACAAGGATTATTTAAAAAAATTAATGTAGGTCTACAATTAGTAAAAATATATTATATATCTATTATAAACTACTAAATTAGATAAAAAAACTATTGTATGACAAAAACAAATATATCTCTAGTTTTCAAATTTTGATACAATTTCAAAATTCTTTTGTATAGGTTTAAAAAACATATCTAACAAATATGGAAATGAGAAAAATAAAAGATATTACTAGAGGAAATGAGTAGTATTCTAGTGAAAACTATAAATAAAAATTCAAAAAGTAATAATATAGAAAATGTAAAAACAGAAGTTAACTGTTATTTAAAAAAAACAGGTTTTAGTATCATCCATTTTAAATGGTTAGTTTCTAATCAAATTCATATTTTAAATTTAAAAATATATAAAACTTTTTAAAATGAAGTTAGTTATGGTTACATATTTATTTAAAACAATTTAATAATTACTCTTATTTAAAAGTAAATTTCTTAATTAATTAAACACACACAACTTAATTTGATTGCTTATTTATTAAATCACCTCAGACTATGATTATTTAAAGAGAAAACATAAAACTCAATTTTTAACTAGATCATACTATGTAGAGAAATGTAAGTATTTGACCGAAAAATTTGTCGCTCAGTCAGTTCCAAATATCAACAAACCCCCTTGTCCTGGAGCAAGGCTCAAGGTCATTTTTTATTACCTACTGCCGCTATTGTCTGACCACCTGTCCACCTCGCTTATCTCTTAACAATAATAGCTTACACCCGATTTAACTGAGAATCACAAATTTAATGTTTTTATTCATCATTCGTCATACTGATAAAACATTTAATATGTACATTATAATAGCCAATTTAGAATAATGTCAAATACTCTAGGTTTAGTTTTTGGAATAAATATTATTAAAAAACTATGGATCTACTTTTTTGCTTCGGAAGAAATGCAATGGAAGCTGTCAATTGATACGATGAAAAAGGAACAATTATTTAAACTAAACTAAGCAAACTCTGATTTAAATAAATACAATTCAATTTTGGTTGTTAATATGTTTTGATGTATTTTTTGTTACTATTGATGTCTGTTGTATCCAGCGGAGGAATACCTAACCATAAACAACTTCCATTTGTCACGTAAGCTGTTGTCATGTTAAAAACTTCTCTGACTTGTTTGTCAATTTTGAGAAAGGATTTAAAATCAATTTGAATAACAAAATAAAAAGGAAAATTGGATTGCACAAACATAGACATTAAATAAATTTGTTTCAAAACCTGAAAATCGATACAAGCTATGCCATTAGGATCTACACGCGCTGCCGCGCATCGGGACTCGCTCGATGCATCGGGACGCTCGATGCATCGGGATTTCGATTACCTCTGTATCGAATCGCGATTCGATGCATCGAATCGAATCGAATCTAATCGAAATTTCGATACATTTTCGATGCATCGCACACCCCTAAAGTTAACACTATGACTTAGTCAGACCATGCCACCTATGTTAATAGCTTCTGCCTTATAGGAGATTCGCTAATAATATGTAAATATTACCATTGGGGCAGGAGACAAGATCACTTTAGAACTGAGGTTGCCACACTTCAGCATTCCACAGAACGAAGCATAGTTCTTCTCTGCGAGTTGCTGGAATAGGTTGTAGATTGACTGAGGCGACAAACTAGAGTCCACTTGCATCACAGATCCGTCTCCTCCAGACAGCTTCACTACCTTTGACACAGCAAAGTTTAACATCAAACGTCATCTCACCAACTGTACAAGTTTTTATTTCACTTGAATAACATAGATTAATTTTTTATATAATAATTGGAGGTTAGAGTTTAGGTGAGTCAAATAACTTGGGAAATTATTCATGTTTAGACGTCAGTACTTCTTAATAAATTCGCTATTGCTCAGAATTTAAGGACAAGTTTTTAATTAGTCAAATACTAAGAATGAAATGTCTGGCATTATAAATTTTAGAATTTAAAGCTAATTTTACAATTTTGTATTCTTTAAATTTTTTAAACAGTGACTCAAATTTGATCCAAAGGTTAGTAAAAAGAACATGCTATAATTTGACTCGCTCGTGCTTAAATTTACTCATATTAGACTGAAAATATGCAATGAGTTGTTAAGAAAGTCTAAAAGAATAAAATTATAAGTGTTATTGTTTGAAAAAATAAAAATAAAAATGTGCTGTGCAGAAATTTATTGATCTTAACATAATTAATATTGTCAAATTCATATTATTTGGAATGATTCAGTAAAAGAGATTTGTGTAAGATAGATTTTAGATTTCCATTCGGTATCAATTTCTTTCAGGAGTACATAATACATTTCTTAAGATAAACAAAATGATTCTTGAGTATGTTAGACATTAAAAGTTTTGAATGAAATTGTTAATTTGTGATTTTACAATACCAAAATTGCATTGACATGGTCAAATTTTCAGTACATTCAGCAAGAAATACCTGTAGTCAAAAATATAACTAACAATAACTAACCAAAGAAATCAAACACTCAAAAATGTCAGAATCAAAAGGAGATATTATCTGCAGGTGTGTTTAAAAATTATGTGTTTTCTTGATGAGTAAAATTTAAAAAGTATCACCTGTGATAGTGTTGGATTGGTAGGGCCTGGTGGAGCAACGACGACCACTGACAATTTTCCTGGAAACGCAAATGGCAATGGTGATCCTCTCTTGCTGAGAACGTCAAGTTCAGAATGACGTCGAGTCACACCATTTGTCACCACAACTACCTGAATTCATATACACACTTAATCTAAAGGCGCCTAAAACAATTTGTGAAACTAAAGCAGTTTTAGCTTCATTTAATAATCAATAATTTATTATCATCAATACAATCATTACATTGTAGAAATACCCCCGTCGCAGCAGGCCTGCGTACTCAGCGAATTTTCAAATCAATAATATAATAATATTAATAATATATGAAAAGTTTGGTCAAAATCTGTCGATAAATGTGAGAATTATTTGCCTATTCTCCATTAGATTAACATGGCAAAGAGTGTGCAGGTTAGCTGCTGTGAGGAACACTGAAAGAAGTCATTTCTACCATGAATAATTTTCATCTTAACATCTATACCAACTTTCATCAACATCTGTCCATAAATAAAGGAGTTTGCCTATTCCCTATATGATTAATATGGGCAAGAGTATGCAGGTTTGCTGCCACGATAAACACATAAACTATGATTTTTAAGCATAAATGGATAGATCTCAACCACATGAAGCTAAATATCAAGTTTTATCCAAAAATATTGATTGATATGGGAAATATTAATTTTTCCCTATCCTCCATAAGATTAACAGTACCTGGTGACCGAGCTTTGCTCGTTTAGAATAATATATGTATTATAAAAATTAATTAGAAAAATTAAAACACATTTATTACTCAATGAAAACATTTATGTGGTTTAAATAAAACCGATTTAATACACCATAATTAATATAGCACTGGACAAAAAGTATCGCCCCTGGTGGGTATGGAACTCGCGGCCTATAGTTCTTGAGGCCGACACGCTACAACTCGGCTACGACGTTAGTCAATTGAGCGATGCCGTTTAACGTCTTTTAGCCAAAGCCGATCATTTACTGTTTAATTATACATACCGTTATTATTAGCCTGTGATCAACTGATTTTTGTTATAAACGGAATGAGGATTGAAAAGCAAAAGAGAAATTTAATTTACAGCGGTTAATTGGTTTGTTACAGTGGCTTCAAGCAATACAACGAATACGTTTTCTATCAAAACACGGAAGATTTTGGAAATACTTTTTTCTGCTTTTATTTCGCACAGCTATGTTATCCTTAAGTTTTTACAAATTGTTTGGTAACCTGATAATTTTGCATTTATTTAATTCATAAAATAAATATTAATGCATAACCTCTATATTGTTCCCCGCAGTCTTCAATCAAGAACTGTCAAACGGTTATAAACAGCTGTTTTGGTTTGTATTGTTTACATTTTATTCTCCATAAGCGTAATGTTAAATTTTTAGATTTTAAACTTAATATTACAAGAAAACACGAATTTTCCTGGACATTAGACCTATCTAGAACTTATTTTCTACTCGGAAATTAGTTATTTCCAAAATTTAAAGAAAATTCCTCAGGTGCCGTTTTCGAGGATCCTGTAAGCCAAATTATATATATATAGAGTATATATTCAGAAATACCTTGCTCGTATTATACGATAGTATTTTGGATTGAGCCCACAATACTACGTACTGTGTTTAGATTTTTTAATATCTCGGTAACCGTTGGAGATAGAGAAAAACTTTAAGGAACTTAATTGTGTAGTTTTTTTAAGCTTATTCTAATGGGGAAATATAAAATTAGAAACGTTTAAAAATTACATGTGAAAAACTCAAAAACCCCATTTTGGGGAACAAATCCCCCCAAAACATGTTCCACTATCCAATCTTCGGTTTAAAATGTCTGGTTTACGAGTCTCGTTGCTTGATTAGGTTTACACGTTCTGAGCCATTTATTTACTGATTAAAAGCCAATTTTAGAATTTAGTTACAACTTTCTAACATCGTCACATATATACTTATAGTTAGCCTAATCTTATATATGATTAACATATAAAACCTGTATGCAAGGTTGTTAGCCATGATATACAAGCACTGTAAAATATGCATCATGTTGTTAACAATGATGATGAAGATCGTACCACATGATGAAGCTAAAGACAATTCAGGAACATATATAATTGAAAAAATTTTTAAATTTATATTTCACTCTAATGATCTCCCATAAGTAAAGAACGATTGTCGCATAGCATGGGTGCGCAGATCCCCCACCACTGCGATTGCGAATCGTGCGGCCGATTGTCTTTTTCGCTTCAGTGTGAGGTGAGTCTCGTTGCTGTACGGTTTCTCGCTTCTCGTTTTCGCAGCGTTTTTTTAAATGGCGACGCCAATAGAAAATCCCGCCAAATGTGAAGTGCGGAGTGTTATTCTCTTTTTGAACGCTCAAAAAGTTAAGCCTATTGATATTTATAGGCAAATTAAAGCTGTTTATGGTGAAGGTGCGATGAATGAGTCATCTGTGCGAAAATGGTGCATCATGTTTAACCAAGGAAGGACCAATGTGCATGATGAAGATCGGAGTGGGCCATCTTTAGGCACAGATGAACTGAAGCAAAAAGTTGAAGACAAAATTCAGGAAAACCGACGTTTCACTTGTTACATGACCCTTTTCCGCAAATTTCACGTTCACTCCTACATGAGATAGTGACAGATCATCTTGGTTACAAGAAAATGTGTGCTCGCTGGGTGCCTAAGATTTTGACGGACGACCATAAGGCAAAACGAATGGGGGCAGCTCTGGAGTTTTTAACAGAATATGACAATGATGGGGACCGATTCCTTGATCGTATTGTTACTGGAGATGAAACATGGGTTTCTTACAAGACTCCAGAAAACAAGCGTCAGTCAATGGAGTGGCATCACGCTAATTCGCCCTCAAGACCAAAAAAGGAAAAACCATTATTGCAGACTCGCAAACTCATGGCAACGGTTTTTTGGGACCGAAAGGGGTTAATTCACGTTGAATTCATGCCACGAGATGCAACGATTAACTCCGAAGCATACTGTGAGACCCTTCAACGTCTTCGACGTGCCATCCAAAACAAGAGGCGCGGAATGCTGTCGGGAAAAAGTGTTTTTCATTCACGACAATGCATGGCCTCATGCCTCAGCAAGAACAAGGCAAGAACTCCAACATCTGAAGTGGGAAATTTTTAATCATCCTCCCTACAGCCCAGACCTGGCACCCAATGATTTCCATCTCTTTCCAAAGTTGAAGGAATTTTTGGGTGGAAAGCAGTTTGGAAATGACGATGAACTTAAGGAAGCAGTGGTAAAATGGCTCATATCATTCGCGGCTGAAGAGTATAACGTCGGAATAGAAAAACTGGTCCCACGTTACAACAAATGTCTCGACAAGAACGGGGATTACGTAGAAAAGTAATGTAAGGTACTGTGGCATTGTAAATAAAATTTGGTGGAGAAATCTTTTGTTTTTATTTTACCATGCTAAAACGTTCTTTACTTTCTGGACGACCCTCGTACATATATACATATATATATATATAAAAAAATTTTAACGACTATTGTTTTTGGACTCTGGGCACCTAAAGACGAAAAAATAACATGGTCTCGGGCTTAAGTCTTACCATGAGACCTACGGTAATAGCTTCTTCCCTATGGGAAATTCGCTAAAAAGTCAACGAGTATCTTGTATGATAATACAAATCATCCAATACATCTAAAATAAAACAGTAAAGTGCTACAAATTCTATATTAATGTAAGTATAATTTATTTATTGAGATCCCTGCCTTGAACTTCAAAAAACAATATTATTAGTGTTGTAATTTAAAATTCAGAAATGGAGTAGAAAGGATTTATAGTCATCCAGCTATAAAATTTGGTTTTGAATACATTCAATGAAATAAATAGAGCTGAAGCAGGCAACTTATACATGCCTAAAATTATTTGACTATTTTGAGTTTTTGAGTATTTTGATATTCTGCTTTAGGGAATATTGATTTTTAGCTGATTTCCTGTGGAATAAGAATGAATGTTTTCTCTAAGCCTGAAACTATGAATATTTTTGGAAATGTAAAGAATTAAGTCAAAAATATAAAGATTAAAAATTGTTAAGATTTTAAGGTTACAAAATAAGGGTCTGCAATGTAATTCCATTGTGGAATTTGTTAAAATTTCAATGATCCTTTTTTGAATTATAAGTATGATTCAACACCATTCCCAAATACTTTGCAGGTTTAGAATCAGGTGAAATCACAGAGACACCTTTTAAAGAGAAAATTACTGTACTAGTTGTTTCATTGTTCAGAAGAAAATTATTTGCACTAAATCAGACAGAGGCTTTTTTCACTACATTTTCATAGATGATTTGATTTTACTATATTTTCAAGCTCACTAATGTTGAAATTAATTGCTACCAGGGCAGTGTCATCCACAATACATGAATGAGAGAGAAGTAATATTAGATAGCAGGTCATTAATATAAATAATAAAAAGTAAGGGACCCGGTATGAACCCTTGAGGAACACCACATGTGACATTGGTGACTGACGACCACTCACCCCGTACACACACACTGTTTGCCTACAACAACAAAAATTTTTATTATTTAGGTTTTTGTCAAGAATGTCATTATACTCAAGCTTTTTAAACAATAGATCCGGAAGTATGCAATCAAATACCTTACTTAGGTCATTAAATGTGGCCCAAGCATAGTCATTACCCTAAAATCCAGACAAAATATGTTTTGCCAATGAGTCAATGGCATCTAAAATTGAGCTACCTCTTCTAAAGCCAAATTGGGATTTACTAAAAAAGTTATTTAAAGTTGTTGAAATATTATGTATTCCACAATTTTTGCCATTGAAGGAATTAGAGAAATTGGTCGGTAGTTGTTTGGCTCACATATTATACCATTTAAACAATAGGAATAACTTTTGATAATTTTAACTGATCTGGGAAATAACCCTCTTTTAGACAGATTCAGGCCAAAGGTCACTACAGAAATAACCTCCTTCTCAGTTGTCAACCTCCATGAAAATTTTACATTTCTAATATTTTTTATTTTGTAGAAGTTCAGTGGAACTAAATGGAAATGGAATTAATAAAAAATTGTTTAAAGTTAAAGGAGAGAGTGGGCAATCAGTATTGGAAGTAGAATCACAATTATTAACTTTTTATCAGCTTTTTTATCAACTTCCATGCGGCACTGCATTTATTTGAGGATTGATCAATAATTTGAGCATGGGCTTTTTTAATCTTTATTAATCCCAAATTTCCCTAATTTAATCCCAGAGATGATAAAAAATTATTCTGATTTTATGTTATCGTCTGTTGGTTATTTAGACCATATTTTAAAATATTTTTTCAGTATTACATTATTGTTATGGGTGGTTATATAGTCCTGATGGGTGTTTTAAAGTGAATATAAGTGATAAGGAAAGTGTGGACTGTAAAGGATTTGATGAGATTTAGTTTGGTACTTTTCTGTTATACCGACCACACTTATAAATTGACTGTCTAGTTAAATCGGGGTTCTTGGAAGTAGCAGATTATTGTTGAGCAATCTTTAAAGGATAAACATCAGGTAATTTCTAATGACATAAAAACGTTAGAAATACCCCCGTCGCAGCAGATCTGCGTACTCAGCGAATTTCCAAATCAATAACATAATAATAATATATGACAAGTTTTATCATTATCTGTCAATAAACATGAGTATTATTTGCCTACTCTCCATAAGATTAACATGGGAAAGAGTATGCAGGTTTGCTGCTGTGAGGAATGCTGAAAGTAGGTGTTTGTAGCGTAAACAATTTTTATTTTTAACATTAATACCAACTTTCATCAACATCTGTCCATAAATAAAGGAGTTTGCCTATTCCCTATATATGATTATTATGGGAAATGAGTATGCAGGTTTGCTGCCATGATAAACACATAAACTATGATTTTTAAGCAAAAATGGATAGATCTCAACCACATGAAGCTAAATATCAAGTTTTATCCAAAAATATTGATTAATATGGGAAATATTAATTTTTCCCTATCCCCCATAAGATTAACATTGGAGCCCCACAATACAACGTACTGTGTTTAGATTTTTTAATATCTCGGTAGATAGAGAAAAACCTTAAGGAACTTAATCGTGTAGTTTTTTAAGCTGATTCCAATGGTGAAATATAAAATTATAAATTTTTAAAAATTACATGTGAAAAATGCAAAAAAACCCCATTTTGGGGTACAAAACCCCCCCAAACTACCCGTTCCCATTGACCGATATGTCTGGTTTACGAACTCGTCCGAGCACTTGTAGGAATACACGTCTCTACCAAATTTGGTCTTGATTGGACCATTTTTACGAGAGTTATCGTGTTCACAGACACATTTTATATATATATATATATAAATTTTAACGACTATTGTTTTTGGACTCTGGGCACCTAAAGAAGAAAAAATAACATGGTCCTGGGCTTAAGTCTCACCATGAGACCTACGGTAATAGCTTCTTCCCTATGGGAAATTCGCTAAAAACTTAACTCCGCAGAGCGTGTATGTCAGCAATATCTCGTATATTACAATGGAACGCAACGTGTATTGATCACCGACATACAGTGCTGTGCGGAGTTAAGTTTTTTTTTATAGTATAAAATATTATTAACTATATAAAAATATCGATAAAGAATCTAACTTAACTCTGCAGAGTGCTGCATGGCGGCTGAGGGCAAGGATCCATTGACCACGTTCTTCCCCGACATCGCCGACTTTTGGGCGGCAGAGCAATCACGAGAGCATCAGCAAAATTAGTAGTACGTTTGTGATTTTATACAAAATACGTTTAATTTTCATTATATAATATCACCAAAAACTCATTCCACTTTTTATTATGCCTATAACTATGGTCGGTATAACGGAAAAGAACCTTTTTTCACAAACAATTAATTGTTCATCGAGTTTTTATTCCTATTTAGTGATTGTGTTGTCCCTTTTTTTATTTATTTTATAAAAACTTTCGGGACTGTTTGTTAACTGACACTACCTGACAAGGTGTAGTGGTTCCCCATTCTCCAAGGACTAGTTTATTGACACCAGTCAAAACGGGCTCCAAACAGCTCTTGTCTTGTTCTTCACACTGTGAAAGTTTGCTTTTCAAGACTTCAAAATCTCGAGTAAATGTAGAGAGAACTTCATATGATGAAGAATATGTCATCTGAAAAAGAATACCTTTCAGTGGGAATAACCCTTCATCACAATCGACATTCAGCAAATGTCACAAATTTTGTTTTTGCGAGATAATGTTTCTAGGGGCTGTAATATAAATTAATCCAAGAATAGAACCATAAAAATAACATTTCCAGAATGTGGAAGATTCAGATTCTTCAGAACTCTTTTCAAAGGCCTCGCTTAAAGACAATGTTTTTTTTCTAACAGTCTTTGCCTTATATCTGGAGAAAGTAATCTCCTGATGAAAGCATCACGAATGTAGTCATTTTTATTTTTTTCAACCTTTACTTGTGAGAAACTACAAAACTTAGCTTACTTAAGTTTTTTAGGGTTTGCAGGTCAACAAATTCTCTCGTTTTATGACCTCGTGTTGCAAAAACGTGTCTTGGATAAATTTCATTTTTAAAGCATACATAAAGATCATTAAGAGTAAGAGTTGCTTCATGAAACAAGGAAATTCCAGAAATATGTTTATTGACAGACAGACTAATATGGTTGACGAGAATACATAATTTTACCTTTTTAATCCAAAGTTTTGGAATTACATTCCTCTAACAAGTTTGAAAAGTGAAGATACCACTGCTGCCAATTATCTTCTGTATTTTCACTTTCTGGGTCATTAATATCGAATCTGTCTTGTCTAAGATGCTTATCCATAATTTCTTATTAAGTTTACAAAATTGAAATATAAATGGAATATGAAATATAAATCTAAGAAAAGACCTAAATGTAGGTTTTGATAAACTCATAGTTGCACTACAAACCGGAGGAATTCCAAAACAGTTAAAAGATTGATAAAAAAATAAAACAAATTTAGATTGACAGATGTTGGTAATAGTTACAAAATAACATATAGTAATTAAATATTATAACAGGAGCTAAGCAGCCAAATATTTTTTCAGTTCCAGTCTGTTGGAGTTTTTTATATACAAGGGTAGTTCATGAAGTAACTGCCATTTGGGCATGGCGCAATAGGTAATGGGGGTAGCACTGCTATCCTCATATTGGCAAGCGCAGCCGTTCAGTACGCTTCTAGCTGTGCTGGAGAGAGTATCGTACGATCACACATTCTTGAGTTATAAACTAAAACATGAATTGTGAAATGTGTGCTGTTACATAGCCAACTTGGCAGCTGAAATTCATCGTGAATAGTGTGGTGTATGGCCCTTAACATTATAAGCAATGGTGTAGTCTGTCAATGGATTCTTTTTTTTAATGGGAGAACGAACGTGCACGATGAAGACCGGAATGGTGTTGTGTTTGTCCATAACACCCTTTTATCCATAACCCGCCGTCACACAGTTATAAAAACAACTGAACTTTTGAAAAAATTCAAATGGGAAGTTTTAGACCACCCTACAGCCTGTTTCAAAACCCTGTGACAGGTTGGCTCAGATCTCAGGTGGCAGATTTTTTCAAAGACAGAATTTCAAAAACTGTTGAGAGGTATGATAAGTGCTAAAATTTTTTCGTTGAATACAAAATAAAAGTAGAGAAAATTTGTAGCTTTAAGATGTTTATATTCAAATTTTTGTATATCAAATGGTTTATTTTTTATTTCAAAATGGATGTTACTTTGTGCACGATCCTCGTATATAACCAACTTGTTTCTTGTATCCTTCTTTCTTACAAAGACTCTTGAAGGGTCGGATGAATCCACACTAGCAAAACACAGGGGTTATTCGTAACATAATAAAGACAGCTCTGACCTATCACCTATCTCATCAACTTGCCAGTGGACACTCTACTCCATAGAGGAGTATACAACTATATTTTATCACATGTGCATAAATAAACCATAAATAATTTTGATTAGTAGTCTATAATTCATTGTAAAACTGATCTGTTTACGAATGATATTAGAAATCAACTCACCAGAGCCACAAACTCTAACTTAGAGTATAAAGCAAGGTAATCAAGGAGACTGTTGATCCCATGAACAGCCAATTGTAGGCTTGTGAACGTCTCGTTGGATTCCGCCACAGTCACAGGCAGTGACATGGACAAGGAGACATCCAGAACGACAACTGTCGGCATCTTTTAATTACTGCAACAATTAATTCATACAAAAGTAAAAAATAATTCTGGTGTTTATTTTTAAGAGTCACAAGGGATACCAGAATTTAGACCCAATCAATAAATGTAATCCAGCTACTTGGAGGTCATGGATTGTGAATAGTTAAGAGTAGTA
Source organism: Nephotettix cincticeps (assembly GCA_023375725.1). Lineage (NCBI taxonomy): Eukaryota > Metazoa > Arthropoda > Insecta > Hemiptera > Cicadellidae > Nephotettix > Nephotettix cincticeps. Next base: position 17,239,566 of record CM041786.1, on the reverse strand, counting down.
GTCGATGGATGTAATATTCTCTGGTGTGGATTAATGTTCATCCACAAAGATGATCCTCATAATTAGACCAGTTCCTAATTCAGAGACAAAAATGTATTTCGGATCCCACGTTTAACTGTAGGTCTCTTAGATATGCCATTGGCTGTTGGGCAATTGATGAACAATCCTGTATAAGGAACAAGTAGGAATTAGTCAGTAACATAAGTACAAGATCACACCACAATCATCCTACAATCGTTTCTCATTCATACTTGACTTAAAATACCTACCTTTTGGTACAGTCACCATTTCAATAATCTAATCAATCTAATCTTGCACTCATTATTCATTCATACTTAGCTGAAAATACCTACCTGGTAGGTCACCATTTCAGAAAGGTTATAATTAAATCACAATTGCATATTATAATCCAATTAACCTCTTCACAATCTAGTATCAAATGACTTTTTAAATGATATAACCAGTCAACACAACAATCAACCTCTAGGCATCGGTAACCTTTTTTTGAATGATGTTACAGTAAACCCTCTCATATCTGGACGTGATTTTGAAAGAATGCAAAAATTTAAAATTACAGTACTCTTGGAGGTCAATGTTTGTTAAACCAGTAGTCATGAACGATTTTTGTAGGCCGGTTAGTAGTGTGGCGATTGCCGAACGCGGGGTTGAAGCCTTGTGGACAGCGGTTATGTTCAAAAGCGGAATGGGGAAATGATGAGTCACCCTAGTCCCGAGTGCCTGAGTCTCTAGCGCTAGTGTCTGTATTCTGTGCTATCTGGTGCAAGGTCACTGACTTACAAAACAATATACCTCCCCACCCCACCTGTCCAATAGCCAAGCCAATGCATCACGTGTACTGTAATGACAACACCTGCCTCCGTGGTTAGTGTAGCTTTTTTTTGCTTTAGTGACCTTGTCTTTCTTGTAACGGTTCGTTTTAGTTTCGGGTAAGAATAAGTTATTATGGCCGGAAAAAGAAAAAAAGGTTGTCATTACGATGGAGGAAAAATTGTATTACTCTAGTACTGTACCACTTTGTATACTGTATTATGTGATTTTTGAGTTTTGATATTATTAAAGTGGTTTTTTTATTTAACATACGGATGTTTTACTCCCCTCTCATATCCGAATTTTTTGCTATCCGGATCGGCCGTCGCCACATTGGTCCGGATATGAGAGGGTTTACTGTATTAGATGCTGATGTGTTACCCACAATTTGGAGTGTTATAAATAAATTAATTATTTAATCTTGCTTTATATGTTTCAACATATTAAAAAAATTCCTTGATAGAGTAAACTGGTCGTTCAACTAGCCAGTCTCTGAGGTGCTTCTTCACAGACTGGCTAGTAGTTAAATGACCAGCTTAAACCTGACCCTGTTTATTTTGGCCTCGCCCAACGTTCCCTATGTGGACCTGACACATATGACGGGATACTACTGACCTTTCCAGCACCTTTCCTTTAAGGACATGGAGAAGAGGATATGAATGTTTGTATGTCCCATGTTAATCTTATGAAGAATAGGCAAATACTATTCATCAACAGTATTGAATAAACTTATCATAATATATTATTATTATTATAGCCTATTAATGAGGTGTAAATTCACTGAATATACATGTCTACTGTGAGTGTGTATATTATTTTAAGTACTTTTAATGTCTGTGACATTTTAAACATCTTGATAGTGAACAGTCCAACCTTAACAGGTAATTAAATAAACCCTTTTCAAAATGGTGTCCATATAAAATTCTTGCAAGTCAAGTTAACAATTTACAACTGAGCTATCCAGCTAAATATCGTGTAATGGACATTAGGAATACAGTTAAGTACATTGAATACCATATTAATATTCTGAACCAAATAAAAGAACCACTAGCGCCAGAAAAGAAAATATCTCAAACTAACCTGGAATCCTTGCAAAAAATACATCATAAGTTCCTCAGAATAGGTGAAGAAACTTGCTCAGTTTGTTTTAACATACGCAATTCGCACTAGCCTCTCCTATTTCTACTATTTTATCTTAAAAACCTCAACAACCCAAAGTCGTAACGTATCCTAACCTAACACCTCACCGAAGTTTAGTAGTAAATAAACAAAAGAAGGCGGTGTTTTTTTTCTTTGTCACTTGGGCGGCCTAAACTTTGTATTCAAGAAGTTTTGTTATTCACTATTGTTGTGGTTGCCCGACGTTACATAATTTTATTTTATTTCTTTCTTTTTCAGCCACAAATTTCTTAGAGTTGGATTTTGCTGAAAATGTATACGATAGTTAGTCACAAAACATATATATCATTGATGTGTCCTATTTATGTAAGTTAGTAAAATATAGGATTGTTTTAGGATCTAAAGGTTCATGGATTATTTATGAGGGAAGGTTATAAGATCTTCTCTGTCAAAGGCCGACCAGGCAATGTCGTAACGTAACACGAAAAAGGTAGGCCACGGATAAAAGAACCCAAGGATTGGAAAACATGAAAGTGGTTTAGGTGTGTTGTGTTTAAATTTTTCTATTGATTGGCTGCAAGAATTTAATTAATCCTATGTATATTTCAAAGTCTATTGAAGTCGGCGTTATTTAATGTAACATCAAAGAACATATAGAAGATATTTTCTATATTCTTTGGTAACATGATGAATAACACTATTACCGAGCTGCAGACTATTACCGCGGTAATAAGTTACTCAGATTTTCCTTATAATTTTGTTGCGTCGTTGTGGAACGTAAAAGCGTACACACTGATTAGATTATTAAATTTGATACCATTTTCCTTCTACCTAAACCTACAGATAATAAATAAATAAACGAATCCACCCTAAACCCTATTCCACCTAACACAACAACCAAAGCCAGACACTCGTTTGGTCGAGCGCTACCTGCCCTCGGCTAAGCTCTGGTCTTTGTTCCCAAACCGAAACCATCCATTCACTAACCATAACCACAGTACCCGCAACCAAAACCATCCAACACCTAACCTCAAAACCCATCCTTGGCTGAAGAGGACATAGTCCTATAACAGCCACAGTGGGCCTTCAGCCCATTGAAACATTTGAAACCTCACATCCGTTACGTTCCGATGGTGTTCACGACCTTGAGATAGGTAGCATTGGACTGGGAGCGTTTCACAAAACAAGAGAGACGGCAGGAACAATAATTAATAAATAAAACAGGAGTACTAAAACTCGTCAATACTATAAAAAGGGTGGAGAACCGGCCAGTGATAAATTTTAATTTTGAAGGCTTTGAAATGTAGCTGGAGGGTCTCTTTGGGCAATTTGTATAAACATTTTAGGCCTCGGCTAAGCTCTGGTCTTTGTTCCCAAACCGAAACCATCCATTCACTAACCATAACCACAGTACCCGCAACCAAAACCATCCAACACCTAACCTCAAAACCCATCCTTGGCTGAAGAGGACATAGTCCTATAACAGCCACAGTGGGCCTTCAGCCCATTGAAACATTTGAAACCTCACATCCGTTACGTTCCGATGGTGTTCACGACCTTGAGATAGGTAGCATTGGACTGGGAGCGTTTCACAAAACAAGAGAGACGGCAGGAACAATAATTAATAAATAAAACAGGAGTACTAAAACTCGTCAATACTATAAAAAGGGTGGAGAACCGGCCAGTGATAAATTTTAATTTTGAAGGCTTTGAAATGTAGCTGGAGGGTCTCTTTGGGCAATTTGTATAAACATTTTAGGCCTAATGCCATTGAATATACATACTTCGTGGTTCAAATCAATGCTAATACTTTATAACTGTTTTTGGTTTTACTCAGCCTAACAAAAGGTATATCAATTCTATCCCTATTCCTAAAGTTAAAATTATAATAATCACCTCTAGTGGATTGGGCTTGGACTAAATATCAGTATAAATTAACAACTGTAAGTGATTAGATTAAATTATTGTAATGGTAACTGTACCACAATAACTCATAATTTTTATTGGAATTTCTTATTGTTGTTTCTACTCTTTTTGTTAAACTGACAAGTGTATTTTCTTAAATAATGGTATTTGGACTATTTCCAATGTACAAAAGAATGTATCTAACGGAAAATAAACTTTTTTATCCTCGAAGGTATTTTAAATCAATTATGGATAAGAAACGAGAGTATGAAGATTGTGGCACGATCTTGTAGTCTTGTTACTGACTAAGGCTGACATGTTCCTTTTTGACATGGGAGCGTTTCACAAAACAACAGAGACGGCAGGAACAATAATTAATAAATAAAACAGGAGTACTAAAACTCGTCAATACTATAAAAAGGGTGGAGAACCGGCCAGTGATAAATTTTAATTTTGAAGGCTTTGAAATGTAGCTGGAGGGTCTCTTTGGGCAATTTGTATAAACATTTTAGGCCTAATGCCATTGAATATACATACTTCGTGGTTCAAATCAATGCTAATACTTTATAACTGTTTTTGGTTTTACTCAGCCTAACAAAAGGTATATCAATTCTATCCCTATTCCTAAAGTTAAAATTGTAATAATCACCTCTAGTGGATTGGGCTTGGACTAAATATCAGTATAAATTAACAACTGTAAGTGATTAGATTAAATTATTGTAATGGTAACTGTACCACAATAACTCATAATTTTTATTGGAATTTCTTATTGTTGTTTCTACTCTTTTTGTTAAACTGACAAGTGTATTTTCTTAAATAATGGTATTTGGACTATTTCCAATGTACAAAAGAATGTATCTAACGGAAAATAAACTTTTTTATCCTCGAAGGTATTTTAAATCAATTATGGATAAGAAACGAGAGTATGAAGATTGTGGCACGATCTTGTAGTCTTGTTACTGACTAAGGCTGACATGTTCCTTTTTGACAGAACTGTTTAATAGCCTAACAGTCAATGACATATTTACGGTACCTACAGTGTAATGTGGAATCCGAACCACTTCCTCCCAATTACGAACTGGTCTGACTATGAAGATGGCCTTTTCGGGTTAACGTTTATTAGTGCCGACGTTAATCTACACAAGAGAACACTACACCCACCACCGACCATCGCTCACAACTATCCACAATAATTCGTCACCTCCAAGTAGCTGGATTACAGGACGACACCACTGTCCCAGTTATTATATTCCTTATACGACGGAATTTCATTAATCGAATCCGGGATTTTATAAACTTACATAAACATATAAGGTTATATGGTTCTTGTTACTTGAGAGATTAATAATTTTTATCTCATTCTCTTATTAAGAGCCTTCGCTGAAGGTACATTTTTAACTGAATAATTTATTGGAACGATTGGGACTTGGGAAAGGTTTGTTAACTCCTTTCATTATGTAAACAGCTGGTAGAGTAAACATGTCTGCAGTGAATGTCACAATAAGAGTCAATATAAATTTTGATCTTGATTTTTGAAATATTTCACGAGGAAGATTTGATCAAAGTAATTAGTTTGATAAATATGAGTTAATTTTGCTGTTGAGATTTTTCATCACATCATTTAATAAACACAGATTTCATCTACAGTTCTATACGATGGTATAATTTAGTGGTGGTCGTTCCTGAAAATTAGGATGACTCAGTTTTAGTGTTTTTGTTATACGTTGTGGGGTTGTTAATAAACGAAGGAGTAAGTACTATAAGATATTTTATATGACTTGTAAAAATTGAGTTACAAAACACTATGGAGTAACTATACTAGGTCAGGGACATACTACTTGTCAATATGGAAAGTCTGTTGTTTGTAGTAATTAATTATTGATCTCGTCATTGAAATATATTATTATATAACTCATTAAAGTAAACAAAAACAAAATATTGTACTTGCTGAGATGTCCCTAAATCAATTAGCATTTCCAGATAGGCAGGCCTATTAAGTTACATATTTGTTTCTAAAAACAATAGCAAACTCAAATAAATAATAAATGTAAGTTTTAAAATAAAATAAACATGATGAATGGTTTTAATCTTTTGTCTAACACCACTCTGTTAATGTTTTTTTATAAAACAAATTAAAATACAAAAATACACTGATTTGCTTCATATTTTGTTATTATCTACGTTGACCAACTCATTGTATCAGATGAACTGGGAATTAACCTGCTTAGCTAAAAGGAATAACACCCTTCTATATGTAAGAATTTAATAATAAATATAGTTTTCTATGAAAAAATAAGTTTCTCTTATAATTAACATGGATATATATTAAATATTATATATCTCTGGAAGGGTGTTAGCAGATTTGTGTTTCAACCCAAAGCAAAGTGCTGCGGAAGTTGTTTCCATAGAAACTACCAGAGCTATTGTGTTGAATTTTTAATATATAAGAATAATAACAGCTGTTTTGATGAACTGAAAACATTCCATTTAGACATATCCATGATCTAACCTACTTCCTACAGGGTAGTAAATACACAAACATTTTTGGGCTGATATTGTCTGAGGGCCGGAATCAATCCGGAGAACTTCTGATTATGAGGCGAACGTGTCACCTCTGTGCTTCGCAGCCAATTCGTTTAGTTTAGTTTGGATTTAAACTCTTGATCTCAATGTCGATATGGGCTACATGCTAAGCTGTGCTTCGTAATAATATTTATTAATAACATTTTATGAATTCTACAAAATCAGAACTTGCCTATATAAGAGTTATTGCCTTTAAGTTTACGTTCCAAAGGTAAACTATGGTGTGTTTGGAAGAACAAACATAATTAGATTTATCTAATAAATTTTTGTGTTGTCAACAACAATACGATAGTAATACTTGACAAAAGTTAGAAGTACCCTAATCAATTTTTTCAGAAGAGACGAATGGACATTTATTTTCACCATCGTTTAAGTATAGTTGGTATAAAATGTGTTCATGTTAATTCTTCATCCCAGTGGAATGGTATTTTATATAATCAGGTGTTACATCATCCATAGGATAGGTTTAGTATAGGTAAATCAACTGTATTAGAATACCATGCCGAAGATTTTATTTCTCATTATTAAATTTTGTGTTTTTTTCAGGAATGGTTTTGTCTGAACCTGATGGTGTTGGAAGAATGATTCCAACTGCAAGTTCACTGGTGGAACCAAATGTAACACAACCGTTTTCTCCTGTTGAGGAAGAATTATTATGCAAACTTATTCTCTATATTGAAATATCAAACACAAGGTGAGTCTACTCTTCATCTTATTTAGCCTTATGATCTATAGCTTGGTGAACAGTTTGCTTCAGAGCCAAACTCATGAAATATCTCTAAATATAAGCTTGTGTAGGTTGTGCTTGTTTTTCATTAACATAACAAATTCATCATCGTGAGCTGGTTTTCATTGGTCTGGTGGTTTCTGAGTCCAGCATATTTGTAGAGCATTGACGAAAGCTAGAATCTGATAGGTGTAAACATGAGATTTTTTTGTGATTCTACTGTGGTATATTGGGGAGAGGTAAGAGCTGTTGGCTCAGGAATACAAAACAGATTCAAACCATAATCTTAGTTGATGAAAACTATACACAAATAAATCTGAACTTTAAATGAATTTTCTAGAAATAGTATACCGTACAGGAATGTCATCACAAAAGGGAAGAAAATATTTGGTAGAAGCCAATGATAAAAAGTTAAAATAAGCATATAATATTTATTAAAAGGATAATAAATACCGTACCTTAGTCAGTTTGCAGTTCAAAGGTTTATTTTATTTGTTACATGTTTTGGCTTACGCCATTTTCAAACAATTCCAATTTCTTTGTTTGAAATTCATTATTGGTGATGGTGGATTTACGTTATTTAGATTTTTATTGCGGACATTTTCCATCACGATTTTATATCAAACAAATTTTCACGACGTTTCGGGATCTGGAATCTGATCTCGTCCTCAGGTGAACTAATATCTAAAACATAGCACAAGTAATTAATTCCGGATTATATGTTAATTAATTGTGCTATGTTTTAGATATTAGTTCACCTGAGGACGGGATCAGATTCCAGATCCCGAAATGTCGTAAAACTTTGTTTTACGTGATGGAAAATGTCCGCAATAAAAATCTAAATAACAATTCCAATTTGTGTAAATAAAACCTTCATAACCTGTAAAACCATAACAAAACACGTTATTAACATAACAAAAATATTAATTAAAATAAGACATCTGTTACTAGCATTACTCATCCAAGATCAGACTTAAAATCATGTTTCATGTGGGAATTATATATTTAAAATTGTTATAATATATTCATTCTGTTTCCTTTTTGACAGTACCGGTAATGTAACACTTTAAGACTGTTATTAATGTCATGCGTATTGTGCTTATTGTCAATCAGGTGTTTGGCAAACGTTGATTTTTGTTTCTGTTCTCGGGTTCGGGTGATGTTCGATATATGTAGTTTTAAATACCCTACCAAGCAGTTAGGGCATCGGGTAGGTGTCCGAGTTTTTACATAGGCCAAGCAGGCCTATGTAAAAACTCGGACACTCAGCACAATTTATTCTACATATTCCGTTCTTATCAGTCTTATCGATCTGATCATTATTTTTATTTATTATAACGTTACGGATATTATTACTGGTCCTAAAAGTTAATTCAATGTTTTTCTTTTTTAAACGCTTTCCTAGTCTATGTTGTATTGTATTATTAAATTCTACGCAAACATATTTCTTATTTTGTTCCATATTATTGTTCTTAATGTTATTTTTGTGGTTCTTTCATTTTATTATTCAATGATGATTCCTCAGTGTTTGCACTTTATTACAGGATCAGGGTGTGGGACATCATCATCCTTGTACCTAACCTTCTGTTTCTCCTATTTCTCGTCTTCCGGTTCAACCGGGCAAGACTTAAGTTGAGAGCTACCAGCAGCCCTATATTTTTTGCTTTCTATGGATTGGTAAGTTATTAGTAGAATTTATTATTTATTTTTAATTGTACTGGTGTCATACGAGGGCTATCCAGAAAGTAGATTACGTTTTTGTCTGCGTTTGCAAGGGATGGGGCTAGCGCGGCCATCTTTGTGTCAGGGTGTTATGCAACTCAGTCAGCATCTAACTGTACTAGTTAGAGGTTTGTATTCCATTGAGTTACTGTGGGCAGTTTGAAATTTATGTGTTTATTAAAAATGCCACAAACTGTGAGGAGAGTACAGTAATGACTGCAAAAAACTGTAAACCACAATGTTCCCGATAAATTTGTATTGGTTTACAGTTTTTGGAGAGAGGAACCTTATTATTGCACGATCCTCACAGTTTAATTTTTAATTAACCCAGAAATTTTAAACTGCCACTACAACTCAACGGAATACAGTAGAAACCTCTAACTAGCACGGTTAGATTCTGGCTGAGTTGCATAACACCCTGACACCAAGATGGCCGCATTAGGCCCAACCCTAGCGGACATAGACGAAAATGTAATCTACTTTCTCAATAGCCCTCGTACTTGGCTAGTAGGTTTAAATTAAAAATATTCTTACTACCTCGGTGAGAAGTGTTTCTTAGAAATGAGCTGCTGAGTTCTTGGATTTAACAATAAGTCACTTATTATTACTATTATCAAAACAGCATGGCACCATAGTAACAATGGTATATATTCTCTTCTAATTCTTGGAATAATCTTTGAAGGGATGATTCTAAAATTATTTACGTATTGATTTTTGTACACAGTTACTTTTCTTATTATGTTAAGTCCTAACACCCCACACCCTCTTCACCAAATCCTACCACTCCCTCCACTGGCTCTGAGAACCAACAGTTTTTTTTGTTAACATTACGTAACAGAGTTGGATTGTGCATAGAATCTTATTTTGTTATATTTAAAAAATGATTTCCTAACTTTAGCTGTCTCTAGCAGTTTCTATTCCTAGCAGTTTTATGCTTACATTTTTCTTGTTTTCCATTTTGGGTTGTACATAAACCAGAAAATAGGCAATTAAGTTGCTTTTTTCATTTTATAGTTAGCTATTTCTGGGTCTATGAGTTAACTATGATCTTATTTAACCAGAGAAAAAAAATGTGTTAATTTTTTAAAATAGATAAATGTAATATATGTTATATATATGTATAAATTTGTATATAATGTTTTATAATTTTTTTTGTGTCTGTGCAGTCTTGTATGGATAGACCAAATTTGGTAGAGACTGTATTCCATAAATGCTAACATTCGTAAAAAACCAGAATACTAATAACACTATTTTTTTGTAAAAATGTTTTTGCTGTTTTTATGAATTTTTAAAAATTTCTAATAGTAAATTAGAAAACATTAAAAACTACACAATTAAGTTCCTTAAAGTTTTTCTTATTTGGTTAAATAAAAAAAATCTAACAATAGTTGTATTTTACTAATGTATCATGGGGTAAAAAAATTATTATTTATATTATGAATATTTTTGAAAAATGTAATTAGCTTTCATCTGGTTGAGATTATTTTATCATTAAAAACTTAGTTTATGTGTTTACAAAATTACTTTAATTAAAATATGGGAATGAAAATATTTTTGTAACATTTGATGAAAGTTATAAAAATAAAAATTATTTATGGTAAAAATGACACTTTATGTTCCTAAATCTAAGCACATTTTTGTTATTTAAAATACAAAATTTTAGATAAATTTTATAAACTTGTCATAATTAAACAAGATTTTAATTGTATACCTTTATACTTTTTTCATTTGTTCGGGCTATAGTGAGTGTCTTAAGATCTATCCTGGTAGAAATGTAACTTAAAATGAATGGGTTTTGAAACCAGAGAAAATTAATCTTGTTTAGAATATCACTTATAATGTACATGATTTGTTCATGTTTAGGTGCTGGTGAATGTGACGATCAGTGTTGTTCGTTGTGTAGTCTCCATGTCAGTGAATGCTGCGGACGTGGTGGGAGGCTATGTCGATACGTTTCTCTGGATCACTGTCAGATTCTTCTTGTTATCCATGGAAATGAGCGTCGTCATATTTGGCCTTGCATTTGGTATGAATTTTCTGATATCTTTGAAGCATAGACCAGAATAATCGTATTAGAAAAACTATGTTACAGCAGTATTCATCAGTGGAAGCTTGGTTAATAAAAGTTATATTATTTGTAGGAATAATAAAATATTGAGTATAACTCATCAAACACAGCTACCGACATGTTAGCTCAGGGTTAACATGCTGGCCCAGTAAATGAAGCTTGCTGGATCAAAACCAGTGGCTTAAGACCCATGTGAGATGATGACCTATCGGGCCTATAGTGTGTAATAGTGTCTTGGGTCATTAGGTTGGGGTGATGGGTAGTTGAGGTTTGAAAAATGTAGCTTATGGGGTAAAGAATATTAATATGAAATAACTTTTTGTCATCAGTGATTACACAGTTTCAAATCAATATGATTCTTCATCAGTCACAATTATCTGTTTAGTTTATTACAAAATTGCTGTAGAAGGAGTTAATACTATATCAATGAGGTAAAAAAAATTACTATGTGACTGATTATAAAAACTTAATTCATAATCAGGAAAATTTTGAAAATTAAAACCTAAAAATGTGTCTTTAAGTTACCTGAAGCACATTTTTCTAATTGAGAAAAGTCTGCATAAAAGAGAGAAAGCATGAGTGGCATGAAATAATTAAAAAATGTGATTATAATACAGTAAAGTCCACTTTATCCGGATCCGAATAATCCACATTACGGCTTATATGGATGAGGTAAAAAAATCAATAACAATGAAAATGTGAGTTTCATCTCACCTTCAAAATTTCAGACACTATCGCAGTACTTGCTGTTTGTGACAAGTATGACTAATGATGATTGCATAACATATGATAGCACACTCCTTATGTTGTATTTTTTTGCCAAATGGAAAGCTACTAATAATTCTACTGATAATAGAGTATGGCAGCTGATAAAACCAAGGGGAAAATACATAAAAAAAGGCTAGTAAAATTGAAGCTAGTAAAATCACGACTAAAGACCTTTTTACTAAATTAGGCCCTAACTTTTTAGGTTTAAGTCTTAATCGTTCACTGCGTTTAAAGAAATGTTCAGGTACTACAATGGTGTGTTACGGACCAACTAAGAACTAAAGGAAGAACTAAAGGTCTCGTTAGGCGTGATTACAACTGTGCAGAAGTTCGGTTTGTGTTACATCTAACTATTTTCAGAATTGTACGGTAGTTATGAATTTGAATTATAATGGATAATTAGATTATTATATTAAATATAATAAGTTAAGTGAGTGAAGCATAATGAAATATATGGACTAAAACAAACTTCCATGTAAATTGTAATATAATTTGTAATAAATAGAGTATAACTATAGTAATACCTACTATTAATCCATTCCTGTCTGAATTTCTGCAAGATTCCTAGGCCCAGGGAGCTTGTCCCGCATATAATGTAAACATTGATTTCTTTAGTGTGTTACGAGATCTAAGGATTTCATATTTTTTTAGCTAATAAAACGATTCTCCAATACTAGAGCTTTATATTGTGCTTTATTTCACTTCTCTATGTTTATTCTAAATCGAATGATCAATATCGGAAGTCCAAGCAGAACATCATACTCACGCTCCCGCATCAAATTTCGGTCATTGAACAGACGTCAGGATCTTTTGACATGTGAACGTTTTAAACATGAAATTAATATGAAACTAGATAAGTTATCTTTTTGAATCTAAGTGTTTTATTTATTACTTAAAACCATTATATAAGTACTGTATTGTTTTTTCTCTAAGACTATTTTTTATACTTTAATAATCAAACTAAACAATTTTTACACGTTAAACACCTGCGACATTTTGCGGCAATTTGTTTTTACATAGGCTATATGCAGTTTGCAGCATTAAATATTACAGGCGCCTATTCACAATTGTTGTCTAAGCGACGTGGATGTCAATATTGTTATTTTCAGATTGTCTGGATTTTCAACTATCCAGATTCAGACCCCTCCACATTAATCCGGATTAACCAGTCTTAACTGTATGAGTTTATATTTAATTAGTTAGAAAAGTTTATACATATGTATAAAGTATTTTCCAATTTTTTCATAAATTATTTTTCATTACTCTAAATTTTGTTTTAATTCCTCAGAGGAATTCCTACTTACAGTATCCTTACTTACAGGAATTCCTACTTACAGTATCCTTACTTACAGGAATTCCCAACAGGAATTTGCTTAGTGAGGATGCCCAATCTAGAGTGATTTTGACAAGATAGGCTATATAATTTATATTTTCAAAATATTTTAACATATCATAAAGAAATCTTCAAATTCAAGTTTAGCAGTGCTCTAGTTGAAGTATCAGAGGTTTTCTAAAGTTATTATTTTGTGTTTTGTGTTCCAACGTAATTATTGCTGATACCAAAGCTGAAAGCGATGTAACAAGTTTCACTCTTTTGTGATTCGTGATGTTCTATGCATTTAATACTTTCAATACCAAAAAGGTATCTGGGGCCTACAGCAGTCTTGTACAGTGATTTTTCGGTTCGCAGGTCACCTGGACAGCAGAAGCAGTATTCGCTACGTGCTCGTTGCCACTTCGCTGTTGTCATTGGCCTTCTCCATCAGTCAAGGGGCGCTTGAGGTCTTAGCACCAGATGAAAGTTTCAGGATACATTCTAAAGATTTCAATATCTTTGGCCATGGAGGCATGCTCTTTTGGTTTTCCAGTTCTGTAGTTTTTTCTTTGGTAAGCATTGTTAAATATAAATAGGCAGTAGACAATTATTGGTTTGAAACTAAATAACACATTACTTACGTTACTCTCCGGAAGCTCACTGAAGTTATAGGCCCTAAGGATTTCAGTGTGAGAGCTTTAAATAAAGTGTTAAGTGAGTGTGTAGCTTAATAAATATACAACCCAAAATGTACTACCAGAAGAAAGTATTACATTGTTATTTATGTTGTAAACTCTGAAATAAAAAGAAAATTTTGGGAAATCAGAACATCAGAATGCAATAATTTTGATTCACCTTGATTTAGAAACAGTACAAGCTGTATCAATGCAGATTTTATTTATAAACAAAGATTCTGGGAATCAAGTAAAACATTTTTCTTCTATACAATTTTTTATCTGCTATTTATGCCTTTAGTTCTTGATGGTTTAATTTTGTTAATCTTTATACATATTTTACCAAAAGTGAGGCATCGTCAGAATCACTGATATAACCTAACTTTCAGAAAAAAATATATATATATATATATATATATATATATCAGTTCATGAATATTGTGTGTATCTTATTTCTATTTTTCATTGATGGTTTGGAAAATGACTGAGTTGTTGAAATGTTCCTTTTTGTTAAGTAGGTTATCGTGTCCGAATAATATATAGATTAGTAGATCTGGTAGCTCTCCAGTGTTTTTGCTATCGATTTTGGAGTGTTCTGTTTAAGATGGTTTTTTGAGTCAGGGTATGTTATTGAATATTGGGGATTTTGTTTTAAATGTTTTTGTACCACTGAGGTAGGGTTCCTGTAGCTACTTTTATTGTATACTTTGAAGCATTGTGTGAATGATTTATTAGTATATAGAATTAAAGGTACAAATAGCAGGTAAATAAATTTTATATAATAGTTCATGGAGCTGGAAAAAATAAACATTTCTGTTCTGTTTGTTTCAGATATACTTAATTATATTGATTCTCCCTTGGACAAGGTTGAGGGAGCGGTTAAACCTACCAAGTAAGTAGGCTGAAAATTTTCTGTTTGTTATTTCACAATTCACATACATTCTCATAACCTTCAGCGTTTTGTCAACTTTTTCTGACAGTCCCAAATGTGCATTTATACTTCTTATTTGACCAAGGCAGACAACTATATTTAGGAAACTAGCCCTACCTTTTCTGCATTAGTAAAAATAAGTGCCCTAATTAGAAATTTCAATGTATATTTAAAGTTAATTGTTGTAGGAATCAGCGTATTCAAGTATATTAAACCAAGATTAAACTGGAGTTCCGTTAAAACTCTATGGTTTATGAGGATACGATAAGTTGTAACTGGTTCTATAATTTAATTAATTTAATTGTACCTGCCCGTGATGATGATATTTCTTTCTTTTATGTACAAAATGAATAGATGGTACATTTTAGTAAATAAACTCACATTTATTTTCATTTAACACCCGTACAGTACATAAATTTCTTTTTGTTAAACGTGATATGAGGTCAAACTGACCTTTCTTGTAATTTTGACTTTTATTGAATTTCCCATAGGAAAGAAGCTATTACCGTAGCTCTAATGTTAAGACTTAGGCCCGGGACCATGTTATTTTTTCGTCTTTAGGTGCCCAGAGGCCAAAAACAATAGTTAAAATTTATATATGTGTGTGTGTCTGTGAACACGATAACTCTTGTAAAAATGGTCTGATCAAGACCAAATTTGGTAGACGTGTATTCCTACATTTGCTCGGACGAGTATGTAATCCAGATAAATCAGTCAATTGTAACAGGTAGTTTAGGGGGTTTTGTACTCAAAAATTGGGTTTTTTGGATTTTTCGTATGTAATTGAAATTTTTTGAATTTTATGTTTCACCATTAGAATCAGCTTCAAAAACTACACAATTTAGTTCTTTAAAGTTTTGCTCCATCTCAAGCAGTTACCGAGACATTACAAAATCAAAACACAGTACGTTGTATTTTGGGGCTCCAATGTTAATCTTATGGAGGATGAAGAAAAATTAATATTTCACTTATCAATCTAGATTTTTGGATGAAACTTGATATTTAGCTTCATGTGGTTGATATCCATACATTTATGCTTAACAGTCATAGTTTATATCTTAACTGCCATATTAACATGGCATCTAACCTGCATACTCTTTTCCCATATTAATCATATAGAGAATGGGCAAACTCCTTGATTATGGACAGATGTTGATGAAACTTGGTTGTACATGGTCAAAATAAGATTTGTTTATGCTATAAATGCCTGTTTTCAGTGCCCTCAGAGTAGCAAACCCGCATATTCTGTCCCATGTTAATCTTAAGGAGAATAGGAAAACTCATTTATTTATGGACAGATTTTGATAAAACTTGGTATATGGTCAAAATAAAAATAGTTAATTGTAAAAATTCCTAGTTTTAGCGTTCCAAACAGCAGCAAACCTGCATACTCTTTCCTATGTTAACCTTATGGAGAATAGGCAAAATCTCTTATTTATTACGGATATTGTTCAAACCTGTTATATATTATTATTGATTTGGAAATTTGCTGAGTATGCAGGTCTGTTGCAACAGGGTTATTGATTTTTACTTCTTTGATTGCACTCACAGGAATTTCGTCATGCCCACTGGAATCTTTATTTTTCAAAGATTCAACTATGTTCTCCACTTATTTTCCTTAATAGGTAGTTCAAATTTTGGCCTCCCCAAAAATGTATCAGTTAAATTAGTTTCCCTAATTACATGATTAATATTCAAGTTCAAATCTTTGACAATGTTACTAAAATAATCATTAAACAATTCAGCAATATTTCTAGGGCTTACAATTGATTCTGAATTTTGTTTTAAAACTATGTTTTGACATGGATATGTCTTAGCTCTGGGGGGTGTTGGTGATTTTTAAGATGGATGATATATAACAGGTTTCCATAGAATCTACCAGAGCTATTTGTATTGAATTTTTAATACAAAAGATTAAGAACAGCTGTGGAGATGAACTGAAAACTTTCCTTTAAGACATATCCATGATCTAACCTATTTCCCACAGGGAAGTAAATTCAAACATTTTTTAGAGGTTTCTTGTCATTCTCCCCAACTTCAGAGTTGATTAAATTCGAGATGGTTTCTTGAATGTTATCAGATTTTTCAGTTTTCTTCTGAAAATATTTATATTTAGATTTATTCAATTCTTAAAAAAAGTCTTTTCCTTTAAATTGCATTTTTCTTGCTGTGATATTCTTAACTGAATTATATGTTTTTGTTTAGCTCTGAATTCTTTAGATATCCATGTACATTTTTTGTTTCTTTTTGTGGCCAATAATTTTGGAAAAGGCTAATCAAAATAAAAAGTAAAGATTTCATAAAAAACCTTATATTTTGTTTTCACCCCTGCATTGTAGACATCAATCCATGTTTCCTCGGAAAGTAATCTTGAAAAAAGATTTATGTTTTCAGATGAAAACTGACGTAATCCTTTTTTTATAGTAAAATTTCCAGGTTTTGTTGATAATTTACACTTTAATTTTTCACTTTAACTTAGCAAAAGTGAAAACAGCTGGCCGTAATAACTCGCGTATATACATGTTAAAAGCAGTACGGGAGCAAACAAATACTGGCCAAAGTTACTTAACAACTGATTTCAGTCACTAAATATTCCAAAAAAGCCGTCATATTGGTTTTATGAATGCATTGAGGCTAAAGCAACATCAACACACACTCTATCGGTTGTTTCGCGAACTACAGCGCACTACATGTGTCTAAATGAGTGGTCGCGGGTAAAGACGTTTGCCGGGTCGTGCGGGTCTACTGTGCTGTGGCTAAAGCCGTCAGCCGCCCGGTAAGGGTTAAAACTTTTTGAATATGTTTCAATTGAAATAATTAATTGATTTAGGCTATAAATAATTGACTTTTTAGTCATATTGCTCAGTGACAGAAGCTTATCTTTTTTATGTTTCAGCCAAGAAGTCTTTCTACTTGTACATCCTGTTCCTTGCCCTCCTCAACATCGCCCAGTCTACAGGCAGTGGTTTGTTGTTCTACGGAGTGGCAGAAGGCTTGTGTGTTGTAGATGTTACTACATGTATCTACTTCACTCTTTTCACACCTCTTGTCTATCAAACATTCCTCAGTGAATTCTTCGGGTGAGTTATTAGTTATGTGGTTGTAAAGACTAATTTATTATAATTCTAATTTATTTTAAATATGAGAAGTGGTAGCAGTAGCTGACGTTATCATGTGAAATCATTGTTACTTTGGTTGTGACAGTAGCAGTTATAGACAGATAATGGATGAGCTGTGCCACTAGCTGATATCAATGTCGATTCAGTTGTGACAGTTTTCAGTTGCAGAAGCGCTGAGAGATTTTAACTGTTACTTTTGTACGATTGAACCCAAAGTCACTGAAAAGCAACCACATTGTGTAGATTTTAACACACATCCGCTATGCTGGTCTAACACAAGTAGGCCAACGAATCTCATAACAGCATTGCCCTCAAGAGCCTCAACCAATAGCGAGCTCAAAATGGTGACATTTTGTTATGTTTGGCACAAACTGACTGCAGTTGTAGTACTTCCACTCAGAATAATGGAAATTGAACTTACTTTTCGAATGTATCCCCACAACAATTTTGTCTATATTTGCAAGTGAGGAAGTATTTTTTGTGTAAAAATGCCCTGTCAGGGATCCGGTACACTTCTTAAGTCTTATCATCTTGCTTTTCTTATCTTGTCTGTGGATGCAAGATTGTTTTGAATATGAGGCTGGTATGATAATTTTGACTATGGAAGTGAAAGAGTGAAGGGTAAAAATTTCAAGGTGGTTCAACAGATATCGTTTGAAGTGCAGACATTCTAGCATGTCTGCTATCTGTTGGGAGTATGGTGAACTATTTTGAACTTCTCACTTTGACGAACCCAATTCTTATTCACGAACGGAGGCATATAGATGTTGTTTACTAACTTGAGAGGGTGGAGTAATCTAACATCATTTCGGTCCACTGTGTTTTGTTGTTTAGATCTTTTTTATTTTATTTCCTGACAGAATATAACCTCATAGCAATGTGTTAGTGACTTTTATACCAATTATCTTTTAAAAACTTTTTAGTGTTAGTTTTCAGTGAAAATAACAACTGTTACAGTGAGTATATTTTGTATGGCGAAACTCATACTGTATCATAAGGTTTTTATTATTTCCTCACAATTTATTAATAAAACATAATTATAGAGTCCCTAGAATCAAAATGAGACTACTTATTGTAGTAACCTTGTATAAAAAGGTGCAAATGGCCTAAAAAGCCATATTAGAGTACGGTTTGGCTAAAAAATTCGCGACTTGAAGGGTTAATGATTAATGTTTGTGTAGGGTGTCGCAGCCAAGCATAATGTTCTCTTACAAGGCACAGGTGGACGACACGATGGAGGATGACACAGTCTCACTGCCTCACCAACAGTCCTTTTCCTCTCTCAAAACTGATTCTGATTACATATACCAGGTGAGATCAACTAAAGATCATATTTAAAATTTGATACAATTATCTTTACTAAACAAATTCCTTCTTATTAAGGATCCGTAAAATATTACCAATGAAAGTAAAAGGTTCACTTAGTCATGTGTTGTTTATGACAATTTTTGGTATTTTAAGGCAAAGGAAGAGTTATTTATTGAATTGTTTGAACTGATTATTTACCAATATCCTTCCAATACAATCAGTTAATTTTTAAGACAATGGCCCATTTCATATTATTTTGTCATATTCCATCTTTCAAACTCCTCTATATTTTGTATCACAATAATAACTTCAAGAAATTACAGAAACTTTGTCTTTACAAACTTTATACATCCTCATAAGTACTGTTACCTGCAATATAAAGATTTGACTAAAACGAAGTAATTTGTCTAATGTCTTTTTCTAATTTAAAGTGTCATTGCAAAATATATTGTTTGGATAAATTATTATATGTAATTATTTGTAGGACAAGACACAAAGTAAAGATTTGATCAGTGGAGAACAAATTGACAATCAGGTAACATAATCCACATGGCTTATGTGAGGCTGTTTTTAATGATTTGTTCTATAAATGAGTTTGAGAGAGGGTTTAAATACAGGTGTGTGGCTGGTAAGAGGGGTACTGGGGGTTATATACAAAAGAAGATTTAGTTGAGGTGATGTGTGTGGTTTCTAGAGGTGGTGTGGGGTTTTCTGGAGGTGGTTTGACGGTGTTTGTGGAGGCAGTGTGAGGATGTGTGAGGGTTTATAGAGGCGGTGTGTGTGGTTTGGTAGAGATGGTGTGGGGTGTTTGATGGAGATGGTGTGGGGTGTTTGGTGGAGGGAGTGGGAGGACTTGGTGAAAGTGGCGTTGGGTGTTTAGTGGAAGGTGCAGGATGATTTGGTGAAGGTGGTGTGGGGAGTTTAGAAGAGAGAGTGGGAGGATTTGGTGAAGACGGTGTGAAGAGTTTATTGGAAGGAGTGAGAGGATTTGGTGAAGACGTTGTGGAGTGTTTATTGGAAGGAGTGGGAGAATTTGGTGAAGATGGTGTGGAGTGTTTATTGAAAGGAGTGGGAGGATTTGGTGAAGATGGTGTGGAGTGTTTATTGGAAGGAGTCAGAGGATTTGGTGAAGAGGGTGTAGAGTTTTTATTGGAAGGAGTGGGAGGATTTGGTGAAGATGGTGTGGAGTGTTTGCTGGAAGGAGTGGGAGGATTTTGTGAAGACGGTGTGGAGTGTTTGATGGAAGGAGTGGGAGGATTTGGTGAAGACAGTGTGGAGTGTTTATTGGAAGGAGTGGGAGGGTTTGGTGAAGATGGTGTGAAGTGTTTGCTGGAAGGAGTGGGAGGATTTTGTGAAGACGGTGTGGAGTGTTTGATGGAAGGAGTGGGAGGATTTGGTGAAGACGGTGTGGAGTGTTTATTGGAAGGAGTGGGAGGATTTGGTGAAGACGGTGTGGAGTGTTTATTGGAAGGAGTGGGAGGATTTGGTGAAGATGGTGTGGAGTGTATGCTGGAAGGAGTGGGAGGATTTTGTGAAGACGTTGTGGAGTGTTTATTGGAAGGAGTCAGAGGATTTGGTGAAGAGGGTGTGGAGTTTTTATTGGAAGGAGTGGGAGGATTTGGTGAAGATGGTGTGGAGTGTTTGCTGGAAGGAGTGGGAGGATTTGGTGAAGACGGTGTGGAGTGTTTATTGGAAGGAGTGGGAGGGTTTGGTGAAGATGGTGTGAAGTGTTTGCTGGAAGGAGTGGGAGGATTTTGTGAAGACGGTGTGGAGTGTTTGATGGAAGGAGTGGGAGGATTTGGTGAAGACGGTGTGGAGTGTTTATTGGAAGGAGTGGGAGGGTTTGGTGAAGATGGTGTGAAGTGTTTGCTGGAAGGAGTGGGAGGATTTTGTGAAGACGGTGTGGAGTGTTTATTGGAAGGAGTGGGAGGATTTGGTGAAGACGGTGTGGAGTGTTTATTGGAAGGAGTGGGAGGATTTGGTGAAGATGGTGTGGAGTGTTTGCTGGAAGGAGTGGGAGGATTTTGTGAAGACGTTGTGGAGTATTTTTTGGAAGGAGTCGGAGGATTTGGTGAAGAGGGTGTGGGGTGTTTAGTAGAGAGAGTGGGAGGATTTGGTGAAGATGGATGGAGTGTGGAGTGTGGTGTGAAGACGGTGTGGAGATGAAGGATTTGGAGGTGTGAAGATGGAGGATTGTAGTGGGAGGATTTTGTGAAGACTGTGGAGTGTTTATGGAAGGAGTGGGAGATTTGGTGAAGATGGTGTGGAGTGTTGCTAGAGTGTAGGAGTGAAACTTGTGGAGTATTTTTTGGAAGGAGTCGGAGGATTTGGTGAAGAGGGTGTGGGGTGTTTAGTAGAGAGAGTGGGAGGATTTGGTGAAGATTGTGTGGAGTGTGTGGTGAAGGTGGTGTGGGTGTTGAAGGATTCCTGTAGAGGGCTTTATGGAGATTGTGTGGGAGTTTGGTGGTGGGTGTTGCTAGAGTAGGATAAACTGCTTCTGATTACTTATGGTGTTAATAACATTTTCTCTCAACAGAGCAACAGTGTATACGACAGTACCCACTTTGACGGTGTGATGCCAGCCGCTCTGTACAACACTTCGCTTCAGAGTCCAGACAGCATCACAGGGTACAGTCTGGACAGTCAGACAATAGACCTGCCCTCTCACACCAAGCAGTGACCAGACAATACCTTGTTTGATTTCACCAAAGAGCACCTTCGGACACAGTTCAGTGGTCGGTACGGTAGTACAGTTTTGAAGTAAAACACCGATAGAATGAAAATACAATTACATTACAATGGTAAATTCCAGGGTGAATAAAGTGATGGGAAGCAGTTTGTAGTTTTATACTAATCTGTTCTGAGATTTTCCCATTGAAGTTTAAACGGAAAAAGGTAACATCTAAAGATTTTCATCGCTATCACCATGTATATATAGAAAGTCATATTTATCGCCCCAAGTCATATTGTATTTATTGCCCCAATATCAATTGCCTTGTAATATAGCGGCCTGGTTGAAAACCAATGATAATTAATGTGGGCTAACCCTAGTTACATTATAAAATTGTATTCTCAATCTTTCATGTCTTGAGGCATAAAATATAAAAACACACTTCATTCACTGTTATCTATAACTAGCCAAAGTACCCGTTCTTCGCACGGGCTAAAAAGGCTGAAAGGTGTAGGCTCTAATGATACATTTAAGATATTGTTAATTAATTCTTCATTGTTTACAAAATGACAAAACAGGAGTGTCTACAACATTTCAAAATAACATATGTCAAGTATTGGGAGAGGATAAGGATTAATGTAATAGATACAGTCGTCGGAAAAAAACTTAAAATCTACCATTCCGCTATTTCAAATAATTCACTAATTTCGATCCAGCAGTTTATCTGAAAAATCAACTTTATTTCTTCTTCTTCCCGAACTGTCAAAATATAGTGCAAACGGATGTTGTCATTAGAAAATGTAAACATTGAAACCTAGGACGGTCATGGCCGCTCTTTCTTCTTCTTCTCCTTCTTCTCGAACTGTCAAATTTTAGTATTCACAGCTGTTGACATTCAAGTAATTTTATGTTTTCATTCTCTAAAAATGTAAACATTGAAACTTAGGATGTCACAGGGCGTAGCCCGAGAGGATTTTAAGGAAATGAGTATGCCTATGAGTTGCATGAGTTTAAGATCTACCTTTGTGTAAAATTTCAAACCGGTCTGCTCAGTATTTTTCGCACTTACTTGCCACAACAAACCCACAAACACACAAACCCACAAAACCACAAACAAACATACAGAAACCACCTCTTCTTTATAATATTATAGATTTCTCATTACTGTAATGTCTTTAATACATTGTATGTACGAATTAGTTTTTAAATTACTAAGAATAGTACTGGTTTATGATCGAAATAGATGTAAATTTAATTTTAAAACATTTTCTTACAACATGAAATTCAAACGGTAAACAGGTTAGCATTGTGTTAGAATTTTGTAGACAACAGTTTGTTTTTATAAAAAGCATTCTATTATTATCTCATAAAAACTATGATTTGATTATCCAGTGTTTATCAGTAACAATGGTTCATATATCATTAAATTTCATCACACTCACCTTACATACCTCACTCATACCTACATTAAAATACTAATGAATATGAAATAAATTTTTGTAGTTTTTTAGAGAAGGAGGTTGGTTCGAATTTGGTATACAATAAAATGAAATGTGGTCGCACTCCGCACACAACGTATTCAATGTCTTTAAAGCCTGAAAACTGTAAGATAGAACGCAGAATTTACTGTTTGACCTTCAGGAAGAAATAATAATAATATATTTGATTAGACTATCTATTCTAATCAAGGAGTATGAGAAGCTAGTGGGCAGGACTTCAATCCGCGTAGCAGCTGCTGTATCAGACCAGTTCGCGTACTTATTGGACATACCTCGTATATAAAACTTCCCAAAAACCCTATTTGAACTTAATAATTGCATATTTAAATGTTTGCACCAAATTTAATAGATTCAAGTTTTTTACACAGGTTGTTGTATTTATGGATATATACTTTATACTTTTCACTGAAATGGCGACCTACCCAGGTAGGTATTTTAAGCCCAGTATGAATGAGGAATGAATGTAGGATGATTTTGGCACGATCTTGTAGTCTTGTTACTGACTAAGGCTGACATGTTCCTTAGACAGGACTGTTAATTAATAGCCCAACAGCCGATGGCAAATATATATAATATATATATATATATATATATATATATTATATATATATATAATATATGTATATGTATATAAACACACACACATACACATATTTTTCATAGGAAATTTGCTTAAGGTTAAGGTTGTTTAGGCTGTTAAAAGCGGTTGAAAAATTAAAAATCCTTTCGGTTAAATTTACTTACTGCAACAGATGCATTAATTTATATTTGCATTTATAGTTACATGGAATATTAGGTACAGTATGTATCCGTGACCACTGTGCAGTAGGTCCACTGAAATAGTACATATTGATGATTCAAATAGTTAGGAACCTCATAATAAATTCTGTGACCTGAGCCTTAACCTGGATTTGGTTGGGGGGTTTCAAGTCTTTTTCAGGTCAACAGACAAAAAACTGTCTTTGCACAATGTTATTTTGTCTTCTGCATATCCAATATTCTCAATGGTTGTCTGGTTGTATTGTATTATATATCCAGGATCAGGCATCGATTTGGTTTCGTTAGAATTTTAGAATCTTTAAACTGAGTCTTACTATGTAATAAATCTATTCCTATATATATTAAAGATTTCCTTTGTAATTTGAGGAGTTCAACAATTATAATATTCAGTATACAATATAGAAAACTAGCTGCACTTGTTTAGAGAAACAAAATGAAATTTCTATTGTTAGTAAAAGATAAACAACCCAGTATTGATTTTTTGTCAAGAATAAATGTTTGTATATTTATAAACATAAATCTGGCAAAATGTTTTTTCGATACACAAGCATCATCTGTGTTTTAGTGGAAACCTGTGTGGCACTGTTGTAAAGTGTATCTATGTGTTATGTACGGGCTGTGGAAGGTCTAACATGACTGTTACTAAGTGTGTTCCAGCCTAATGTTGGCGTTCTTCGTCCATCAATATGAAAAGATGTTCTCAATAACCTCCATGCTGAAAAGTATTTTATCTATGAAAGTTAACTAGCCACTGTTATGAGTATACCACTTTGTTGAGTTACTTTAACCGGATGTTATTGTAGTGTTACACTTAAAAATTATTTTGGCCTATTGTAGCTGTTTATGAAATTTTTTTGTGATACAGTGCAACTCGGTTATTGCGGCCTCGGCCATAACGTCAACTCGCATATAACGTCATTTATTTTTAGGTCCCGCCAAACTATATGTATTTACATAGGAAAAAACCTCGGATATATCGTCAGTAAATTCTCAAACCTCGTATATAACGTCAAGAAAATCGGGCCGAGATGAAGGCAACATTTAGCTAAATAGAAAAAGTTCGGTCGGTGGTGCAACGTGAGGGCTGCGGCTATGGTTTTTCTACATTCTATTTTTTACATTCTATACATTCTACATTCTATTTTTAGAAACAGCATTTTATTGCTGTCTCTTGTTTTTTAAAATCGAACCAACAGTTGAATTCACCAAGCCGAACTTCATTGCAATATTTTCAAATTTGATTTTTTATATAGTAGAGTAGTTCAGTCAGTCATAAACATAAACTTACGGTGTATTTCAAATTACCTTCATTAAACG
This sequence comes from Nephotettix cincticeps, assembly GCA_023375725.1. Classification (NCBI taxonomy): domain Eukaryota; kingdom Metazoa; phylum Arthropoda; class Insecta; order Hemiptera; family Cicadellidae; genus Nephotettix; species Nephotettix cincticeps. The sequence goes on along the minus strand of CM041786.1, from coordinate 17,214,232 downwards.
TCTTAATTTCATGTAAAAAATGTGTTTTCCTCGGTTTTAAATTAAAATTATGTAACCTCTTTTATAGCGTCATTAATTGTGTGGTCCCTTCAGTGATGTTATAACCAAGTTCCACTGTAGTAGTATAAACTTTTACTCCTTTACTCCTAAATGTTGAGTAAGTGACTCAACACACAAATCCCACACAACACACAAAGTCTATGGTGTGTATAATTTGGTTCTACTATACTGTAATATATTTTTAATTTATTAAATTTAAATATGGTTATCCTTGAATTTAGCTTAATAGAAAAATAAAATAACATTTTCCTTGACTGAGATGAATACTAGTTGGTCTAACAACATCTTTTTGACTCTAATATTTTATTGATTGCTGTTACTTTGACTAGATATTACCTAGGTCAAAAGAATAACTTTGTTTTCTGCCGAGGTTTCCTCATTCCTTTGTTGTTCTTCCGAGGTAGGACGTACGTAGTGAGATTAATCTGTTAATATAAATTTGGCTTGTTGTTTCATGATGGAATTTATAACTTCATGTTCTGTTATATTTTACATCACAGAAATGCCAGGGTGTATGAAAAACTCAAAATCTCACCAGCCTAATTTCCCATCCTTGGGAAGTTATTCTTTTCGTGAAATCAATTCGGTTCATCTTATTTGAATTTGACTGTAACGTATATCTAAGTACCACTGAGTTTTTATATATCTTAGTCCAATAGAGATATTTTGAAGCACATATTATTTTATAAGTACTGGATGTGAGCAATACATCCACTTATCTAACCAATTTCCTTAATCCTTGTGGTCAACAACAGTAGATTGTAACTGGGCTCAGTGTTACATGGTGAGCCCACATGTGTATAAGGAAACACACTTGTCAAACAATTTACAATGTTATAAGTTAACATACTAAGGTGGCAATTCTTTCGTTTTTACTTGGTTTTACACTAGATGTAAAAATAAATTTACTTTGTTCGACACTTAAGCTTGAACTTATAAACATGCTCAAAGATAGGCCTACTAGGCAGTAAATTATATAGAAGATAATAATCGGTGATCAATTCAGGAAACGCAAGAAATTGAATATGTAAACTTTTAAAAGACAAGCGTTTATTTTAATTACTACACACTTGGTAATTTGAAAATTATTAAATGATATATGAAACCCAAGCCAAAATCAATTTCGGGAATCAAATCTGATGAATAATTGCAATCGTATATTATTGGTGACATCAGTTACAAATTGTTGTAGGTCCACTTTAATATTTTTATAGACAGAGTCAACATTGCTATAGATAAAATTTAAATGACCGATTATCGATTAGGTAATCTCTTATTAATTATTATCATGTTAAATCTTCATTTAAAGATTATTTTGATGCATTTCTGTAGTTTCACACAAGAGTCGCATGTAAAAAACTATTCTGAACATACCATATGAATTTCCATTTAAATTCAACAGGATTAGTTTTATATTGTCAAAAAATATTTGCAATCCAATAATGGCGTGCCTTCATATTTTCTGTTTTAATATAACTAATAAAAAGTTAAATTATACAAGTGGGGTTTAAGATTTATTATGTATTTGTTGTAAAAGAACATGTCTTATCATTTATTTTAAACTTTATTAGTATATATTTGTAATTTCCCTAATAGATAAAAAGTTATGTACACTTGAACGGTGGACCAACACCCATTTCACTTTAACAGTAACAATTTCATTTTGTCAAAGTATGTTTTATGTGACTCAAATAGTTTGTTCGTGTGAACGTAAAATACCATGTGTTATTTAAAATATTATATTGTACACTGTTTTTTTTTTAAGTATAAAGGTTTTCATCAGCCATGAGTAGTTTAAGTCTATAAACAGTCATAATCAATCTTTTTAACTCACTGAAAATTGATCAGAACTCAAACTGGTTGCAATGATTAATGGTGGAATACAGTGCAGTGCCCCATGTGTTTCAATTCCAAACTACTTCAATGTCTAAACTACCATTGCTGATTGTCATCAAATCAAATCAAACAAATTTTTATTGAAAAAACATACACATATTGCAGTTACAATCAATTGATATTTTTAAAAACTTTTACATGGGCATAATACCTGTGCGTGGCTTATCCGGCTTTCTCGAACAAGCAATGACAATTTTGGACCGCTTGCATTATAAATCAGACCCCACCAACTTTGATTTATAGAAATAGATTACTAATAAAATTTCCTAATTGTGTTTTAAATTGATAAAACCTCAGAACTCACACTCGTCCTCGAATTTTGCAAATTAAGTTATGGTATGGTTTGTTTATCATTACATTATGCTCATTAAACTTGAGCCACATGCACGTGTAATGTGATCTGTAATAATAAGTTATGAAATTAATCTTTTCATTAATGAAAAGCTCCACTTTATAAAGTATTTATTATTTCTATTCTTGTGATAGTAGTTAAGTTTTTAGATTTAATATTAGGTTTATGTCAATGTATCGATATCATTACACCTTCCAACTTGTACAATTTGTGTACATACAGTAAATAATAGTTGGGTATGGATCTGATTAGTTTTATAATCTATAAACTCTGTAAATTCTATAAACACCTGTCACTATAGTTTCTAGGAGATGTTTGCTGTGCTAGTTTTTCGTAGTTCTTAACATTTATTCTAGTCGTCAGTATTGTACGATAGAAATGTCTATTTATTACCTACGCCACTCAGATATAAGTAAAAATTCAGTATTTTACTAACGGTTGTTAGCTTTCAAAGTAGAATTTTTCAAAAGTTATCTCATGAAATATTTATTGTCTTCAGTGTTGAAATTATTCTAGGTCAGTAAATCGTCCAATGAAAAGTTTATTTTTCATTATCAGCCTTGTTAAAAATGTATTTTGTAACCATAAAACTATGTTTTAATAAAACTGATGATCTGAATCCCAGGGTTTGTTATTTTTCCATATTTTAACTAAACATATCTATAAAATAATATCTTTATACATACTCTATAGTGTATGTCTACAAAATAATAAAAAAATACCCCCGTCGCAGCAGACCTGCGTACTCAGCGAATTTCCAAATCAATAATATAATAATAATATATGACAAGTTTTATAAAAATCTGTACATAAACATTATTACAATTTGCCTATTCTCCATAAGATTAACATGGGAAAGAGTGTGCAGGTTAGCTGCTGTGAGGAACACTAAAAGTTGTCATTTCTACCATAAATAATTTTTATCTTAACATTTATACCAACTTTCATCAACATCTGTCCATAAATAAAGGAGTTTGCCTATTCCCTATATGATTAATATGGGAAAAGAGTATGCAGGTTTGCTGCCTTGATAAACACATAAACTATGATTTTTAAGCATAAGTGGATAGATCTCAACCACATGAAGCTAAGTATCAAGTTTTATCCAAAAATATTGATTAATATGGGAAATATTAATTTTTCCCTACCTTCCATAAGATTAACATTGGAGCCCCACAATACAATGTACTGTATTTAGATTTTTTAATATCTCGGTAACCGTTGAAGATAGAGAAAAACTTTAAGGAACTTAATTGTGTAGTTTTTTAAGCTGATTCCAATGGTGAAATATAAAATTAGAAGTTTTTTAAAATTACATGTGAAAAACGCAAAAAACCCCGTATTGGGGTACAAAACCCCCCCAAACTACCCGTTCCCATTGACCGATATGTCTGGTTTACGAACTCTTCCGAGCATTTGTAGGAATACACGTCTCTACCGAATTTGGTCTCGATCGGACCATTTTTACGAGAGTTATCGTGTTCACAGACACATATATATATATATATATATATATTAACGACTATTGTTTTTGGTCTCTGGGCACCTAAAGAAGAAAAAATAACATGGTCTCGGGCTTAACTCTTGCCATGAGACCTACGGTAATAGCTTCTTCCCTATGGGAAATTCGCTAAAAGGGTACTAAGTCATGAATAATTATTTAATATTAATAGTAGCCCTCATTTACTAACTAATATATATATATATATATATATAAATTTTAACTATTATTTATAAACACCTAAAGAAAAAATAATTCCCTAAAGTCTTACATAAAACATTTTTTATATTTTTCAATTTCTAATAATCATTTCAAAATGTCAAATGTATAATATTTGGTAATTTAATCATAAATGTAAATAAAAATAGAAATTTTAATAATACTGTATCAAATTTATATAGATGTATTTTTCTATTTGTATTATATATTTTCTATATAGGATTCTATGTTTAATTTGTGAAGTTTTTAATATGTAATTTTGTCAGATAGGAATAATTTAAAAATTTTTTTTGTTTTGATCCAATTTCACCTTTGGTCAAAATTCAATATTTTCATATTATTGTATATAGATAATTGTGGTTTTTGATTGAAAGATGTGTTCACAAAATATTTTTTGTTTTTTGTTATGATTATAACTGTATGTGTACTTTAATTTAAATTTCTTTTGATAAAAAAAATATATATTGTTACAGTCAAATAATTTTATATATCCTATCTTGTTTTTATTAGTCGGTTGGCTATTACTTTTGATTTTTCAAGCGTTTGGCCAGATAACTTATCTTGAATCCGAAGGTCGCGAGTGCCATTTCCATCGGGGGCAATAATTTTTGTTCAGTGCTATTTTAATTATGGTGTATTAAATCGGTTTTATTTAAACCAAATTGACTAATAAATGTGTTTTATTTTTTATAATACATGTCTTATTTTATACGAGCAAAGCTCTCGGTCACCAGGTACTATTTTATTATGTAGATATAAATGTTTATTTATACCTACATATTTATTTATATACATTTATTTATATCTATCAGCGCTTTCCAAAAAAGCGCTGGAAAGATGGAGTCAAAAGAGACATGGCCAAGATGAGAACAACAGAAGAAACCGCAACAGACAGGCAGCAGTGGAGGCAGCTCGTTGGTGAGGCCAAGTACCATCTTGGGTACCCATGGCCATGGGAGTAAGTAAGTAAGTAAGATCAGTGAGTATATAGGGTTCCCATATAGGTGGGTAACCCTTTATACTCACTGGTAGGATATAAATTATACAAACATAACAAAGTATGATTATGAATGGGTACTGTGGTATTTATTTATATCACAATACTATTCTAATGTATAACCCTATTAGTGAATATCAATAAATTTATTGAGTGAATAATTATACGAAATTATATAATTTTTGCAAAAGAATTAATCTAATCCTAATTTTTGGCACATTAGTAAGAATAAAAGTATATTTTAGTATTTCAGGGATTTGCTTGCACTGTATTATAGGCCCTATTTATAATATGACTACAGCGAACAAAAATATTCGGCCACATCATTAATGACATTACTTTCGTTACACTTCTTTCGTCTCAAAAAAATTGCTAACATCCCCCCTCCTAGAGCTTAGACATGGCCATGTCAACATTCAGACAATGAAAAACATATTTAAAAGCAAAATTCTCTACCAAAATGAAAATAGTTTTTTTTAGTTTTTTCTTTCTCCTCTTACACATAATATATGGAGAAAATAAATAGTTTCCGTCAAAATTTTCGAATTAGAGTTTAAAGTGATATATCCTTTTTGAGGTTTCCTGAATCCTATAAACGGTATCAGTGGTCTGGCACATACTTTCTCCCTTAAGTAAATTTAAAAAAGACAGTCTGTAATGAAACTATCATGGTCTCAAAGTTTATCTACATATCACTTAATAATTTATTGTTTAAAAATAATCATCCCATTTCTGAAAATAAAACAAGAGAGACAAAGTTAAATTAATTGTTCATATTTTATGAGGGAAACCCCCACCCCTACGGTAATACCAAGCTTTTTTGAGTTGATTTTGTTGGGTGATTTGACCTTACGCTTCATACCAATATTCATGAATACTTACTTGAATACTTGTTGCCTGCATCCATGACCGACATGGTCGGATGGATTGCGTTAAACTGTGTTTAAATAAAAAATGACACACAACACCTACACACAGTAAAAACATGAAAAAACATGACGGACGTGACTAGATGGGGTTTCCTGGGGCAAAAAGCGGCCGCTCATCCAACTCATCCAGCCTATAAAGGGGTCTATTCACCAGGTACTCACGGATTTTCAATTTAAAGGTCTTTGAGTCCAGATCACACACTTCAGCTGGCAGGGTGTTAAAAATTTTTATTGCTAGATGAGGGTAGCTCCTAAGTGTGTGACCAAGGCAACAACGGGGCATGTCAACACATCTTACCCCTCGAGTGTCATACCCGTGTACCGCATCTCTCCGGCCAAACTGCTGCAAATTGTCTTTTAGGAGCACCAGCGAGTTCAGGACATACTGGCCAATGACGGTAAGAATCCCTAGCTGGGTGATAAGAGGCCGGCAGTGATCTCTATGTCCAGATGCTGTGATAACTCTTACTGCCCTTTTTTGTAAGAGTAGAACTCGCTGTGCAGCAGGGGAGTGACCCCAAACCACCAGGCCATACAACAGATGGCTATGGAACAGGGCCTGGTAGGTCATCAGTAGATACGGTCTGGTGATTAGATTCTTGAGTTTCCTTAATAGGTATACTACCCTGGCAAGCCTTGTACACACCTTGTCAACGTGCTGCTGCCAGTTCAGTCTCGGGTCAATCCAGAAACCCAGCAGCTTCACTGCTTCAACACTCCCTCCAGGCCTTAGTGTACATATAATTGATTTCGTCTTTTCTTCGTTAATCAAGAGCCTGTTTTCAACAAACCATCTCTTGGCTTGTGTCAGAAGACCGCTAGCCTCCAACTGCAACCCTGCTCCATCCTTGCCTCTCGTAACCAGGGTTGTGTCATCCGCAAAAAGCAAAAAGCATAGAAAACAGTTAAAAAATAAGGGAGAAATTTATTTTTTAATATTCTCCATAAGAATAACATTCTGCGCTATCAGACAACGTACTGTGTTTATTATAGACAGTAAATTTAACCGCTAGTCGCAGACAAATAATTCAAAATACTAACTTGTTTAATTTATTAAGCTGGTTTCAATAGTTACACTTTACAGGAGTTACACTTTACTTTTATTATTTTCGCTGAAAATTTAATAATTTTATTTTTTGAAATTTAAAAGCCCATAACTTTTGAACCGTCATTTTTACAGACACGAGGGTGATGTCAAATTATTTAGTACTCTATGCATTATAAACTATCAAATTTTAATAAAAATCGTTAAAGCTGTTTTTGAGAAATTTGGATTTTTCACGTTTTTAAGGGGTTTTAGGGGTGAACTACCCTTAAAAATAAAAAATTCAAAAAAATGAAAAAACACCTGGAGATACGGTGAATATACACATACATGCCAAATTTAATCTAAATTGAACCAACGGGGTAGGCTGTGGCTATATACACATTTTTTTTTTTCAGAAATGGGAAGATTATTTTTGACACAATAAATTAATAAATGATATATTTATATAAACTTTGAAGAACATGACAGTTTTATTACAGACTGTCTTTTTTAAATTTACTTAAGGGAGAAAGTTGTCAGTCCACTGATCCCGTTTTTTTATCTTAAACTATTGCTACAAAAATGCTATCTAGGTCGAAGGTACATATTACTGGGGATAAATTATAGTAAAATCCTATAGTTTTGATATTACGTATATTCTGGCTGAGTGGAGATACAAAAACTCGTTTTCATTCCTCACAATAGTATGGGCGGTCTACATACACTATAGTTAGTCTATGACATAGCCTTTAATACGTACACACTATTATACCTTGAAGGAAAATACGTCGTGCAGAATAAATAGGCCGAGTTTGGTAGAAGGAAATGTATTTTAATGTTTTGAACAAGAAATCCAACAACAAAACTGAATGTAAATAAACAGGTAAACAATCAAACATGTGTTATTAATTTACATGTGGCTTTGCCGCCACATCAGCCCCCCATGGAGAAAATTGGGTGAGGGATGCGAAACTTGACACGCCTCCCGGAACGAGTCCTGTAGCTGTCGGCAGAGGATGACGTGTTCGGGTTGGTGGAGGCGAGTGGAGTGTTGGTGGATTTGCCCTGGGTGTCATCCAAGAGGACGAAAGCCGGCTTGACGCGGTCGACGCTGACTTTGATGTTTTTGTCTCGAATGAGCAACGTCATAGTCTTTTCGTCACGGCCGACTATCGGGTAAGGCCGAGTACGGGGGTTGGAGTGCGCCCCGGATGGAGTCGTCTCGCAGGAACGCATGGGAACATGTGGAGAGTTCCTTGAAGACGAATGTCCCCGGTTGAGTATGACGTGATGCAGGTGTTGGTCGTAGACGCGACATAAGTTGTCGAAGTTGGTTGACGTAGTTGCTTGTATTGGGAATGGATCCGGGAGAAGGTGGAACTAGAAGTTCGCCGGGCAATCGGAGGGGTTCACCGTGTATAGGAGTTCGGCAGGAGAGGATTGCAGATCTTCTTTGATCGTAGATCGAATTCCTAGAAGGACTATAGGCAGTGCTTGAAGCCAAGACATGCCAGGGTGGCACATAATAGCTGCCTTAAGCTGCCTGTGAAAGCGCTCTACAATTCCGTTACTGCATGGGTGCCAGCTACAGGTTCGAGTTCGTGTGGTTCCAAGGGCAGTTCCGAGGGCCTTGAAGAGTTCGGACTCAAACTGGCGTCCTTGGTCTGTCGTGATAGATGACATTGAGCCGAAGCGAGAAATCCAACACTGTAGTAAGGCGTTAGCTGTATCCTCTGCTGTAATGCGTTCAAGGGGCCAAACTTCAGGCCAACGTATGTAGCGGTCGACGGCCGTGAGACAGTAGCGATAGGGTCCGGCAGGTGGAAGGGGTCCTATTATGTCCACGTGAACGTGAGAAAAGCGAGCAGAAGGTGTTCGGAAGTTTCCAAGTGGCGAGTGGACATGGCGAGAGACTTTTGATCGTTGACACTGAAGACACGAACGAGCCCAAAGACGGCAATCTTTACGTATGTTGGGCCAAACGAAACGGTCAGAGATGAGGCGTGTTGAAGCTCGCGCGCCGGGATGACTCAGGTTGTGTATGGCATCAAACACTTGGCGGCGTAGTTTCGTTGGGACGTAAGGGCGAAGTTTGGTCGTTGATGTGTCACAGTGTAGTACGGTGTCGGTGCCCGGTACAGCGATGTGCTTCAGATTAAGAGATGTATCTCCATCCAAAAGAGTTTTGAGTTCGGCATCCTCGGTCTGGGCTTGTGCAAGATCATGAAGGTCGATGGCTTGAGGAAGTTTGAGGGCGTTAACACGAGATAAGGCGTCAGCTACGACGTTAGAAGCTCCGTCAACATGGCGAATGTCAGTAGTGAATTGACTGATGAAGGAGAGTTGATTGAGTTGAACTGGTGGAAGTCGGTCACGACGTTGATGGAAGGCGTAGGTGATGGGCTTGTGATCGGTGTCGACGGTGAAGTTTTGACCTTCCAGCATATGCCGGAAGTGTTGTATGCCAGAGTAGATTGCGTGGAGCTCTCGGTAGTATGCTGGCCACTCTGCTTGTCGGCTGCTCAGCTTGTGCGAAAAGAAAGCGAGAGGCTGCCATGTGCCCTTGATCAGCTGTTGGAGACAAGCGGCAATGGAAGAATTAGATGCGTCAGTAAACAAAGCAAGCGGTTTAGTGGCGTCAGGGTGAGCTAAGAGTTTCGCTTGTGCGAGGCTGTCCTTGACATCAGGAAGGCATTCGACTCACTAGATCATAACATTCTTATTAAAAAACTTCTCCAACTTCGTATAAGCAACAGAGCTCTAGACTGGATAAAGAGTTACTTCCATAACCGACAACAAATTACTGAATTAGAACACTTAAACAATGGCTTGGAACTTAAGTACAGATCTGGAATAACCAACATATCACAGGGAATCCCACAAGGATCCGTTTTAGGCCCGCTATATTTTTTAATCTACATAAATTCATTCCCTGAACATCTCTCAGAAGGCAGAACATGTATTATGTTCGCCGATGACACAACAATACTGGCTCCAATTGACAACTCTTCAAAATTTTGCTCCGAAACTAAACAAACCATCACAGAAGCATCAACCTTTTGTAGTACCATCAACCTACAAGTAAACAAAACAAAGACAGTTCATATGAATTTCACAACCAACAATAGAACAACAGACTTTTCCAAACAGCACACCAAGTTCCTCGGCATACTAGTGGACAGTAACCTAACTTGGATTAACCACATAGAACTACTTCACAATAAACTCTCATCAGCTCTCTACGCTCTTAGAAGGCTGAGATTTATTACAGATAAAAAAACTACATTGATAGCTTATCATGCCTTGTTTGCTTCACACATGAGGTTTGGTATTGTGGCTTGGGGATCTGCGGGTGACACCTACCTCCAGAAAATACTTAAACTTCAAAAAAAATCAATAAGAATAATCAACCAGCTACCACCCAGGGAGCACTGCAGACCTCTCTTTGTCTCTAATCAAATCCTCACCCTGTCATCCACCTACATATTAGAAACCATAAAATTAATGAAAAATAATCCTCCACAAAGTAGGTCAGAATGCCACAAATATAATCTAAGAAATAAAACTAACTTAAACCTGCCACACCATAGATTAACTAAAACTAGTAAAACCCCATCTTTTATGGGTGCAAAACTATTCAACTTGCTGCCTGAAAACCTCAAACAAATTAAAAATAAAGACATTTTTTCAAAAAACTTAAAAACTACCTTCTAAATAAACCTTATTATAGCCTAAATGAATTTTTTGAGGATGAGAACAGATAGCCAATAAGCTCACAAAAAATATATATATAAAAAATAAATAAATAAATAAAATACATATATTCATCCCTACCCCACCCATTGACTCAGCTCTCCGGCCCGGATGAGCTTTGAACAACAGATACTGACGACCCCCCGATCTTGAAGACCGTGGGAAGGGCCACATTAAGTAATGCGTCAGTAAATAAAGCAAGCGGTTTAGTGGCGTCAGGGTGAGCTAAGAGTTTCGCTTGTGCGAGGCTGTCCTTACAAGTATCGAATGCTTTCTGTAGGTCTGGTGTCCACGCGATCGGTTGATTTCCACGTAGGTTAGCGTTGGCGGCATGTAGAGGGGCCTGGTGCTTGGCAGCATTGGGCAGGAAACGACGATAGAAGTTTACCATGCCTAGAAACCGGCGAAGTTCACGAGATTTTGTTGGAAGAGGAAATTCCCGTAGTGCAGTGATGCGGTCGGGCAGCGGGCGTGTGCCGTCAGCAGAGACTTCATAACCCAGGAACTTTACGGAAGGTAAGTTGAAGACACTTTTCTGGGCATTGATGAGGATTCCGTGGGATGATAGTCGTTGAAAGACGGCTCTGAGATGGCCATCGTGTTCCTCAGTTGTCCGGGATGAAATTAGAATGTCGTCCACGTACGAAAAGCAGATTGGTAGAAGGAAATGTATTTTAATGTTTTGAACAAGAAATCCAACAACAGAACTGAATGTAAATAAACAGGTAAACAATCAAACATGTGTTATTAATTTACATGTGGCTTTGCCGCCACAACCTCGTTTAATAACTTTTTCCTCTTTGCTAGCAGAAAACAACAACAGTTCGTGGTCTGCCAAATGCCAAAAAGCTCAGCAAATACATAGTACACACAGTAGCCATCATGGCGAATACGAATCCGAGGAAATTTGTGGAGAAAATAGCTCTACACAAGCAAAAAATGGCAGAAGGAACAGCTCAAGTTGATCAAATATTGCGTGAAGTGGCAGAAGTCACAAGAAATAAAGTAAGTACCCTTGTTTTCGCAACTTATACATTTATTTTTTACCTAAATTGGGAACAACAGGTCTTGACTGTTCAGCCCTTGGTCCCATCAGATAGTGTTTTCATTTATGTATTTTTAACGGTTTACAGTTTGCATTGTTCTGTATTACCAATAATTTAGACCAATTTGTATGTACAATAGTCCTTATATAATTTCATGGTAGGCCTAAAGGTAATATATAAATTACGGTTTTTAAGATTCATTTTTTTAAAAATGTCTTCCTTGTTGGTAAACAATTGCTTCATAGGCCTAGTTGAAATTGGTAATGTTTTCGAGTTTATAAATTTTAATTTTCAACCTTTAACTATTTTCATTTTAAGTTCAGTACACCAAAAGTTTCTAAACTTGCAATATCATGTGGTATGAAAAATTAACCTGGGCTTAGGGTCAGGGACCCAGTTGGTAGGTAAACAAATGGTTTTAAATGTGAAAGGAGACAACCTTTATGCTAATGTATGTATGGGCCTAATAAAATTTTAAAAAGGTTAAATAAGTCATATTGTAGGCTAAATATTTTTTATTTGTAGATCTATTTGTGGTTTCACAAACATTATTTTAAATATTTCAAATTAAATTTACAGTTGTAGAACAAAATGTTGACCTGTAGGCTTACCTAACACGGACACTAAAATGTTAGTTAAAACAGTTTGAATTTGTCAAGTAATATTAACCCTTACCGAGCACGGCCACACTCACTTTTGCAAAAAATATTTAGGTTAGGGTCACAAATAGATTTTGAAATTGTTGATGTTTTTCCACTTCTCCATGCTTGAAGTTGATTAGGCCTATAATTGTTGATGTTTTTCTACTTCTCGATGCTTGAAGTTGATTAGGCCTATACCAACTTTTTTCATACAAATAATTTTCTACATGTTTATTTGTTTTGGTGTATAAGTATAAGTTATACAGCAAGTCTATTATGCCTTCTTCAAAATTCAGACCATTTAACCTATATGTCATTTTCAGTTAAATAGTGTCATCACAGTTAAATCCACGGAATAAATTTCACTAACCTTTTTCTCACTAGACGTAAACATTTATAGGCCGGATGTCTCAGCCGGCCGGTAGAACAGATGTTTCGAGACCAGTGAAGCCAACCCACCAAACAGAAATTTACTAAAGAATTAAAAGAATTATTACCTTTATGGCCTAAGGAACAAGATATACCTAAGAAACAATTTTAAAATACCTAAATGATGTTTTATTTTTTTAAAGTATAGGCCTATGTACGTCAATCGTTCTTGAACTCCTGATTGAGTTGGGTATATATACACGGCAAACGCTCACAAGTGATTAGCATCGTTGGTGTCGACAAACACTCACGACAAACGCTCGGGAAGGGTCAAGTAAATTTTTTTATCAACAATATATCAATCCCACACATTGATTACTTGCAATATAAATGATTTCATCCTTCATTGAAACCAAGAATTCAGAACGAATGGTAGTAAAATTTTCTGATAGTGAATCAATCAAAGAAAAACCTAGGCCTATAATTAAATGTAAAAAAGATGTGCCAAAACTTAATCAAACTTAAACATTCCAGTTTGAAGTCCTTTTGCACTATAACTTAACCACAAAGAACCTATAGAAATTTTATATCCCTTCAATTACACTCAAATGTTTAGGCTGATTGCTCATAGGTACAAGCATGAGTTATTATTATCGTCTATGGATGTTTGTTATACTGGTGTATTTACACAAAACAACAGTACGGTAGTTTTATCAAAGTCGGCAAGATAGCCTGCGCTCTCCTTTTGTCAGAGATTATTATTTGCAATTGATCAGTATGTCTATAATTTAGTAGGCCTACATAAAAATGAAATAGATTCAAAGATTCAACACATAGACTAAACACATTAACCCGGGAAGACTTACATGGCGGTTGAAACAATCGGTTTGGTACTATTTTCAGAAAAACTTGTACTTAGTGGGTGTCAGCAGTATTCATTGCTACCGTACCTCATGTGCCTCTTACTAGGGATGGCCTGAATCACTTCCCGCCCTCCCCCGTTTTGTAGATCCAGTGCTATTTGCTTTCACGTAAAGCACTGGTTAGTTTGACTGTGTGTGAGTGACGGAGACAGCCTGTCCACGGTTTGTTCGACCATGAGTGAGTGACCGTGCTAGTCAAATTGTAGTTTTTACAAAACTGTTTTAAATATACTTTATTTGTCCTCAGTAGTTACTAATTTTATAAAAACTATGTAATAAATAATGATAATTATATTACTTTCTCCCCTTATACAAATATAACTTACATAGTACCTATATGGAGAAAGTATTGTTTTCGTCAACATTTTCGAATTTGAGTTGAGAGTGGATATATCGTTTTGGGGTCCCCTGAATTTAAAAGTGGGTTTCGACGTAATGTCTGTCTGTCCGTGTGTCTGTCTGTCTGCCTGTGTGTGTGTGTGTCTCTGGATGTGTACAGAGCTACAGCCTACTCTATAGGTCCGATTTAGATGAAATTTGGCATGTATGTGTATATTCACCGTATCTCCTGGAGTGTATTTTTTATTTTTTTGAATTTTTGATTTTTAAGGGTAGTTCACCCCTAAAAACCCTTAAAAGACATGAAAAATCCAAATTTCTTATAAAGGGTTCTAACGATTTTGATTCAAATTTGATAGTTTATTGTGCACAGAGTACTAAATAATTTGACACCACCCGCAGTACGTTGTCTGAAAGCGCCCAATGTTATTCTTATGGAGGATATTAAAAAATCAATTTCTTCCTTATTTTCCTAGTGTTTTTCATGAAACTTGGTATCAAGTGTAAGGTCAAATCACCCAACAAAACCAAATGGTGGGGGGGTTTCCCTATGCAGTTCGAACAATTAATTTAACTTTGTCTCTCTTGTTTTTATTTTCAGAAATGGAACGATTATTTTTGAAACAATAGATTATTAAATAATATTTAGATAAGCTCTGAAGAACATAATAGGTAGTTTTATTACAGATTGTCTTTTTAAAATTTACTTAAGGGAGTAAGTATGTGTCTTTCCACTGATACCATTCAAAGTTATTGCTTTATTAGTTGTTTTTGACTCTCAATGACATAAATTTATATTTTGTAAACATGAACACGCTTATTACTTATTTTGCTACTTTTCATTGTATTTTGTGGTAATTAACTTTTTAAGTTTTTCTTTTATGTACAGTTGACTCACTCTAATCCGGACACCTCGAGACCGGGCACATATCCGGATTAAAAAATTCTGGAGCGTCCAGTGGTTATTTATTTATAGATTAGAACATGTAATAGCGTATTTTAAACGATTTTAAAGCGTACGTCCCCAAACATTTCAGGTTTGGCTGAAAGGTGTAGGCTCTACTGATACATTTAAGTTAAGTTTAAGTAAGTAATTTTTCATTGTTTACAAAATGACAAAA
Source organism: Nephotettix cincticeps (assembly GCA_023375725.1). NCBI lineage: Eukaryota > Metazoa > Arthropoda > Insecta > Hemiptera > Cicadellidae > Nephotettix > Nephotettix cincticeps. The sequence goes on along the minus strand of CM041786.1, from coordinate 17,199,059 downwards.
CACAAGTGTCTACAACATTTCAAAGTAACATCTGTCAAATATTGGGAGAAGATAAGGATTAATGTAATAGAGACAGTCGTCGGAAAAAACTTAAAATCTACCATTCCACTATTTCAAATAATTCACTAATTTCGATCCCGCAGTTTATCTGAAAAATCAACTTTATTTCTTCTTCTTCCCGAACTGTCAAAATATAGTGCAAACGGATGTTGTCATTAGAAAATGTAAAAATTGAAACCTAAGACGGTCACGGCAGCTCTTTCTTCTTCTTCTTCCCGAACTGTCAAATTTTAGTGTTCACAGCTGTTGACATTCAAGTAATTTCATGTTTTCATTTTTTGAAAATGTAAACATTGAAATTTAGGACGTTTATGGGGCGTAGCCTGAGGGGATTTTAAGGGTACTAATATGCCTATGTGTTGCATGAGTTTAAGATCTACCTTTGTGTAAAATTTCAAACCGGTCGGTTCAGTATTTTTCGCATTTACTTGCCACAACAAACCCACAAACAAACATACAGAAACCACCTCTTCTTTATAATATTATAGATGACCTAAAATACACTATGTTCATTTCAAGGATTAAATTTAAAAAATATTTGTATAGTCCTAATGAATTTAGTTTAATATAATTTTGTTTAATTCCCTTTAGTAGTATTACTGGACAAAGTAGACTGCTACTAATTCTGATTGATACTTTCGTTTATAACCAAGCATAATTCAAGCGGTTTCTCAATGAATTGTGTTTAAAATTGTTAATTTAAAATGTTTAAAATGCCTAAAGATTTAAAATTTTGCTTATTACTCTTCGACGTTTTAGAAAAATCAGACCTTCATACTTATGTATGAAGGTGGTTCTATGTATGTACATACTTATGTATGTACTCATAAAGGGGGGGAGTTGAAAAATCCTTTATTATTTTTATAATTATGGCTTCAATTTGTTACTACAGTCTAAAATCAACTTCAATTTTTTGTAAATAGTATTATAAGAAAACCAAGTAATACATTTTACTGTATAGGGTTTTTGCCCCGACAGACTGCTAGGTGTTATCATATCTGGAGGAAAAGTTCTTATGGTCCAAATTAAATAGTTTACACTAAAAACCTATTTTCAATTTTCCTCTTTATAAACATACTGTGGTAACATTTTGTTATGTAACTTGTAAGCTTAATTTCTATCATCTCAAAATGATTCATAAATGATTGGAAGTTCACTGTTTACGCAGGTCTGCTGTTACGCTAGTAGGTCTACTGTATGTAAAAAGTGGTCTAGCAAAACTGTCTAATGGCTTAAGACATATAATAAAGCGCATGTATGTCAAACATATCTAAACTAAAATTTGGAAATATAAAATTAAAATTATCTCAAGTCTAAATTATTTTACCTGAAAAAATCTGTGTAATTTACCAGCAAAATATATGCTTCATTTACATATAAGTAATCCAATGTCTTAAAAGGTAGATTTATTAAAATAATGCACTGAACTATTTTGGTTTCTTAATTACTGTAATACAATACATTTTTGCTTATTAGAACATTATATTTTAGGAATTTAAAACTGCTGTTAACAATGGACCATTATTCAAAGATTGTTACTTCGTCAAAAAATAAAATTATACTCTTAAAAATGTTTTCTGCATTTTTGAAAATTTTTGCTCTGTAGGAACAAACTTGTAAGACTACTTTATATGCTTGTAAAAATTTATAATACTGTACCAATATTACTGTCACAGTAGTAAAATTTAATTTACATTCATAATAATTAAGATGCATTGATGTTGGGTAAGTGGTTTTTGTACATACGCTTTCCTAATATTTTGATTATTTGTGATTTGAAGGTATTGCATGAGCGTAGTAATATCGAAACAGCATGTGAGTTTCATGCTATTTTACCATTGGCTTAAGCGTCTTCTTTCTCTATAGCTTTTGTAGTATGGTTTGTGGTACTCTTATTTTACAGGGAAATCCCCTGCCTAAGCAGCACCTTCGTATTAACCAAAACCTGGGCTCGTTCAAAGGTGGTTCACTGCCAAATGTGAACAACATTGCTACTTCTTCCTCTGTCGATTTAAAGGTAGGTTTTCCTTTCCTCGCATGAACTCCCTTCCCTGCTCAGCTGTTAGAACCACTCTCCTTTAATAATTTACTTTCTTCTAATTCTGTCTTTCACCTACCAATGTCTACCTTAAGTGATCTTGGTAAAGTTTGCAGAACAGAGAGTTTTAATTTAACAGTGTTAAAGGCTCTGTCATTTAAGATGTGAAACATAAAGATAGTATTCAATCAAGTAGTGTTTGGAGAAGTGGAAAAGGTGTAGGGGGTTGGTAGTAGAAAAGGCATGTTATGGGGGTGTACGGGAAGTTGGTGTTAAGAGTCTGCATCAGTGGTAGCCATCTTGGATTTTAGTCCCGTAAGAACAATGTTAAATTCTGGCGCTTATATCTCCTTGACCTATTGTCATAAATTAACGGAAGAGGTGTCAAATTAAAGGTATTACAGTCCTCCAGGGCACCACCTTACAGAAATTCTTATTTTCGCTCTCAATAAAAAAAATAATGATTTATTTTGTAAAATATTCCTGGATTTTTGTTTTTATATCAAGTTAAATTTTTGAACATATTAAAAGGTCATGCCCTTGAGCCACATCTCATCAATGTACTTCCAAAGTTTTACATTGATACTTTGATAATTAACGCCACTACAGACGCCAAAGTGAAGGTATGTTCCGCCAGAATTTAACATTGCTCTTACGGGACTAAAATTCAAGATGGCTACCACTGATGCAGACTCTTAAAATAGGTTGGAAGTATTATAGGTGTGGTGGTGTTGAAAGAGACAAAAGAAGAATGTTGTTGAAAGGGGCTCAGTGGAATGGTGTTTAAAGGGTACATGAGAATGGTGTTGAGGATGTACCATCATGTGTTGGTGTTGTTGGAAGGGTAATTGAAGGATGGATTTGAAAGATGTAAGGGAAGGTGGTGTTGAAAGGTGTACGAGAAATTAGTGTTTGAAAGAGTCAATGGAGAATGTTGTCGAAAGGGGCTCAGTGGGGTGGTGTTTAAAGGGTATGTGAGAATGGTGTTGAGGATGTACCATCATGTGTTGGTGTTCTTGGAAGGGTAATTGAAGTTACCCTTGATGGAGTTGGAAGAAGTAAGGGAGAGTGGTGTGAAAAGCGTAGGGAGAGGCTGGTGCTGAAAGGGAATGGGAGGGTGATGTTGGCTGTTGTTGAGAAGGGTGGTGTTTAAAGGGTACGTGAGAATGGTGTTTGTAGGCACTTGGGTGTTAGCGTTGGAAGGGAACTGAGAAGATGAAGTTGAAAGAGGTATGAGAGAGAAGTTTTGAAAATGATATGGTCGGAGTTACCATTCCAACTTTTCTTGTTCAGTGAGTTATTGAGTTGTGTTGGAATACAGGAGGACCATGTTGGATTAGGCAAGCAAGGGTTGTGTAGTAAAGGTAGTGTGTTTTCTTGCATTGTGTTTAGCCTGTATGAAATCTAACTGGTATGGGTATGATTTAAGATTATTAATTTAAATAAAATGTAGTATATTTTGTTGGATTTGATTAACAGTGCTCATTTGGAGGTCTTCTAGTATGGCCATACAAGGTAATGGTTCAATAAATTAATGTGTTATCTGAAACGTGTATTTGAGAGATGAAATGTAGCCTAAATATCATGTTTTTATTAGTATTATTTTTCCATCTCAATAACTAAAAAACTGCTTATTTTTTACCAATTTTCAAGATCTGTTTGTTTTATATAAGTATTAAATAAAAACCTTTTATTTTCATTTCCATATTTTATATGACTTTTTTACGTTTATTTTTATCTTCTGTTTTGTATCCTATCATTTAGTTTAACTTATTTACCCTAGAAGTGGCAAGCTTTTTACTCTTAACTGTAACATAAAAATAATTACTAATATCTTCTTGAAATATCAAATTTTAAACAAAAAAAGCATAAAACATGCCCCCCCCCTTATAACCACTAACCACAAAAGCAAAACAGGTGTCCACTGCAATCCCAATTAAGCCTACAAATGCTGTCAACTTCCACCCAAGCCAGCCACCGTTTATTTAAGGTGGGCCCCCCTCTCCGCTAAACCACACATTTGCAAGCAAAATTGGGATTGCTCATGGTCGGGATTCGAACCCTAGCACTTCCGAATGGCTAAAACGTTACGCTCGTCAGCGTAGCGCGTTAGCCGGTTCAGCCACTCAGTGCATAGGAGTAGAAAGCGCTTACTTGGTAATAGACTTGCCCGGTGGCAGTCTAGTGCACTACGAGAGCAGGTTCGGTTGCTTGCTCCCAGAGGGCAATACGGTCACGTTGTGAATTACGACTTTGCCAGTTCTAGGGTTAAATCAATTCTTATCATTCTATATTCATTCTCTTCTGATTTAGAATACGAAAAGTGGCAACGAGGATGAGATTTTGGATACAATTTGTTTACCTGTTATTTGCCTGTAGTTCTTAATGGTTTTAATTTTTTTTAACAAAAAATTAAATCATCAAGAACTAGAGAATTGAACATTTTCATTTCTATTCTGTTTCATTATATTACAACTTGTTTTTATGAAGTATACTACTAATTTTCTTTAGTCAATGACATGTATTCGTTTGGCCGAAAAAGGGTTTCCAACATTTACAAAATTATCACCTTTGAAGTGTGTTAGTATTTTAACTGAATAAAATTAGTAAACAACAATTAGGTTTTATTATAATGAAATAAGTTTTTAAACATTTCATTAATGACCAATGTTGAGAGCAAGTTAATTTGATACTTAATTAAATCCTTTTGTTTATGTCACAGTAATAATAAGTGTCAGTGTCTAAAAGTGTGATAATCAGTATTATTATTCTTAATTTTATCTAGTTTTTTCTTTTTTGTCAATTAAAAAACTTATGAAAGAACGCTTTCATAGTTATAGAAAATGATTTGTAATATTATCAATAAATTAAAAGAAACTTCTAAATTTTCTTTTTAACAATGATATTAGCTACAATAGTAGGTCAATTACTTTACATATCAAGAAGCCTGATAAAAAATAAATATATTGCACTTCAATAGGTGTTTTATTCTGGCTGTGATACAAACAAGAAAGGATGGTTTGCAAGGTGTTTGACCCCTATTACTAATATCTACTTTCAAACAACCTGTTTAGAAAGTTCACTAAGTCATATATTACTCTGGGTAGGCATCCATTGACTGCCTCCTCTAGGTCATGGTCAGCTTGTTTTCTGGTTTCTGGGGAATCCCACTCTTTTGCAAGTAGAAATAATAAAAAACACACCGTCGCCGTCGTGTGCGAGTGCGGGAAATCTGTATTGTTAATAAAACTAACGACTCACTGATACTTCATTCTTGCCAGCCATAAACAACTAACCTACTGTGTTGTCTCTAAAATAGTATTTTTTGTAAGTTTTAGTTAATCTATATAAATAAAATTAGAGTTTTGTCTGTACATTGCTCAGAATTATTCATTTTTTAGTTATTTTTACTTTTCGTGCGTTAGAGAAGCCGAAACCGGTCTTATCTCAACTTTTGTCGGTTTGTCTGGGACGCTCCATGAGGCATTTTACGCCGTCTTCTCGAAAAAAACTGGAGAACTGATTAAAATTAAACTTATTTCATGCATTCTCTACATTCCAGAGAAGGTTTGTAAATGCTTGAAATTGCCCGCCGCCCCTTGAAAAGTAAATAACGAGCATTTAAAAACCCACTTTTACACGATATTACTCGCATTTTGATTCAGTTTTCAATGAATAACCTACTGGTAATAATCAGCTGTCTTTGAAGTTTAAAGATTTAATAGAAATAAAAACAAACAGCTCTCAAATCAATTTTAGTTAGTTTATATTGGTCATTGATTTTAAACCCATTTCAAAATCATACTATATTAAAAAGTTATTTTAACGTAATTATAATAATGGTATAAATGTTCTAATCTATTTAATTGTAAAGTAATGCTAAATAATAAAGCTGGGTATTGATTCATTTTATTTGTATTGATTTGTTTAGGATTTTAGGTTTACATTTTGGTATGATAATATCTTTTTTCTTTAAACGAAATCCTACAACCCGTACAAAAGACGGGCTTACTGCTAGTTTTAATTAAAAAGAAACAACTACTATACGAATTTCCAGCGATTCTTTTGTTGTGTTACCTCATGACACACAACAGCAGGTTTCCTTGTATGTAGTTTATTCATAAAGAATCAATCTGTAATAGCTTCCGCCTTTTAACCAGAGACAAATTACAGCTCAAAACACACTATCAATGTTGATATCTGAATTATTAAAAAATTATTTATTGTATCAATGGCAAGGAACTATTGAACTACTTAACACTTTCCTTCTATTTCTTCTCCTTTGTAAACAAATTGGCATTAAGGAGTTGATTTATTTTATAATCAAGTATCAGAAATATTAGATTTGTTTTTACATCTACGGTTTAATTGACTGGATAAGTTTGGCATTGCATGTCATAAATCTATGATAATCCAGTAACATTTTGAAAAATTAATATAGAAAATAATAAATAAAACCAATTTAATGAAATAAATATTCAACGATCATAACTACATCACTAACTTCAACCATAACTTTCCCCTAACGATGATTAATTCTAAATTTATTATTTTAGGCCTTACAGGATAAAAACTATGCAAGGGTATAAAAATTATTATTTAATCATTGCTTCACTCCAATCTTTATTTTTTATTATTTGTAAGGCCGAGCACACACGGGCCGTTATTTCTAGGCAACTATTTCATCAGCCAATCTGTGCAACGGAGATTAGAATGGAAGAGTGCACACAGGCAATCGAGAATCGCACTGATTTAAAAATTTATGGCATGTCACAGATTTGAAGGCGGGGCAATAGTCGGCCGGCTGTCTGTAACATACAGATTGTTACCTGTTCGTGCTCAGAATTGACTAAATAATCGACGAGTTGCTAGTTCTTCTCCTCTGACACGAGTTGTCTGTTTTGTGATTTGTAGTGTTTTTATAATTTTTGTCTTGGTGTGTATAAAAATATGGGTGTTTTTGATGCAGAATTGTTCATACAGGTGACAAAAGACCTATTTGATGTTGTAGATTAAAATTTTGAAAAGAGTGACTAAGTACTATGACTTACAATAGGATGGATCCATTACGTCCATTTTCTTCTTTTCCTCCTTGTTCGAAGTAGTAAAGCACTAACACAAGTTAATTTGATTAAGCCCATTGTATTTTACATTTCACAGTTCGGAAACCATAACACAACACTTGACAGAATCCATTCCTCAATTAAAAAATTGCTCAAGTGTGCGCCTAGACATAAACATAAGGCGATTTTACTTGGCCGATACTTTAATCAACCATTAAAAAAAATTGCCCCTATGCGCTTAGCCGAAGCCTCCATGTTTTACTGGAACACATTTACTGTAAGTTTAATATTTGTGACTGCTATTGGATTTTTAAAACTTTTTCGACAGACAGAAAGTAAAAGTGATACTTTTTGGGCAACCAAGGGTGCCTAAATGTTTATTAGTTTAGAATAATGACCAAAATACCCCGTCACAGCAGACCTGCGTACTCCGTGAATTTCCGAATTAATAACATAATAATAATATTTGAAACATTTTATCATTATCTCGATAACTATGAAAATTATTTGCCTATTCTCCATAATATTAACATGGGAAAGACTATAAAGGTTTGCTGCTGTGACGAATGCTGAAAGTAGATGTTTATAGCGTAAACAATTTATATTTTGATCATTTATATCAAGTTTCATCAACATCTGTCCACAAATAAAGAAGTTCACCTAAACTCTATATGATTAACATGGGAAAAAAGTATGCAGGTTAGCTGCCATGATAAACACATAAACTATGATTTTTAAGCATAAATGTATGGATCTCAACCACACAAAGCTAAATACCAAGTTTAATCCAAAAATATTTATTGATAAGTGAAATATTAATTTTTCCTTATCCTCTGTAAGATTAACATTGGAGCCCCAAAATACAATGTACTGTGTGCTTTACTGTATATTTTTTATATAATTTATATATACTAGCATAACCTTAAAACGAAAATGTAAACAAAATTAAAAACATAAACAAATGCAAGTGCTTCAATCTGTGGAGTATACCTTCAACTAACAGATATAGTAAAACAATCAGCTGTTGAAAAAAATACTGTAGCTATAATGTAAACAAAATTCTGATTCCAAAGTATGAGATCCTTTTTGGGCTTCTGGCGAGAATCCCATTTGAGCTACAACAAAATAGATGATCCACAAACCTTCTCCATGTAATTTTATCTAACTGTACCAGTTTTCATAGCTAATCGTCCAACAGTGTTTAAGAACGTGTTAATAAGAACGTGCATAGGCAGCTTTTATTAATCGAAACAAGAGCTTTGAATACATTGACCATGCCATGTTGATACACAAGCTAGAGTTTATGATGTAAAAATTAAGTCATAGTTCTTTGACAACTCATATTTCAAACCAGAGGCAGGCAGCCAGACGTGGACAAGATAAATGGTTGTCCATTGCCATAAGTAACTGTGGTATGCCTTAGGGTTCCGTTGGTGGATCTTCGTTATTTATAATAGCCATAAATGATTTCTGCATCAAAAGTAGCACTTATCTCTATACTGATGATATCACCCAACTTACCTGTCACAATAACTCACAACAGCTTAAGAGTACAGCAAAACATACAACTCGGTTGCCTCTGACCTGTTCTCGGCAAATATGTTTAATCTCTGGCTGTTCCAAGAGGCAGCCCTGACAGTAATTTTTGAGACTTAGTGTCGAAACATGTCACTTAAAATTAAACTTTTAATAAAGGGTGCTAAGTTCCTAATTGATTTAATAACAATATTATTTAATAGCAGATTATATACATATAAATATAATCTACTTATATATTGCCATCTGATTTATTAGTGAATTTTTCCGTTTGTCATTTTTATATTCCATAAAATATAATACTTTTCCCATTTTTGTTCCAAATACTCATGTTTAAAAGTGTGTATACAAACATTAGGCTATTTTTAGTGTTTTTTTTTTAATCCAGGTTTGCAATGTTTACAAAAAAATTAAAATCAATGCAAGTGAAGTCTGAAAAAAATTCTTTTACAAAGGTGGATAAAAATTATTTTTTTAATTGGAAAAACATACTATAACATATGAACAAAAACTCAATAAATGTTAAAATGTGATGAAACAATTTAACAAAATCTTTGAAGTAATTGAAAGAATAGTTAGCGATGGAAACTTGATAAGAATTGGTTGGCAAATCAAAAGAACTTAAAAAGCAAAGCTTGTAGAATTTTAAACCACTCTTTGTTTTAATCAATATTGCATTAATATTTAATGTTTATTTTATTAAGACAAGCGTAACATGGGTGGTGCAATTTTCCTTAGAAATATTTGTTCATAGTGATTTTCCCGTGTAATGACTGGTAATTCTGTTGCAGTCTGCTCTGAGCAACCTTGAGGAGATGAAGTGCGGCCGCAGTGATGCTCCGATTGTGTACCGAGAACGGGGTCGGACCATGACATCGGGAGGCCCTATGAGGTGAGGTGACAAGTATAAGTGTGGCAGTCACAGCTGGAAGTGTAGAGTACTGGCTTATCACCCAAAAGATCTGGGTTCCATTCCCGGTCATGCCACTTGTGAAATTTGTATTTCGGACTGCCAGCACACGTTAAACCGTTAGTTCTGCCTTAAGCACACTAAAACCTTGTTTATTTAGTTTTTATGGGACCAGGGTCATTTCCTATTTAAGAGAATACTTGGATAAACCGTTGATCAATTTTTATGAGAAAGTGCTAAATAAACGCCTTCAGTCTTTTCTATACCTTATCCGTAATACGAGAGCGCATTGTGGTTGTGTTTCTTTGATGACAGCATTTATACATTTAGATAAAAAATTTGTTTTTAGTTATAATTTGTATTAAATTAAAATTGGTATTTACATAATAATTCAACAAGATGAAGTGCAAACTAAAATAAAGTTGGCACTTTTTTTCAGCCAGCCGACCATGGCTGAATACGGTCCGCGCAGTTCAGTCTGTCGCAAATTGTGCTGTACTTTTCCTGCAACATTTTTTATTTCTGTCTTGGAACCATTTTGAATAAACCAGAATTTCAAATAAGCGAGTACCGAATGAACTAGGTTTTAGTGTAGTTGTTAGGTAACGTCAAAGGTATTAGTGCGGCCTGAAAACTCTGGCACTATACCTTGAGCAGAACATTACAAATGTTCATGAAAATTAATTACAAATACAACTCCAGATTTAGCTTTGGTTGGATGTTAAACGCTCAGTTTTGATAATCCTACCTAGTATATCAAATGGCTGGGATTGTGTAACATTTATTAATGTACATTGGGACTTGTTCATTTAAGTTTATTATCTGTTTAAATGTTCACTGCCGTCTGGTGGTGATAAGGCTTTGAGTTAATTTTTTCCTGTTAGAGGATTAGGAAGCCTTTAGGTTATCCTCTAGCTATTGGGAATAAAGGGAAACGACCTTGGTATGCAATGAAGCATCAGTACAATAGAGAAGGGGGTAAGGATGGATAGTTAGGATAGTTAGGGATCAGGAGGTGTAGACAAGAGTCGTAATGACATTGGGCATTACACATACCCCCAAGTGTGAGGATCTTTAAGATCCCTGTCTATCCTGATCCCTGTTACAACACCAGATTTCAACAATAGATTTTTCACAGCAACACAGATTACACTTTTTTTGAAACCAAACCTAAGTTACAGTGGCAAAAATTCCATCGAAAAAACTTACCCAGAAAATAAGAAATTTGCACAATTGAAAAATTCAAAGAGCCGTATTACATTTCTTTCCTATGCTTCTATAAACCAATACTTCCTCTTTCTTCAAAATAATCCTAACCAAAAACCACCTAAATCCATAGCACAACCATGGCGAACATGTCTTTAAAATCTAAAAGTAAGCATCAAATTTGTGTTTTGGTCGCACCCCTATTCCTAGCGCTTGGCTGTATTTGTTTGTGTTCCTGTTACAAGACAGGAACTTGACGCCAGCATCCACAGAGGAAAGGATACGTGGAGAAGATTAAAATGTATGTATGTATGTATGTACTATTGAAAGATTGCTGTTGATAGTCAGAGAATCAGAACACCCCAGGTCATGCACATCTTTGTGTTCTTGTTGATTGTTCCCGAACTCATTTCCTATGTTCGGACATATTTCCAGTATAAGGTTCTACAATGATGCACACTTTATTTTTTTCCCTGGCTCAGGTTATTAATATATTATTTTTAATAAACAGTGAAACTGGCTAATTTAGAAATTAGACAAAAAAAAAACATCGAGTAAAGAAAAATAGACGAAAAAGCCTATAACCATCTAATGTTGAAAACGTCACCAATTCATAGATTTTTCTGTGTTTCCCTGGAGAAAACACATTTATAATTTAGCCTCTAAAATTCAAATCTGTTTTTACTTGAGCCTCTAGAATTCAAATTATGTTCCTTTAATTCAAAATCCTACCTCTAAAATTAGAATTAACCTGTACAATACAAAGACGGTTTACGTAGGCCTGTAAAATTAAAAGTAATTTAATCCATTGGAGACCGATTTTTAACCCAAGTAATTATTTCTCCGGGACTGATTTTTTTTTCTGATTCTCCTGAAAAGTCATAGTAAACATACAGATAGGTTTTAATACTTACATTTACCAGTTTTGTTGTAACATATTTATTTTTGGTCATATCCATTGATATTTTCTACATACTATTTACATTATATACTACAACAGTTCTGCACACTTTTAGTACTTGTTGATTGTATGAAACATTTCAAAACAATTTTCTAGGTTAAGTATTTCAACATTGCTGTCAATCTCGTTGTCACTATCACTGTTATTACTCCCAGATTCACTATTTTCATTTAAATCACACAAATCATCATCCAAATTACCACTATCACTCTCACTTTAATTTAAAACTTCATTCACAAAAGCAGATAATTCTGCGGAATCAAGAAGCACTTCATCTCGAGACGCTATCACGATAAGCTACTCACTGTTTGTAAATAGCTTGAAAACTTGGTTTTCACATAAAATCTTTTCGTTATTTGAGATCGGATGTTATTTATTGAGCTATACAATTCAACTTTCGATTTTCTATTCGACAGACATACGTACTACACAGACTACGTCTATGGCAGGGTAATTCCTGTTATTTTTAGGTACACCTTTGTAGAACTGTTGATAGCCTCTAAGCTTTGATCGAGGAACCGGTACCGATTTTAACTATGTCCATTGCAGGTCCCGGCCGGGAGAAAAGCGACATGACACGTCACCGTACTCCAGTGGTCCGTACCTATCACCCCCTCCGGCCGACACCAACTGGCGTCGTACTTACAGCGACTCATCCCTGCATCAGAGCGCCACGTCACAGACCTCCGAGTCCCAACGCAGGGGTAAGAGAGTGATAGAATCCTGTACCTACACTTTGTTCTGACTGGGACAGTGGCATGTCCTGGTAATCTAGTTACTTGGAGGTCACAAATTGTGAATAATTATAAGTGATATTTTTGGTTTGGATTGTTCGCACTGGTGAATACTGCTTCGTTCATCCACAAAGATCATTCTCATGATTAGTAATTCCTGTTTGTAATTCAGAGACAAAATTTTAATTTGGATGTTAGGCTAATGGTCCCTTAGATGCCATTTGCTGTTAGGATATCAATTAGCAGTCCGGTCTAAGGAACATGTCAGTGTTAGTCAGTAATAAGACTACAAGATCGCACCACGATTATCTTATACTCATTTCTACGTAGATTGCTATTTTAGCCCAAAGTATCAAATGTTATACTAGCTTGAGTACAGTTCTGTGTGTGGGATACATCAAGTAAAGATTTACAGAAAAATGGTATGTATCTCCGGAATCGGAAACCCGTAACATAGTTTTCTCAGGCTCATAGACAGGTACAGCACCAAGGCAATAGGTCAGTCAGTGTTCATAGAAAACTCCTGAGAACCATACTAATGTGGGTAAAAGCCTGATTTGATTAGCACTTTCATTACCACTAAAAATATACTTAACCTACATCAACTTAAAATGTGTGAGAATAGCGACTGAACTTTATAGAATAGGTTAAAGTTATGGGTTAATCGAGGACTGAACGGATGCTGTGCAGTGTGACTCAAACACCACACATTATTCGCTATTGGCTAGCCATTGTAGCTTAAAATTAACTAATTGGAAAATGCCAGGTAACCCATACAGAAATAGATACTGTGTTATAACAAAGCTGATCTTCCTCAGATACCAACAGGTGGCAGCACAGTCTACATCGCCAGATTCACCATCTTGATTTTTTTATAATCCAAATTCACTTATTTCTATATCTGTCTGCTATTTGAGTACCGCTTCGCTGCGCGGGACCGTGTCCCTCGATCCATGGTCCCGGTAACGTGTTAAAGCAAGCGTGTTAAGTGTTCATATTAAGTATTGCAGTGAAAACCCACACGCCCTCTTGACACCGACCCCTCTTCGACCCGTGTCCCGTCAACGTGTTAAGCATGACGTGTTAAGTGTGTTCATATTAGTATTGCAGTGAAAACGGCACACTCCCTCTTCCACCCGTTCTCCGTCTAGGTCAATTTTGGGTCTAAAATCATTTATCTGTTTCATTTGCCAGTTTATTTTTTTGTACACTGTAAAAAATTAGAATAACTTTTTTTACATAGAAAAAAAGTTTTTTAAGAGAATTCCAAATGGAAAAATATTTACATACTATCCCTAACAATGATTTGATAATAATGATTACAGAATAATAGTTATGAAGTTTTCAAATTTAGTCATAAATGCAATGATAGTTTTATTGATAGTTGTTATAAGATAATAGATTATAAGACATTTTCTCCAATATACTGATATGAGATATTCAGGGGTTACTCTTGTACTTTGAGTAGCTTTAAAATATTTTAACATTTTTAAGAAAAGTAATCATGTCATTAACGAGGAAAATACGTGATCAAGAGGCGAAAACTTCTAATTGAAAGGACAATGTACCTTGAATGCTTGTAGCGATGCAAACACATTTCTGCTAAATATTCACCATTTATTGGAAACGTACAGAATTTATGTGTAAAACTGATAAAATTCTTATCGCATTGACCTTTACCGGCGAGAGAAAAGTTTTGGCCTTAACCTTGACACCTGATAGCAAGGCATGTTTCCTCAGTTGAGATATACCTTACAGCTTCTAGACATGATTGGAAACCATAAAATTGATGGGTTTAAATAGTCATCACAATATCTGATTACAAATTTGGATTAATTTAATTTTACTTATTTCTTCAGTATTTTTACTTATTCAGAGTCATTAATTAATAATTAATTTTAGATTGTAAAACTTGTGTTTCTAAGTGAATATACTCTGATAATAATTCTTTTCGGCAAGGTTAACATTATAGAAGTATTTTCAGGGGTATATATTGAACAGTTGATATTTAAGAGTAATGTAATAGCCTGAGAAGGCAAGTATTTGTTCTGCTTCCCACAGAGTAGTGTGGTTTAGCTTATTTTGGTGATCATCCGAAAATATGCCTGCGTTATACGAGAGACTGAACAAGTTTGTCTGGTAATGGGAGTGTGGGGTACTTTACCTGTCAACACAGAGGAATTTCCTCTGGTAGCTATGTAAAAAATAATATATAAGTTTATTTCTTGTGTTGTATTCCCTGGCATCACATTTCATCTTATTTTATATTGTATTCTATCATATTTCACTACACAACATTTATTCTTGATTTGTCATTTTAGTGTATATGCATAGCTTTTATGTGAAGCAAGTGAATAGATTCACTGATATAGGCTAAGTGAATCTAATTCCAAATAAATCAGTTCCCAAATTCAGACCCCCTCTCCAACTCATTCATGTATTTAGAGCCCTTTTTGGCACACGCTTTGGAACAAACAATAAAAAACAGATGTTTCTAAATACATTGGACAAATGGGTGCTTTTATTCGTCCATGTTTGAAATGTATGTGTGTGTTTCTAAAACATGTTGCAGTATTTTATAAATAGAGGAGAAACACAGAGCTCTAAGTGGTAGTATATGGATGCAATTATACAGACACTGGATTAATAGAGGTTCCCAAAACAAAACAACAGCCACCCCTACACTCAACCCTTTGCCCAACCCATATAAGAATTATGGTGTAATACAAAAACTCTAAACACATGACGAAAAATTGGGATACCCAACATAAAATTTACTGTGTGTTTTTATGTAATCTGTTCGAAAACAAATGCATACACTCTTAGGCAGAATCTGTTGTCAGGTAGATTGTCAAAAGGTTTTTATTTTGGGGGGTAGTTTTTGAGAGGAATTTCCCTCCTCTTTGGAATTGTAACAAGGTGTCTAGCGGTCTGGAAATTCTGAAAAGTCGGTTATTAGTCATGAATTAGAAAACAGTACTAAAGTCGGGAGTTAGCAGAGAAATTCATAACAAAGTTTGAAATCTATATAAATAAAATTAGAGTTTTGTCTGTACATTGCTCAGAGTATTAATTTTTTAGTTATTTTTACGTTTCATGCGTTAGAGAAGCCGAAATAAGTATTATCTCTATTTGTGTCTGTCTGTCTATAACCCTCCGGGAGGCATTTTACACTGTCTCCTCCTAAAAAACGTGATAGCTGATAACAATGAAACTTATTTCATGCATTCTCTACATTTTATAGAGGATTTTTC
This sequence comes from Nephotettix cincticeps, assembly GCA_023375725.1. Lineage (NCBI taxonomy): Eukaryota > Metazoa > Arthropoda > Insecta > Hemiptera > Cicadellidae > Nephotettix > Nephotettix cincticeps. The sequence continues at coordinate 17,183,297 of CM041786.1, read as the reverse complement.
AATGCTTGAAATTGTCTGCCATGCCTTTAAAAGTATATAACAAGCTTTTAAAAACCCACTTTTTACGTGATATTAGTCACATTTTGCTTTCAGTTTTTAATACTTTTAATACTACTGGTAATAATCTGCTGTCTTTGTAGATTTTAAAATTAAATTGTTTTGTTAATTTTGAGAATATGTTATGTATAAAGTGATTAATAGAAAGAAAAACAAACAGCTGTCAAAAATGAATATTAGTTTGTTTACATTGATCATTGATTTTAAACTCATGTCGAAATCACACTATATTAAAATGTTATCTTAACATATAACAAATTTTATTAATATAAATATTTTCTGATCTAACCTAATTAATTTTTTCATCTTCATAAGTATATTTTTCCCCTAATACAGAATACTACAACCCGTACAAAGTTCGGGCGTATTGCTAGTGGGTTTATAAACAATAAAGGCTGGAGTTTACAATGATTCAATAAGTGTATTCATTTAATTTTGTAGGAATTGAATACTTTGTTTTAAAGGAAACAAAACTATGTTCGAGTTTTTTTTGGCTTCGCTTCATTTTTTAACATAAATATAATCAAATGTGATTTTTTATGTGGGTCAAGCCTATTTTACTACCATTCAGTAAGGTACGTCCACATGGTACTTAACCCATTCCCGTCTAATGAGGTACATTGTACGTCAGCGTATTTCGCTAGACAGATGTCTAATGACGTGGGTCCCGCGGCGCGGGCCGCGGGGTGGTTATGAGCAAACAATGTGCATTGCCTGCTTATATTTCGACGTAGTTCTTTTTTCCGCCGTTAGGTGTTCTAGTTCATTTCTCATCCGATAGATGGTGTTGGCGTCCTCTTTTATCATCTTATTTAGTGTCAAATGTTCCGTTTTGACAGTAAATTATTTTCTCGTTCGCACAATTCGTTTAGCGATTGTATTTATTGATGATGATACAGCTATAATGATTATTATTTAAAGATGTATCATTAACTATTTATTACTGCAGGTAACTAGAAGTAAATCTGCCAAGTGAAATAAAGGAATCTTTTGAAAATAAAATAAAATTTGACGAAACAAAAGTACCTACTTGTTTCTAAGTCTAGAGCTTGGAACTGGCGAAAAAGTACAGTAATAATTTTTTTTCTTGCTAAAAGTGATTGTATACGCAGTTAAAGAGTATAAGGAACAGAGCAGAGAAATCAAACATATAATTAATGAAGTTACTGTTAATTCTTTCACGCTAATAGTGACGCGCGGTCATAGTGAACCAGGCTCGATTTTCGTTCAGCCCGGGTGGCCTCAGGCGTCAACCGTTCTGCCAGACAGGAATGGGTTAATTCTATTCATATTTTTTCTACTCTCTCATTTTCATTTAAATTAAAAGATCTTTTTATTTTAATATATTACCCTGTCTGAAAATCTGTGAAAAAAGTAATGAATTTACTTTTGAATATTTGTTAGACACTCTATGAAAAAAAAGAAACAAAAGTGTTAAAAAATTTGATTCTTATTCAACATCTCGAAGTAGAAGTAGATTGCATTTTGCAACCAGTGTTTGTGAATGTAGACAATATTACTTGTTACAGTAATGGATGGCCAGCTGACTGATGGCTATGAACCCAGTGGCAGACGACACTTGTCTGTCAGTCCCGACGGACGGCCGAGGTCGTGTGAAGTACCTCGAGTTCCAGGAATTAAGTATGATTATTATTATCTTAATATATAAAATTCAAAGCCCTCACTCACTCACTCATCACTAATTCTCCCACTTCCCGATTACCTAGGAGGCTGAAATTCTGTATACTGGTTCGTTAGGCCTAAAATAGGAAAGTCTGATCGTTCTTGTGACGATTTTCCCATAAATCTCTACCCTATACGCCTTCAAAGTTCCCATGTTAATCTTATGGGTAAATAATTTTGTTTTTGATTCCAACACATGTATCTTACCTTTTAAGATATAAACAGCAGCTGTTTTGATTTGAACCATTGAGCAAGCCAAAGAAGCAAGCATAAAATAGTAAGCACTCAATCGTATCTAATTACTGTATAAATATAATATTTCTCAGAACGAATTTTTGTGATTATGTTTTATGATAAAAAATCAAATGTTTATTATTATCGGTACGAAGTTCGCCGGGTCAGCTAGTTTATAATAAAATTACAGTCAAACCTTGATGTAACAAACCTCAATGTAATGAATTTCTTGATTTTACGAACATTTAAAATTCCCCTTGAAATGTGTATAACACACAATGTATATTTTACCTCTATATTACGTATAAACCATGTTCAAAACCTTGATAATACTCATTATCAATATTACTGGCAAACCTAAGTTGACCTCTTTATAAAATAGTTTTTAGTGTTCAACCTTTTTATAAAGTTTAACCTCTATATAACATATGGTCTACAATTCAACTTCAATATAACGTACATTCAAAATGTGACCCAACCTGAATCATCAGTCAGAACAGTCTAATTCCTGTTGCGTGAGATACTGGGTGTATCGTCACTTTAACGTTGGGAGTTTGTACCATACGGTGTACTCTATGTATTGTGCGTGTAAAATTTGAGTAAGAATTTTATTTTGTTTTCCTTACTATGTACAGTGTATCACAATTCAAGGATAAATCCACTTCAATTCATTAACAAGCAGATCTGTGAACATCTTATAACGGAATCTTAGCTGACCTTACCTCAATTTAACAAATCTTGATATAACGTATTCCTCAATCAATATAACATATTTTTTATTCAGTCCCTTCAGATTTGTTGTATCAAGGTTTGACTGTATCACAAACCAATTAAATTTAAATAATGTTACTTAATTAAATTTATATTATTCCCTTATATAACGCTAAACTATTCTTTCATTCTTTGCCAAATTGTTCTAATTCTTAGCCCTTTGTGGTGAAGTTAATTTAATAACAAGTTCACCCCAAAACATAATTAATTTAGGCTATTTATGCATGAATTGTAACATTCTTATGTATAAGTGACCAAACTGATTCATAAATGCATTCTTGGTGGTTTATCTTTTAAAAATTAAATAAATTAAAGAGAAAACTAACATTACCGAAATCAAATAATAAATTAATATTAAACTAATATTACTAATATAACATTGCTGGCACTTACTCCTCTGATATCACTATCAAAAATAAACACACAGAGTAAGAAAAATAAACGTTAAATTTAGTAATGTTTGAATAAATAGCAAATAAACATAAAATACTTTGAGTGTGTTTACGTGGTTATACATTGCGGCCGGTATAGGTTACCATTTAAGTTTTCAGAAAAATGACATCCGGCGACCTGCACTCGCCATTCAACCTCAAAAGCTTAAATAATTTGCTAAAATTAAAGAATGATTTCCATGTATAAACAGCTTATCATAACAATCCCGTTCAGCTGAACTTAGGCACATTACTCATTATATTTAATAAAATAAAAATCCCCTTAGTATGCAACACTATGCATACACATGTTTAGTGTTATTATTATTCCATTTTATGTTAACATTTATTATTCTTATTGCAAAATAAACGTAATGTTAATGAAACTAAGGGGATCCAATTAACTCTTATCTTGTGTTGAACGTAATGTAAAATGAAATTAAGAGGATCAAATTAATTCTTATCTTGTGTTTGTCATTTTAGTGGAAGTACCTGGTGACCGAGCTTTGCTTGATAGAGTAAGACGTGTATTATACAAGTTAATTAGCAAAATTAAAACACATTTATTACTCAATGGAAACATTCATGTGGTTTAAATAAAACCGATTTAATACACCTTAATTAATATAAACACTGAACAAAAATATTATGCCCTGGATGGGGATCGATCTCACGTTCTTCGGCACATGATACCTAAGCGCTACTTACAGAGCTACAGCGTTGGCCTAGTCGATGTGGTCGATTAAGGATTTTTGGCCAACCTCAATTGTTTTAACTGATCTTATACTGTATTTGATTATCCATACAGTTATTATTAGCCTGTGATCAACTTATTTTGTTAGGAAATGAAAGAGGATTGAATAGCAAAAGAGAAATTTAATTTACACCAGTTAATTGGTTTGTTACAGTGGCTTCAAGCAATATAATGAATACATTTTCTGTCAAAACACTAAATATTTTGGAAATACCTTTCTCTCCTTTTATTTCGCACAGTTATTTTACCCTTTAGTTTTTACAAATTGTTTGGTAATTTGATAATTTTTCATTTACACATAAAATAAATATTTATGCAGAACCTCTATTTACATATTGTTCACCACCATCTTCAATCAACAGCTGTCAAACGGTTATGAACAAAATGTTTTGATTTGTATTGTTTACATTTGATTCTCCATAAGCGTAATGTTAATTTTTTAGATTTTAAACTTAATATTACAAGAAAACCGGAACTTTCCTGGACATTAGACCTATCTAGAACTTCTACTCGGAAATAAGCTATTTAGCCTTTTTTGAGATCCGTGTGCAAATATATATATGTATATATATATATATGTATACAAACCTTGCTCGTATTATAGTATTGGATATTGTGGATTAAATGGGTACTAACACTTAGAAATAAATATAATATTTCTATATTTGATTTTATTTTTGTTACAGCATATTCCCGTCGGCTCAAGAGCCAGGAACTGTTCAGATCCCCATCGGCAACAACACTGGCTCTTTGCCTGATCTCACAAGCTTCCAGTTCTCCTCCCCCCTCCCAACCCCCCTGGACCAGGAAGATCATAACAGTTCACCTTATAGCAATGTAAGTTCCTCTACTTCTGACAATCAACAAGATGTTATTCCTTTCGAAATTTCAAAAACTTTTCAAAACTGTCAAAGAAACATTCAGATTATGACCGTATTCTTACAGATGACATTAGGATAATGACACAAAGTAAATATTATTTTTTATGATAAATATTGAATATAAATTACCTTCCCTGTAATTTAAAGTTGATAGTTACAATTACTTTTCTAACTCTGCGAAAAGCTTTAAAGTTTTAAAAGCTATTAAAGTGCAACGATGTTGGATTTGATCTGTTTTTTTGTGTTTAATTATTTCTATTGGTTTAATTATTTCTAGGTATTTTATTTTTAAAAACATTAACATCAGAGAGAGATTATTATAAAACATTTTATCAGTAAAGGACTATGGCTTCTTTGGACTTTTTAGAATTTTTTTTAGATTCATAAGTGTATTATTAAAAAAAGTATTTCCATGTTGTACTTTGCTAATAAACAACTTGGATGATAATTATTGTGTTCTGAATAACTAGCGATGAGCCATCATAACATAGAAAACTTTGTGAATATTTACTCGTAATAGTAATTTTTGTATATGATACACTCCTAACATTGTTTTTCGTATTACGGTGTGTTGTGTGTGGTTTGACTCGGTACTTTCTTGTGTACAAAGGGAGAACATCACTGCTAAGCGCTGTAAGTTGATTGAAACGTAAAATTCTGTTTCAGAGCCCTCAGGGAACCAGTCCCTCAACGCTTTCCCCCACTTCCCGACCCCAAGGGCGATTTTCGTTTGGGGGAAACTCCCCCCCAAACCTCCCTCAAACCTCTCCCCCAAACCAGGAGTCGCCCAGTCCTCCCAGCCCCTTAATGGGACATTCAGTAGCCGTAAGCTTCTCACTATATTACTCAGTGTATTTCGCCTGTGGTTGTTTTGTTCTGTAACCTGTCCCATGTACCTCGGCTCCGTTACGACCCCCAACAAACGAGCGACTTGGTCTGTATGCAAACCGTTTGTCCGTTACATTTACGATTGCAGTGTTCTTTGCGTTGATGGCTAAATCTTATGAAAAAAATTTATATTTTGTTTTATAACTACAGGACTATTCTACTTTAAGCTACATTCTCTAACAAATGTAACAAACGCTGTTGCTAGCAAATGAAATTCCTTTGAAGGAATGTGGGGCTGCGGGTTATCAATAATTTTGAATTTCCCGCCCTCTTAATATTGAGATACAAATTCACTCTAATGTTGTGTGTAATTCAAGGGCCTGTAGGAGGTAAGATTATCCTGTAGGCAATCAGTTAGAAGATAAAATTAGTCAGAATAATAGATTTTCTGAGGTTTGAAGGAGTCAGAACAATTTTACCCTTTTTTTGGCTAAACTTTACTCAGGGTTTCTAACCACGGTTTTTGACAGTAAAATAATGTTCTATTTTTGTCAGATTACAATTTGTATTTAAATACATTGATTTTGTTGGATTTAAATGTTTTTATTTTTTTCAAATGGTTGTCTGCTGTATGAAGAAGATATAATATAAAAATGTAGACTGTCTTTGTATTGATATTATTTAACTATTTGCATACAGACCCAACTGTCTCTCTTGATTTTGGATTTATGTTTTCTTAATTTGTTTCTATTCACACTCGTAGAAGTTTGTTGGACAAATATGTAAAAACACAATTTCTTAACTGGGTTTGTTTATGGTGTTTAAATAACTGATTTCTGGCATGCTACCTGTTAGTTGGCGACTGACAAAAATTAATTACAGTTATGACACTAAAAATTTAGCTAATTATAAAAATAAATCTATATTGTTGTTAATTGTTCGATAGTTGGTAATCATTCAGTCAACGTAATTAGTCAGCTGCTTGTATCAGTAAACATCATCTGACAGCAATTAAAACCGGGCTCACAATTTATCTAATTAAACTTTTTTTATTAATGTCATATTTCATTTGTACTTGTGCCTCTATTTTGTTGTGATATAGGCCACTATGGGTTATATTATTTTTGTGCTGTTGATCTTACATAATGAAAATTTTGCAATATTTTAGTTGAATAATTAATTAACTAAACTAATCTAACCTAAATTCTGCATGTTAACAATTACATTCTGCACTCGTAGTAAAATTAAATTAAATTAAAGTTACTTAACAAAAATTCTTTCTTATCTAATTATATTTTTGGGATATTAATCATCAATTATTTATACAATTTTGCGTGGGTTTTGAGTATATTATTAAAATGAAAGGTTCATATTTGTCTGTAAACAAATTTGAAGTTTTGTATACTAAGCTAAATAAGAACATTAAAATATCCTACACCCTTCTCCTATCCCTCTCAGAATCCTAACAACCCTGCACCTTGTGATGTTTAGTTTTCCCCTACTGTTGACTTGCGTGTAAACTGGTATGTTTTAGTTTAATCTTGAACACTGATCAGTTCCCTAATAGTTATTGTAAGAATTTTGCACCCTGTAGGATTAAGCGACCTAAAATCCGTTTGAAAACCATTGCAGGGCGATCCACTAGTTATACGGACAATGAAGGTCATTATTTTGTGGATCAAGTCAAACAAAAAAGAAATAATAATTTATATTCCACTAATTTATATTACCTGAATGAGAAGTTCTAATCATTTAAGGTTAGATGTGTTGTGTGTTTCAGCTTTACAACTTTTTCAACCAATGAAGGAACTTAATATGCTACTTCGCTTCGTCTAAGCGAAAATAAAACACTTAAAAAAACTTGATGAGCTTATCTTACGGAAACAGATAATTAACTTTAGTCCGGGGTCATTTGAAAAAGAAAATTGTTAAAACGGAGTACTGACTTTGAGAATGAACATATTGTTGACTTAGACTTTACCTCTGGGCTGCAGTGCCTTAAGACAAATTGTACATAGTGATAACACTTGTCTATGCGGAAAAGCACTTTATAGTCTAAAACACACATAGCATTAGTACACTATGCTTTTAGAATTGATCAGTGGTTTGGGAAGTAGCAAACACAAAATATTGAAAAAAAATCCTTTAGTTACCCTTTCCTGTCAATCTAATCTTGTACATGTTGAGCCATGATGCTGGAATTCCTTGCCTAGAATGAGTGTTTACCCATAACTATGAGAGTTTATGTTTAGTGTTAGTCAGTTAGGTAATTATAAATAGGACTTTGTGATTCGGTAAGTAATGCCTCTCTTGTTTCTTGAAAGTAAAATTCACTGCCCAGTTTGTATCTTTCTACAGTATCTACACCAAAATCATCGATGTTTAATTCTACTAACTTTATACAATGTGCTCCCAAGGATAATTTAATAGCGTTCTAAAAACTAGCATTACCCGTCACATGTTGCTGTGATGTACAAAACAGATTAATTAGGTTTAGATTCGCTGAAAAATATGAAACAAAATATAATTATTTTTATCCTTCTTCTAAAATGGTAGGTAATCTGGGTTCATGTGGGCTTGAAAAATTGAGACAGACTACATCATCTTATACCGGATACCTTTGTGTTAGACCTAAGTACCTTTGATCATTTTACAACCCAGTTAATACACACGCACACACACATTCACCCACACTCAACACACACACACACACAAATACACAATCAAATATTCATTAAAACCACACATTATCAACCTTTAATACATTTCAGATAGTGAAAGGAAAAAAAACATCAGCTGATTATTATAATAAACATAATTATGTAAAAACATATTGCAAAATTGTTTACATTTGAACAGATGACTGAAACTTTCAAATTATTTAATCGCAGCTGTTAATTTTGTAAACACGAAATTTTAAAACCTGACACTGCATCCTTTTATGCTCTTTGGGTTGGAGCCTTTTGGTCGGATTTGCAACAAACTTCACTGAAACCATCCTTGATTCACGCTTAATAATGCCGGAAAGTTTCATTAGAATCGGTCCAATTGTTTAGAAGGAGTTAAATTACAAACTCATGTACAGATTTTTACATATTAAGATGTAGAAAAAATAAAATTGAAATTGAAAAAGTGTTTAAAACCTAAAAAAAAACAGAAATCAAGAGGCTGTAGGCACGGTGGAGTAGAGTTATTATCCCTCCATGATACTATTTTTACAAAGACATATTTTCTGTGGATTATTTTGAAAAGAAATTATGTTCGTGAAAACTCTTCCTCTATTTCTTAAAATCCATTAGAGGATTTTACGATTGGGATCTGATTGCTATCATAAATTATAAAATACAGTGGAACTTGGTTATAACGTCATTGAAGGGACCACACAATTTATGACGCTATAAAAAAAGGTTACATAATTTTAATTTAAAACCGAGGAAAAATAGGGAAACACATTTTTTACATGAAATTACGACATTTAATAAAGGTAATTTGAAATACACCGTAAGTTTATGTTTATGACTGACTGACTACTCTGCTATATAAAAAATCGAATTTGAAAATATTGCAATGAAGTTCGGCTTGGTGAATTCAACTGTTGGTTCGATTTTAAAAAACAAGCCCGAACACACGTCTGCTATCTTACGTTCCTCCCCACACGCTCTTATAACTCACACCTTTTCTTCAGCAAAACCTTTCTCTTAACACTTGCCATTATTTTTCAATACTGTATTAGTAAATTAAAATAACGAAAAACAAACTGTAAAAGACATACACTGAACTAACGATATCTACACGAACTGTAGGTACGTACGAACGGCATCACAGTGCTTTGATGCGACGTGAGTCACTGACACTGACCTTGATGACCGGCGACAGCGGATATAGGGTAGGGGAGGGGGTTGAGGTGGTTAGTGGTAAGACAGCAATAAAATGCCGTTTCTAAAAATAGAATGTAGCTAAACAATAGCCGCAGCCCTCACGTTGTACCACCGACCGAACTTTCTCTATTTAACTATATGTTGCCTTCATCTCGGCCCGATTTTCTTGACGTTATATACGAGGTTTGAGAATTTCCTGACGATATATCCGAGGTTTTTTCCTATGTAAATACATATAGTTTGGCGGGACCTAAAAATAAATGACGTTATATCCGAGTTGACGTTATGGCCGAGGCCGCAATAACCGAGTTGCACTGTAACATAATCTGAATTACCACAACTTTTAGTTGTGGAAACTTCTCTCTCAGTAACATTTCAACCAAACTGGCAGCAATAAGTTTTGGTATAAAAAATCAAATCGTAAATTCTATTAGCGTAAGATGAAGAAGAAGGAACAGGAGGGGCGTGTGTGTTCTGTAGTTGCTGTGATGTGATGCTTGTGTTTACAGAACCACCTATCAGTGCCTTCACAACTCAACTCTAGGTTCCTACATAAATGTAAGGTCAGTGTACGATGCTAAGCTATTTTTAATGTTAAATTACTATAATTTTTTATATAAACCATTAATGCCATAAAATCCTAGGAATATCTGTGTCAGAAGTTTGCTACTTACTTAGTACTCCAATGGCCATTGATACCGTAACAGGGGTTTGGCCTCGCCAACAACTGCTCGCCATCACTCCCTGTCCTGTGCCTCGTCAATTGATGCTCCTGCTCTTGTGATATCTTTTTTCACACTGTACCGCCATCTTCTTTTGGCCTTCCTGGTGGTCTTCCCCTATTCGGTACTTCTCCTACTTCCTTAATATTGATCCTTTGTCTCTCCTGAAGACATGTCCTACCCATCTCAAACGTCTAGTTCTAGCGTGGGCCATGATATCATAATTTCTGTATAGATTCCTTAATTCTTCATTATTTCTGATTCTCCATTCTCCATTTTCACATACAGTACTGTTCCAAAAATCTTTTTTAAATTTTTGTTCGCAAACAATGAGCCTTCTCTCTTTTTTTGTTTAATATCCATGTTTATGCTCCATATAACTAAACTGTTCAGATGATTGTGTGGAAACCTTTAATTTTGGTTACACGTGAAAAAATTTTCGAGCTTAGGATTTTGTTACAGTTTTGAAGTTCGCTAAAATTTATAATTATTTCACGTAATTTAAATGTATTCTGTTTGCCTCACGTCTTTGAAAATATTTGTCGGGAGTAATTTTGTCTCTTCTAACGACAGTTTCTTAATTTTAAAAGAACATTTTTTAGTTAATATTTTACTGTTTCATTAACTAATTGGTAATTATTCTTGCTATTATCATAGTTATAGTCATGTATTCGCTAAGATACCATGAATAAAATAAACAGTAATTTTATTATTACTCCATGTTTTGGTTATATTACAGCTTAAACCATTCTTGAAATAATTAGGCCTGATGCTAAATAATAATGTATATTAGTGAATTTCCAATTGGCCTTGTTTTCACATGAAAGGTAAGTTTTGTTTTGTGTAGTAGTGTCTGAGACTGTAGTTTGTCATGGTTGTTTTGTGATATGTTAGAATTTTACATATTTATGTGTTTCTGTTGATAGAGTTTTTTTTAATCCATGGTGATAATCATTTTAATCAAGGATACCTTCAATGAATGTACGTGGGTTGTTTTTAAGTAGGTTTAATTTTGTCTTAGGCACTAGTAATTTGTGGGTACACCGCAATGAGGGTGTGTGTCGTGTACCGGTATGCTTCGGGAACACTTGTGCTCGATTTCAGCTCTGTAGCTAACCTGTACGGTTCTGTGCTTTGCTTTCAAAATGTAAAGGATTCAACATTTAACAGTAAGGCTGCCGCTTATGAGGTCTGCTCAGGGATATGGTTTTTGTCAGGAAGGAAGTTGTCTGCTACAGAAATTCATTGACAGATTTGGGAAGAGTACAGTGAAAATGTTAATAGTGACAGCAAAGTACAGTAGAACCTCGATTAACTATAACCCTTTTAACCGTCAGTCTCTAATAACCACCACCCTGCTAGTGCAAAAAAATTAATGTTTCTGTGTCAGTGCCGAGCCGGATCGTCTGTCGAGGCTCTACGATGAGTAGTGATGACTGTACTGCACACCTGCTCTGCGCATGAGTCATTGGCGGCAAAGGTAGTGACCCAGCTGGTTAATATCTTACATTGTCTTCTGCATTCCACTGCTACTGTTTCAGTTCAGTTCAGTGCGTGGCTTACTACAGTGAATCAAAGATTTTGCCAATTTTCATTACAGTGCCTACTACTAGTGTTCGTTTTTTACCGGCAGTGCTGTTATAAGGTAGAAATTATCAAACGATTGAAGAAAGGTGAAACAGCTGCAGGTTTTCGTAATAAAATAATTTTAATAAAGTAATTTTCACTTGAACTGGTGTAGTTTTGTTTTTCTTCATTTAAGTCATTTCACATTAAGCACTACACAGCTATCATGACAATAAGGACTTACAATGGCGCCGTTATAACATGCAAGGCAGTGAATTACAATGTTGCCACACTAAACACTGTCTAGGTGCTAAGTTGCAGCGGCGCTATTATTATTTCTGTTTTCTGTCTATTCAGTTATCCGTCGTGGTCCTGGTCCCGAGGGTGACAGTTAATCGAGGTTCTACTGTTCATAAGTGGGTACAAGACCTAAAAAGTGGCCATGGAAATTTGACTTGGCCTCCCCGATGGCAACCAAAGCAGTTGCCCTTCTTTGATTACAGGCGACTTGGTGACTTTGGTTGAAGCAAGGATTTGTGAGAGCTGGTGCTTTACAATAACAGGTCTTTCAAATGAATTTCCAGACGTGTTGAGATCAGTATTTTACAAAAGTGTTTATATAACACCTGTTTTGGCTGAACAGTTGAAGAAACTTTGTCCCGTCGAGTCACAATACTCCCACAAAAGACAGTTCCTCAAATACACAAGATTTGAGTGTGGCGGGCGATAAGATAATCTTAACATTTTGAAAGAACATCTGAACTGTACAAGTTAGCTACTGATATAAAATCGAACACAGTTGTTCCCGAAGCATGCCGATACATGATGCACCCAAACTACTAGTGTCTAAAACAAAACGGAAAACTTAAAAAGTTTTCAAAAGTTATTACTTATTGTCTCTTTCATTTCTCTACAATGTATATTTTCTGCTGATTTCTCTTAATCCTAACGTGAGTTTTCAGTTGATTTAAAACTTAAGAATAGGGAACCCATGTTTTAAAATTGGTATACATTGTGGATTTTCAACGGGACAATTAAACAGGGTGTAACGCTGGACAACAGTGGAGGGGGAGGGGGTAAGGACCAGTTCTCCCCGCAGATGGTCTACACACAGCATCAGCCGAGTCCGCAGCAGAGAAGCACATCTCCGCAGCACCCTATGCAGCCGTGCAGTCCATTGCCTCTCGCGCAAGCTGCTTCTCCAGTACCTGTCGTGGTATGTCACATGTTTGTTGAACATGGTGTAGGTCGCTTTGGTCGCTTAAAGGGAGAACATTTTTTTGAGTAATACAGTAAAACCTCATTAATCCGGACTAATTGGGGCTCCAAGTCGTCCGGATTAACGAAAGTCCGGATTAAAACAAATAGTCCTAAACGAAGAAAGACAGTAATTTTTGGGTATCCCTTGTATATAATGAAACACCTTTTGCAGATAAACTTAAATAGTATATTCTGTAAATAGTGTATATTCTGATATAAAAATACATATTGTACCAACAGTACATACAGTAGTTACATTTGAACAAAAATATACACTTGGTATTTACGTCCAAACAAAGAATGAGACAACGAAAAAAGACAAAATTACTTTGAACATGAGGGTTGAGGTTCGTCCTCAAGTGACTGAACTGGTTTGAAGAAGGAGTTGAACTTTATTTGCCTTTTTTTGTGTGAATTTCACAATTAAACAACGCAACTAAAACGTGCAGTGCAATTGGCCTCTGTGGAACAACTGACGGCCTGACACGAGCAGGAGAAACACAGTCGTGTGTCTGAGCTACTATTGGCTGATAGTAACCATGGTAACGGCACTTACGCCTTGCGCTATGACCGCCCGCACTCGGCACACTCACATCTCACAACGCCGGGCGCAGTCGTACAGTGGCGATCGCATGCTACTAATCAGCGTTCTGTGCATTAAAATTGCGATCCAATGGCTGTCCGGATTAAGCGAAGTCCGTATTAATGGGGTCCGGATTAACGAGGTTTTACTGTACATTGGAAGTTTAACTAATGAGAGAAGGGGGCTAATACAAAACAAAAATTAGTCTGTGGCGTGTGTAATGATAACTGAGAATAATAACTAATTTTCAGAAATCAAATAATAAGGTTTATCAATCACAAAAGGAATGCGTAATTCAAAATGTAAAAAAAGTCAACAAAGATAAAAACATATGATTTTTGAATATAAACAAACTGTTTGACAGTTGTTAGGCATATCCTCCCCTCCAACGTGATGGTTAAATTCTGAGTTATCATGACACGTACCAAAAATTGGTAACCAGCGACGTTCCTAAAGATAATTTGTGAAAATGTCAGACACAGAAGTGATCCAGATCTTCATCTCACGAAAATAACAATCAAGATCCCACCCTTTTGGCATAAGAATGTTTGAGTTTGGCTGCGTCAGGTCGATGCCTAATTCATCATGTTGGGGTACCAATTTGTGGCGTGTTTAATGATAATTAAAAATAATGACTAATTTTCAGATATCAAATACATCGTTATTCACAAAAGAAATGAATAATTCAAAACATAAACAAATTCAATAAAGATAAAAACACATGATTTATAAATATAAAAAATATATGACAGTAGTTAGGCACAAGTCTAAATAAATAAATATTTCTATCAGGAATAAATCCTAGGAAGAATCACAAGTCGTTAAATAAACGTTAAAGGAACTGCTTCTTCAGTTCAGGGAATAAAATTGGCGATTTTTGAAGAATGTTTTAACAAGAAGGTTTATTTTTTTATTTCTTTAATTGAATTTAAATTGTTAATAGTGTTTCTCTCCTGCTGTGTTTCTTGCTTCTTTAGAGTTTCAGACAACATCTTAACTATATTCATCTAATGTTTTCCCCTTCTCTATTTAAAAATTATTTATCCGTTATGGTTACATAACCTTTTAGCGAATTTCCCAAAGGGAAGAAGCTATTACTGTAGGTCTCATGGTAAGACTTAAGCCAGCGTACTTCTGTTTGGCTTCAACGTTTCGCTCGTCAGCGTTGTGCCTCAACCGGTTAAGCTGAATACCACCACAAAAATTATTTTTAAAAAAGACTCAAGTGGCTCTAAAACATACTCTAGTGGTAGAGCAGTGAACTGATGAGTTTTTTCCAGCTTTACCTCATAGACGGCAGTGAGCCGGCTAAATAGCCTAGTGTCTAAAAAGTTCACAAAATTGATGACAGATGACACCACCTATGTGTAAACTGCTCGATGTTTAACCATCGCCTTTGCGACGATCACCAGTTGTTGGGTTAATCTAACAATCAAATCTATTCTTTTATCTTTTTCTTGGCATATAAAGTGGTCTAGATCCAAATTATTGAAGATGATCAGAACCAACCGCACTAAAATCATAATTCACTGTCAGTCATTGTTTTAATTTTTCACTCTAATCATTTGCATGCTTATTATTTGTTCTACAGTTGCTTTTGTTTTCCATCAAGTTGTGTTGTTTTGTTTTAGGATTATGTCAATTCACTTAACTCATACAGATCACCACATCCAGTAAATAGGCCCAGTCCTCAGAATTCTCCCGGACTTACTGTAAAGGTAATCACGTTTCCTGTTTAGGAACTGTTTAATTTTAAAGCTTCACCCAATTCGTTATTTTATTATGTGTTCAATCAAATTTATGCTTATAACTATACTAGCTCGCTTACAGGGGGGGTACGCCCCCAGGCCCCCGCAGCTGTTGTAGGTAGTCCTAGTGATTAATTACTTTGACTTCCTTAATGTAGGAGTGATGGTTAAGTTGTAATGTACTATAGGTCCTAGTGTCTCACTTAAGGTCTGGTCTTGTACATCCTAAAAGTTAGGAGTTAGAAGGAAAAATTCCCTATTACTTTTAACCTAGGATCTGCCGTTTGGGGGCTAAAGCTAAAAATTTATGTGATACCAGGGAATAGGAAATACAAGGTGAAGGCAGAAAGTGAAGAAATAAGGGCTAATAATTAAGCGTTTTAAGAGGTAAAGTTTATATTCCAAGAGATATTTTCGTTTTCATGTAAACTATTCTGTTAGGTCAGCAGAGCCCAAAATCTACTTAAGTTGAGAGTCGATTATCCGAAACAATAGGGGATTAAGGGTGTTCGGATAATCGATCACAGACGGGAAAATTATGTTCAATGCACATAATGAAGAATGAAACAATTTTTTTATTTACTTTTTATAATATTGTACTCACAAAAGATACAAAGAACTCTTTATAAAGTACAAAAAAATTCTGAACTTTAAAACAATCGAAAAGAAGAAGCTTAAAAAAGATCTTTGAACACCAATTCTGTACTGAAACGCGAGTTTAGTCGCACCGGCTGCTCTAGGCCACTACTACCGCCGATGGTTAAACTCAAGTTTGGCATGAGGTTTCATTTTTTTTATGTTGTACTATGTTTCGGTTAACCAACGTTTCGGATAACCGGGCTTCGGATAATTTGACGTTCTACTGTACTTTATCACCGTTTGAACAGTACATACACTGTAATACAAAACGCCTATATTTTATCCAGACCATAAAAACCAGAACTCAAAAACATGCTGTTAAACTCCTTTTTTTAGAAAAACTCTGAAATTTTATTTTTTTCAACTGTTGAATATAAAGTTTTTCGTGAGTTAATTACTAATGGTGGTGTAAGGAATGTGCAGATGAAATTTCAGACCTTCATAACTAAAATAACGTAACACAGTAGAAAAATGTGCAAGAAGAAGTCACAGTTAAAATGAAAACTATTAGTCAGTCGCATAAGCTTAAAACCAAAATGTAAACAAAATTAAAAACATAAATAAATGCAAGTGCTTTAACCTGTCGTGTATTGTCTTCAACTACCAGATATAGTAAATCGATCAACTGCTGAAAAGAAAATAGCTATAATGTAGTTCTTGTTCATAGTATGGGATCCTTTTTGTGCTTCTAGGGAGAACCCCAACTGATTTACGACAAAATTGATGATCTACAAACTTTCTCCATGAAATTTTACCGAAAAGTACCACTTTTCATGGCAAATTGTCCAACAATGTTCAAGCCCATAAACTTCAAACATGTAAACCTCCTCTTTTATAAACATAGATCAAACAGTGTTTTCACTTGTGAAATTGGTTTTGATTGACTTTATCTAAATTATTTCTCCCTTAATCAGCTAAACACAATATATAAAGTAAAAATTTAAAATATATTTTTTAATGTTAATTATTTGCATTTGAAAAATTTCCATTACTGACAATTAATGTGTAATTTCCATCATCCATGTGAGGTAGTCAGAGGGAGTGTGAGGCATTTCGATGTGACTGCTAGAGTGCTCGGTGCTCTGATGTACTAAATGTGTTTAAGTGCCATCAAGCTAACCAAGTATCACTTTGAAAATAGGCAATAGTTTTGTTTAACTGATTTTATTAATTGCCGGGATGTAAAAGCATTTACATTTCATGCGTCTAACTTCTAAAACAATTTAAATTATAATTTGTGCTCTTTTTTTCTTATTAGTTAGTAGTTAGTACATTATTAATAATGTGAAAGACTTCAAATACAATGATCATTGATTATTGAGGACTTTGCTTTCAAGGTTGTTTTTAAAAATTTCCAATGTATTTTAGGTTAGGTTTTCTTTAGCCCCAATTTAGATTATACGTGATTGCTCAGCCAACCATTACAGCTGATAATCAGGCGTCTACTGTACTACATATAGTCATGCAGGTAAGCTAGGATGTTAAGGTGCCAAGGGTTTGGTGAAGGTCAGCTTGTGGTGTTAGCTGTGTTGGTTCTTTTTTTTTGCTTGGTGGTAACTCTGTATAATTAGTGCCCTGCTCCTGCAATGGTATGTGATGCTCCACCATTAAACGGTGCATGCCCTTTAAGTCAATCATCCTCCTCCACTTAAGTGTGTGAGTTTCTTACACACTGGCATATGAGATTTGGGCTATCATAGCATTAGCGTTTCTGCTGTAGGTGTTGGAATACCTCTGGGATTGAGTGAAATAGCCAAAACAAAACAAAATGATATATGATAAATTACAAATAGTAAATATAAATGAAAAAATGGGGGACCCATTGCGCCAGGCTTTTGGATGTGCAGGTTTTGTTGTTCCTCTAAGGTGGATTGTCCAGAATGGCAGAATGGACAGAGGTTCAGTCTTCTGCGATTTCCTGCTGTCCACACAGCTCCCTGATGTGGTCCAGGTGGACCCGACTGCTTTCTGAAACAGCCCATGTGTTTTAATGAATACAACAAGAGTTTTTGACGAACCAAGGTTGTCGAGTGATTTGTCTCATCGTCTTTGTTTGGATGGCTTCCTGGTATTTTCGGTTGGCCGTGTAGGCCAGGATCAACCACACTTCTGAAGTATAGGGCTTCTGCAAGAGCACACGATTTGTAAGAATATCTGCAATTACCTTTGTCCTAACCGGGATGGGGCTCCTTGCTGCCAGAAGTGGCCACATTAGCCACAGGATTGTTCTGGTCTCATCGACCTTCCTGTCAACATACTGGTTGAAACGGAGACTTGATTTTGTTGGTTCAGTCGTCAATGTCACCACAAATGCATAATGAACAATGTGTCATTACCATTTAACTGCCTGTAGTTTAATAAATCCTGCAGTTTGTGTTAGTAAAACAAAATAATATCATGAAGCACAAGTTTAGATTGACCTTTCAACATGTTTTGGCGTACATGATACGTCATTATTTTCCAGCCACCATTGCATTTTGACGTATAGCGTACTCGTGGGTACGGCCGGTCAGATGATGCTATCTAGCATGTATTATAGGGTCTATTTCAAAAAGAGTGATATTAGAGCATGTTGTAGATGAGTTTGTTAGTCTATGTGCAAAACCCATGATATTTGTATTGCCTGTAACAGCAAAAAAAGTTGAGCTATGAATCAGCTGTTGGAGCAGACGAGGTTGTAGTGTTGTAACTGTACTGTTTGTGTACATAGAAATTTCTTTCCAGTTATATATAGAGATTTTTACGCAAAAATGTGTTTACTCATTATAAAACCGGAAAAGCTCACACGCTTGGCATGACATGGGTTTAATTATCTTTTAATTGCTCGTGAAGGAAATTTATTAAAAACAAAATACCAAATACAAAGTATTTTATAGGTCCTTATGTGTTAAAATACCAAAAATAATGCTTAGAAATTTTCTTTTTTTTAATTAGAAAATTAAAATCCCATAAGGATTTAACAAAACTAATTCCGTTGTATTATTTTTGTTTATCAATGGAAAATTTCAAACTTTGGACCTAAATAAACTTCACATATCCATAAATAAAATGTATTGAATAACTTTTTGTATTTGATTTGCTCTTAGCCATAATAATTTTTTTATAAAAAGCGTGTACTGTTCACGCACTTGAAAAAAAATTTTATGGCTAAGAGCAAATCAAATACAAAAATTTATTCAATACATTTTATTTATAAATATGTGAAGTTTATTTAGGTCCAAAGTTTGAAATTTTCCATTGATAAACAAAAATAATACAACGGAATTAGTTTTGTTAAATCCTTATGGGATTTTAATTTTCTAATTAAAAAAAAATAAAATATTTCTAAGCATTAGTTTTGGTATTTTAACACATCAATATGTTGATAAGGACCTATAAAATACTTTGTATTTGGTATTTTGTTTTTAATAAATTTCCTTTACGAGCAATTAAAAGATAATTAAACCCATGTCATGCCAAGCGTGTGAGCGCCTGGACTGACTCTTGCCGCCTCTTAACTATCAAAAACCTATCACCATGGATCTGTGCGGTAAATTAAAGACAGTGAGGTACTATTGCAGCGTGATCACTCATGATCTAGCAGGACCCTTTGGTTTCAATCCAGGAACATTAAACTTAACTGGACTAGCATGTTACACCTAAACCATCGAGTTGGTTGAATACGGAATTCGGAGTAACCCTTCAACGTGGTTTCACGTACACCGTATGCAAGCCAAATGCCGTCTGCAGTGCTGTTCAAATTATAAGTCACGTGCGATATCGACCCGTCATATGCTACTATCCCTTGACAGTTTATCAAACTATTTGGACTCTTTGACGTTTTCAGGACGTTGTGGAAAGTACAAGGAGTAATTTCAGCTGTTTCCATGTATTTCCAACCAACACGAGAGAGACAGAGATAGTTTAGATTCAGGCATCAAATCAGCTGTCGATTTTTCATGTTACTGTCTTCAGCTCTTGTTGTTATTGTTGTGATTCTCAGTTATTTTGGTCTTAAAAACGATGTAATAATGAGAATAAATAGTGAATACATTTAGTTTGACAGTTTCATTGTATTTGTGGTTACTCATTGGAACATTTTATGTTTTATTTTTGCAACAATCAACCAGATTTAGTTTTTGTTTTGTGTGTTTTCGTCATTTGTAAAATGTAGAGCTCAAGTCCTTTGAAGCCTAGCCTAGTTTTTAGTGTTACTATTACCTTTCAATTTACAGAAAGAATCATGTAAACAAGATGTCTCATAGTGAAGAAATTTATGTTTTAGTAATTGTGTGCACAAGGTCATTAGTGCCAAAAAAAAGTACTGTAATAGGGTATGTTTGTAATAAAAATGTCCCGTGTTAAAGGATTAATCCTTGTATGATCAGATCTACGATAGTCTATCTGCTCAATAGCATGGGTTGTTGTTGCAGTACGGCAGTGTGAGCCCGTTGAGCAGCAGCCCGCAGAGCCCGTCGCCGTCAAGTCCCTCTAGTACCGGACCCATCAGCTTCTCCGAGCACAACAACTACTACATCACCCAAGCTCAGGCCAATGCGTTACAGCAGCACTTTGAGCAGTTCAGCATGGTACGTCACAAATACATATGCCATGTATCTATTGTAGCGTGAATTGAGTATCGATAATAATAGCGTGTATTCACGACATTCAATGTAAGCAGTGGAATAAACATTTTGGCCTCAGACCATCAACAGCTATATACTGTTAAATATACTGACTGGGACGGTGTCGACGTACTGTAATCCAGCTACTTGGAGGTCATGAATTGTGGATAGTTATGAGTGATGGTCGGTGGGTGTAGTGTTCTCTTGTGTGGATTAACGTCCGCACTATTGAATACTGCATTAATCCGCAAAGACTATCTTCATAATTAGACCAATTCGTAATTCAGAGGTTGTGGTTCGGATTCCACGTTAAACTGTAGGTCCATTAGTTGCCATTGGCTGTTGGGCTATTAATTAACAGTCCTGCCTAAGGAACATGTCAGCCTTAGTCAGTAACAAGACTACAAGATCGCGCCACAATCACCATACACTCAATCCTCATTCATACTTGGCTTAAAATACCTATATTGTAGTATGGTTACCATTTCAATGATCTAATCTAATCTATACCAATTTCATAAAAAACTGTTGCTGGGTGATGCAATACAGAGTGTGTAGAGACGATGTTGGTCAGGCCAAAGACCTACTAGGTTTTCAATGGCCACAGGAGTAAAGGTAAGTATTTGTTGAAGCAGGCATGAAAGGGAGCCGTCTAGAACTGGTCAAAATTATTAAGGGTTAATTCCCATTACCAATGCACTCTTAAATGTTTTTCGTTTAACAACACATCAAAGAAGATTTTTACAAAACTGGTGTATTTGATAGTATAGAGCTAATGATGGACTTGGATTTAATGACTTGAGTACACAGTAATTATTTTAAAAACGATCAAAATATTATTATTTATACTATAAAACAACATTTTTCTGTTTAGTGACTATATTAACCTGTTTCCTTATTTTGATAGTTTTAGCTATAGGTAATGTTGGATTAGGATCATACTTGTGTATCATACTTGTTTTATTGTGTGGATATGTAATGCAAATTAAGGCTAACCTGGCATCTAGTAAAATGGAAAAAACAATGAAGGATCATTGATGAACAGTCTTCATTGACTGATCATGTATACAGGCAAGTAATGAATCTGGTAAACACAGTCATAACCTGGCAGGATCCAAATTTACGTCTGGTTTCAATTAACTATTATTGGAAGAATCCAATTGTGTAATTTTACAGGCTTTAGTACCAAGAGGAAGGCAATCTTATTCCTACACTGTTTGATTTCAACCTAGACTCTGCATTTTGAGATCTCTAGTCATGCTTTACCTGACAACTTGTATCAATAGACCCAGGGAATTAAATTTGTTCCAGGTTTATAGTCTCAAAACATACAGAAAATTGTAGAAATACATAAATTATACACTAAAACTACTCAAGGACGATAAAATGTTTTTTTGTTATAGTTGTTTGAGGTTATAGTTCCAAATTGGCTTTACAAAATGAATCTGAATTTTTATCAAGTATAAAAGTTGATTTTTTAAAAAGAGAAATGAATTGATATAGGATCTTGTATGGTTGTATATAATTTTGAACGAACAAGGATGAGATCTGAGTTATTTTGATTATAAGAACTTCCTTAAAAAAGTTTATTGACGTGAATTCAATTCAAATTGGAGCCAGATCAAATAAATTTTTTTCTTGGATGGTGGTTTTCTGAAGTTCCACCAAAATATTGATTTTTTAGGATAGCAAGCAAGGTGTGATAAAAATCAGTGTTAATAACGCAAATAACTTTTCATGAGGAGGTAAATGGTTTAAATATTTTTTATGTCTGCTCTTAGGGAGTGGTGAGTATAATGTAATTTATTATTTAATTTGCAATAAAAAACTTATATAACTATTTAATAATCCAAAGATGCTGATTAAGTGTGTTACGTAAAATGAAAACTTTTTTGAACTAAGTGAAGAAAACCTTGGAGTAAGATATTTTTTCTCATTTGTAAGTTTTCTTGAATAAAATGAAAGTTTTAACCCGATACAGAGCAGAGCCCCTAGTGTCAGGTTTCAATCAATATTTTGATTTTACAAGTATCGAAATGGTGTAGGGTGGTTGAAGGCTTGCCTTTCTGTGCTATCTTGTATCTTGTGTGCCTTTTGTGTGCAACATGTGTGTCTGTGTGCCGACAAGTTTAGTTAAATGAGGCTGGCTATTATCTGTATACTTAAGTTATTGACTTCATTTTAAAACATAAACTTTAGCATAGATACTGTTACGTTACTCTATAACTGAACAAAATGTGAGTAAAATTTGAATTTAATTTTATAGAAGTAACATTCTCTTTGGTGGTAATTTTATTTCTAAGCGTGTTATAACATGCCTTAACAAGGATATTAAGGTTTTGTGTGATAAATTAAAAGAATCAGCCTTGAATTGTGCCATATTAGCAGTGGTAAGGTAATTTATGTCGACCAAGAGCATTGGGAATGCAGTAAAAATGTTAGAACTAAATTCACTTTCGTATTTATCTTTTTTTGAAAAATAAACTTTTAATATTTTTAATACAGTAAACCCTCTCATATCCGGATTTCTCATATCCGGACCCTTCGATATCCGGACGTGATTTTGAAAGAATGCAAAAATTTAAAATTACTCTAAGAGGTCAATGTTTGTTTAACCAGTAGTCGCGAACGATGTTTGTAGGTCGGTTAGTAGCGCGCCGATCGCCGAACATGGGGTTGAAGCCATGTGGACAGCGGTAAATGTTCAAAAGCGGAATGGGGAAACGATGAGTCACCCTAGTCCGGAGTGCCTGAGTCTCTAGCGCTACTGTCTGTATTCTGTGCTATCTGGTGCCAGGTCACTGACTTACGAAACAATAAACCTCCCCACCCCACCTGTCCGTACCCACCCCAATAGCCAAGCCAACACATCACGTGTACTGTAGTGACAACACCTGCCTCCGTGGTCAGTGTCGCCTTTGTTTTGCTTCAGTGACCTTGTCTTTCTTGTAACGGTTTGTTTTAGTTTCGGGTAGGAATAAGTTATTATGGCCGGAAAAAGAAAAAGGGTTGTCATTACGATGGAGGAAAAATTGTATTACTCTAGTACTGTATTACGTGATTTTTTGAGTTTTGATATTATTAAAGTGGTTTTTTATTTAATATCCGGATGTTTTATTCCCCTCTCATATCCGGATTTTTTTCTATCCGGATCGGCCATTGCCACATTAGTCTGGATATGAGAGGGTTTACTGTATTTTACTAAACTGTCTTAGGACCTTGAATATATTTAATTTTAAAATCAAACCCATTTTTAGGCAAAATATATATTATTTTTTTGGATTTTACCCTTCAAGCAAAGTTTTTTTATATTTCTTTATGTTTCTAATTTAGCTAAGTATAAAACTAACTCACGTTCCGGTTTCACACTTGGCAAAAAGTCTTAACCATGCAATTTTGATATTTTAAGTGTATTTACCAACTTGTAAGTAAATACAGTGTGATCTTAAAATATTATTATCAATATCTTTTACAGGACTTTTCCAACCTGTCTTGTGTATTTAACCACACAACGTGTCTGGAGATGAGGAAACTGCTCCTGTTTCAAAAGATTACATAATAATTTACATTTTAAAGTTAAAATTTAAAGTTTAAGTTAAAGATATTAACTAACCCTAGAAGTTGTAAGCCTATTCCCTTTAACTTTAACATTAAATTATTTAAGTATATCTTCTTAAAATATGGAGTATAAACAAAAAAAACACAAAACATGCCCAAAACATACAACCTTAAAAGAAACAAAACAAGTGTCCACTGCAATCCCAACTAAGCCTACAAATGCCGTCAACTTCCACCCAAGCCGGTCACCGTTTATTTACAGTGGGCCTTCCTCTCCACTATACCATTGATTTAAGGCCAAATTGTGATTGCTCATGGTCGGGATTCGAACCCTAGCATTTCTGAAAGGCTTGCGATGTTTGACTCATCAGCTAGCGTCGCAAACTACTCGTACACATGTGCAGTGGGAGCAAGTGCGTACCTGGCTATAAGATATACCCTAGTGGTAGTATAGTGAACTGAATGAGCAAGTTCATGTATCAGCTCCCAGAGGGTAACATAGACACGAAGGCGATGGTGTCTAACAAGTTCACTAAATTGACGACAGATCCTCAATTTGTGGAAATATCTTTGGTGGAGGTGGAGGTCAGAAGTAGCCTCCACCTGCAACTTCTTACTAAATTTGAAAATACATTGTGAATTACGACTTTACCAGTTCTGGGTTTAAATCATGTTGTCAATAATACAATACTTTTCTAACATATGTATGACATCATTATATAATTAATATCTGTAACTTACACCTTCAATTTTTAACGTAAATTATTAGGAAATAATCACTTGAAAACAGCAGGAGTTTCCCCACAGACACCTTGGAAAAGTACAATAAAAGATATTGAACACTAATAACCAACGCTATTATGAATTTCAAAGATTGAAATATTTAAATCGCTTTACATACATATGATAGTATTGGGATTGGGAGGAGTTGTTGTACGGGGTCAGCCTTGTTTCACTAATCTTGTGTGCGTGGTGCGTGCTGCTAAGGATTGGTGTCAACTCGTCCACACATTAGTGGAAGCTAGTCCCTCCTGGACCGCCCACCTCCAGGTATTATTGTCTCTTCCACCTCTCTCATTTTGTCATCGACTTATTTCTCGCATGCATAGTTTTTTTATTTCGCATTTTGTGCATGTTTATTTAAAACGTCACCATCTGAATTTCAAGTTATTCCACTCTCTGTTGATTTTGTAAGCCATTACGTTAACCTTTTGTCCGCTGCTTTGTTATTTTAATTCCATCTGATTTTGTTGTATTTTACATATTTCAACCAATCTTGAAAAATTTTATCTTTCATTGTAAAGCATGCTTGCACTTTTCTATGTGTTTTATGACTATATCCTTACTGTTTAAACTACCTTATAAAAATATTTTTTTCAGAAATAGTTTTGTCTTGTAAACCCAAGAATGATGCACTTAAACAGATCTATTTCTTTTTGAAGATCCCACAGTGTTTATAATGGATGGCATAAATCAAATTATAAAATGTCTCAATCTATATTCGATTAATTTCAAATTTTTTTATTTAATGCATATTTAATATTTAATAGGTAGAGTGTGTTTGTCTTTAAACATCTTCACTTTTCAGGTAGTCAATTCTTATAGATTTTGTTACTTCAAAATCATTTCATGACTTCAAATAAAATTATTATGCTTTCAGCTCAGAACTCTGCATAGAACTCTATTCAAGTTGTCATCCATCACTTACGAGGGGGTACCCAAAAGTAACCGGAATTTGTCTGCCAAGGGCCTCTATCGCAACTCTTTGCCAGTTCAGTCCCGTGCGGGTCGTTCAGCTAGCACATTCTGTTCGTCTGTAGCGTCATTTTTTGCTGTAGCTGTTTCACTGTTGCTTTGTTTTTTATGATGGCAAGAACAATGCGCCGCTATGAAATTTTGTTTTTTACTCGGTAAAACCGCTGCTAAAATTGTTTTAATGTTGAAAACTGCTTACAAAGATGATGCTTTGGGGAAAAGTGTATGACTGGTTTTCTCGATTTAAAAATGGCGACTTTTCGATGGATGACAAACCTCGTTCCGGACGTCCATCAACTGCCTGAATGGATGAAAATATCAAAAAAATGTGAGACCTTGTGCTCACAGACCGTCGACAGACAATTGATCAACTGTCAGAAATTACTTGCAATAACTTGGAGCTCGGTTCAGCGAATTTTAACTGAGGATTTAGGAATGAGACGCATTGCTACCAAATTTGTTCCTTGGGCTCTAACTGACAATCAAAAATCATGTTGAGTCGAACTGAAAGAACAGCTCAGAATCGATCCAGATTTTCCTTCAAAGGTTGTTCAAAGGTATTGGTGATGAATGATGGAAAAACAAAATTTCACGGCGGCACGTTGTTAACTTAAACTTGCCATCATAAAAAAGGTTGTGAGCGATGGTCGGTGGGTGTAGTGTTCTCTTGTGTGGATTAACGTCCACACTATTGAATACTGCGTTAATCCGCAAATACCATCCTCATAATTAGACCAGTTCGTAATTCAGAGGTCGTGGTTCGGATTCCACGTTAAACTGTAGGTCCATTAGTTGCCATCGGCTGTTGGGCTATTAATTAACAGTCCTGTCTAAGGAACATGTCAGCCTTAGTCAGTAACAAGACTACAAGATCGCGCCACAATCATCCCACAATCATTTCTCATTCATACTTGGCTTAAAATACCTACCTGGGTAGGTTGCATTTCAAATGGTAATCTAATCTAATCTAACGAAGCAACAATGAAACAGCTACAGCAAAAAATGACACTACAGACAGACAAAATGTGCTAGCTCAACGATCCACACGGGACTGAACTGGCAAAGAGTTCCGATAGACAGGGCCTAGTGGCGCTCACCCGTACTACCAAAGCTCCACCCTCGGCAGACAAATTCCGGTTACTTTTGGGTACCCCCTCGTATATACTAATATAAGATATGCTGAGAATCTGTGTGATTAATACAATAAAGGTGAAAGTTTTTAGTAAAGAAATAAAAATAAATATTAGAGGAAATTTGTTTTTAATGATTTTTTTTAATCAAAGGTAAACATAAGCTAT
The DNA here is from genome assembly GCA_023375725.1 of Nephotettix cincticeps. NCBI lineage: Eukaryota > Metazoa > Arthropoda > Insecta > Hemiptera > Cicadellidae > Nephotettix > Nephotettix cincticeps. The sequence goes on along the minus strand of CM041786.1, from coordinate 17,156,047 downwards.
TCCTAAAATAACAATAAGATTCCAAATGATTTAAATTAAATATGGTAAAGAATTGTTGGAACTCGTGTCTATCACAATTCTGATTTCAATTGGTGTGAGTTTGAAAAGTATTCAGTTCTCATAACACATCCTAATTTTTATTATAAATATATTTTAGATGGAAATCATAATTACTTCCACAGTTTGTGTAATTGAATTTTATCTGATTTTTCTACCAACAATTTTTTTTGTTCTTGAAATTGAAAAAGACTTGCCAACGACTGCAGAAATGAAATTATATCTCTTAATCATGAGGTTTCCACTTTTCACCTACTTCATAGGCCTCCATCTGCTCAGCTTGTACTTCTCTGGCTTTCCAGCTTGTCAGCAGCTACCTCTTTTACCTTCTAGGTTGTCTGCTCGTAGATCTTTGGTCGTCTAGCTGACAGCTATTATTTTTTGTAATAGGCCTATGTAAATGTGGTGCTGCCTAGTTTTTAAAGCTACAGTACCGGCCCGATTATCCGAGGTCCGGTTAACTGAGTTGGTCCTACAAAAATTAAAATATAAAAGCCCTTAAAATTAAGACAAGAAGTAAATTTTATTTGTAGCCCATGCAATATTTAATTAAATTGATTGCTGTTTGTAGGGCGAGTAATTTTCCTCTACTGGTTTTTAGGTCAAACAGTTTCCGGGAATATTCGTTTGATTAATTATAGGAATCCTTTGCCTGCGCGTCTTGACTTGTTTAAAGTGTTGTGCGATTATGATTATTGTGTTGAAACATTCACAATGTTCCTTAACAAGAGGTTACACTTATAGATTGTTTAGATTGCTAAGTGACAGGTTATTGCAATTGGAATCTTCTTTGATTGTTGGATTTGTTAAGTGGAACTGTCATAATTGCATAGTGCGCATGCAACACTTTGATGCCTGCAATACGCTGTCATTTGCTCACAGAAATTAATATTGGTTTTGCCATATCTATAAAAATTGTATGAAAGCGACCACCAGTTGCAAATGTAAAACTACTCAAACCATAGTTGTCAAAGCGTTTATTAACTGAAAGGATGAAAATAAATAACTACATAAAAAGAAGGCACATAGTCCAACTAAATTAGTTGAAAGATGACAGTGTTATTGATGTTGAGCCATTTTCACCACCCGTGAAGTTGAATCCTTGATTTTGAAATGGATATGTCTAAGCTCCGGGGGTGTTAGCAGATTTGTGGAACACAAAAAGTTCAGCAAAAGTATTTAGTTACTGTTTTCATAGAAACTAACAGAGCTATTGTATTGAATTTTTGGTTATAAGAACAGCTGTTTAGATGAACTGGAAACATTCCCTTTAGACATATCCATGATCAAACCTATTTCCCACAGGGAAGTAAATATAAACATTATTTGCTGGGAGCTTAACTTCAACTGCAGTAGTGTTGCACAGCCCTCAGCCGCTGCTCAATGTCAAGTTTGGCCTAAATCCTTTCACGATTTGTTCTCTTATGTATATGTTTTCATTCATGTAAAATTGACAATTTAAAGTTTTTCTTTGTAATAAATAAATACTCCACATAAAATGTGTATTTTCACATTTTTTTACACTATATTATATAATCTCTGTACTATCCAAGTTTTCACTTGTCCGAGGTGACTTCGGTCCCAATTACCTCGGATTATTGGGCGCCTACTGTATATGATTTTTTCCATTCATTAGCTCATCTTTTTGGAATATTTCATGGGACAAGTACCTGTGAATTAGTTACAACTGCTCCGTTGTTTTACATTTTCAGTTTTTAGATAAATGCCCAGAGTTGTTGTTTACACCAGTTTATTATCGTACTGAACTAACTTGTACATGTTGTACAGATGGACAGCCCCGGTTCCATGGACTACATCGGCTCAACAAACAACACTTCACCTTATTCACAGGTATAACATTGGTCCACATCTAGTTTATTTTAACTGGAGTCATTATACTTGTTTATATCAAAATCTTTTTTTACATTATTTATGTACTAAATTAAAAAATAAGGTATCGGAATAGAATGTTCCCGTATGGGCTGGTGCACGAGAACATGTTTTCGTGGCCTGTATACTTTGAAGAAAATAAAACTAAAAAGTAAAACTACATTAAATAACAAAAAAGAAAAAGAAATGTTTTTTATAAACTACAAGCATAAAAATATAAGATACAGTTTAATATTAAACTGATAAAAACTGTAAAGAAAACTCATTAAAAATAAAAACACTACTTTGAAAAAAAACCAAATTAAAGGTAGAACTACATTAACCCTTCAACCTGCAATTTTAAAAACCCTTCCAACACCCACGGACGCTATTATTTTGGGATTTGAAGCTATTTTCAGCAAACCTGAGCTATAACAGATAACTGTTGAGTGAAGCAGGTTGCAGTTAGAGCAGGGTGAGTAAAGCCTCCAATACAACATCCGACACGGTCCGCGAACCTGGTTTGCGGATTGTGTGTAGGCTCAAGATACCTTGTCTGTGGTCTTCTAGTCTGGTCCGCGGTCTGCCGAGATTTCCCGAGAGACCGTCCGACCACGTCTGCCTGTGTATGGACTCCACAGCCACTCGGCAGACCGAGAGGTGGTGTCAGTATCACCGCCTACCAGTAAAACTGTGTACTGAGGATAGGAAGTTTTGGGTAGAGTTCTTAAAACCGTTATCGTAGGATGCCGTGCTTGTGGGACATTAAGTCTAAGTAATATTCCAATAAGCATATTAAACAAGAGTGTCTTGGGAAACTATTTGATAAATTTATAGAAATGCAACTGAACACCGATATAAATTAAAAAAAAAAATAGTAGTTAACCTCAGGGTAGCGACCAATCGCTCCTCAGGGCTCACAGGATCATGTTATTGGTTTGTCTCTTCATAATGGAATCATGGACGAGCGTTTCAAATGTACAACTAATAATTTAAATGCAGTTTTCTCCAATTAATAAAGTCACTCTGTACATTCTCCTCCAATTCTCTTAATAGTGGCATGTGACTGAACCTTGCTCGCTCGCGCAACCAATTCTTGCTCCACACAATTAGTTTTTTTCCTTGGAGACGATCATGCAAACAAAAAAACCCTCCGAACAGAGCGACATCACTAGAAGTCATTTTTCTAATCTAGCCGTCTGATCAGTAACAGTTCACAAACAACTTCTGAGGGCCTGAAGCAACCCTAATAAGCCCGAAGGTACACGATGGTCGCTGTCTGTGGAATTGATCTGGGCGTTGGTCTGATCGTCTGACCAGCAACCGGCAGACACAGTCCGCGGACTGTGTCGGATCGTGTTTGGGGGGCCTTAGATGCTGCACGCAGAGCGGATGAGAGTCTCAGCCTGTTCAGGTCCGATCTCCAAAGAAATCTTGTTTTGTGCTTAAACAGTGTTCTTATAAGTTAATATTAGAATTATGTATATATCTGATAAACAGGAGGAATTCATATCTGTTATGGACCTAATGAAGTTAAATCATAAAGACAATAAAAAATATATATTTGAGTCGTAGTCTTTATACAGGCCGGATCTGTATAGTGAGAAAAAGAAATAGGACAAAAGTTGTCACAGTGAGTAGAAGATTACAATGCCAGATAATTTGTCTTAACTGTAATAAATGAATTTAAGTAGTACCTTTTGTTGAATTGGATAAGGAAATCCGTTTCTTCCTCATTACACCAGAGAATTGGAAATACAAACCCAGGTAATCAGAACCTGATGGGGAGAAAAGTTACTGACTTTAAATTAAAAACGATGAAATTTAATGGCAATTATAGCATTTTAATCTACAGCACTACTACACTACACTACACTAATTTTACATTACCACATACACAATGTTAATAATATACTATAACTTACTTTTTGGAACAAGAATCCAATGATGCCGTTCAGGCAAAACATAGTGGACAATCCTATACATGAACTGTGAAGTTGATTGCTCTAAATACACCGTTCAAGTCTAAAATAATGGACTTCATTAGTACTTTTGATGAATATAAAACAGCACTTACGGATAATCCGAACGGGGTTCGGTCCCAATTACTTCGTATTTCTGGAACCCTAGTGTATATATTTCTTTTTGTTGCGTAGAGCCAAGTGAGTCTACAAATCACAAAGAGTGCATTACATTAAACAATTCAATTAAAATATTTATATAATCTATTTAATGATAAATATTGTGTACAATACCTTAATTCTTGAGAACAAGAAATATTTTCCCTTTTCGTGACTGATTAGCTGCAATATTATGAGGTGGTTTTGTTTGTTGCAGACTGATGACCCTTGCCCACAAGAACTGACACCAGACCCTGGCTACTTCAGTACGTCGCCGTCGCAACAACTGCAATACTCGACCAGGCACAGCGCACAGACCACGCCCAACACCCCATCCAGTATACCAGATATTGTCCTCACCGGTGAGTGTTCCGGGTACCTCTGTGAACGTACCTCCGGGTTCAAATCCTGACAATCAGTGGACTTTCGCTATGTGATTATATCGTAACCAACTAGGTCTAGCCGGAAGTAAAGTGTAAAACGGTCGGTGTAATGGACGATCAGGCATCGTCACTACACAAGATTGCATGCGACTCTTGAACTGTAAGGATTAAAAAATTTATAGTTATGAAAATATTTGATGAAAAAATTACAAAATACTTTATGAATATATAAAATAGTATTTTCTATCAAAGTAAAAGACATTTCTAACTTTTTATTTTATTGATATAACACTAATGATGTAATAACATTTTTGGGTAAGTTATTTAACCCCACTCGAACTTGAGGGCTTCTTCAGCACATTTAAAGAAAAATTTGCTTTACGTAGCTTAACTTAAGTAGCTTGTTTTAGGGGAGGGGGGTTCCATACTTCCAGATGTGTACCTCCTCAAAAGCGATCACGATCGGCCCAGGCTGGATTTGATTTTACCTATTTTCATCTAATCTGCTTTTACTTTCTCCCCTATACATAGTATAAGGAGAAAGTAATGTTTTCGTCAACATTTTCAAAATTGAGTTGAAAATGGATATATTTTCGTTTTGAGGTCCCCTGAATCCAAATAAATGGGTTTCCAAGTAATGTCTGTCTGTCTGTGTGTGTGTATGTCTGGATGTGTAAAGAGCCACAGCCAACCCCATTGGTCTGATTTGGACTAAATTTGGTATGTATATTCACCGTACCTCCAGGTGTTTTTTTTCATTTTTTGATTAAGGGTCGCCTCTAAAAACCCTTAAAAACCGTGAAAAATCCAAATTTCTCAAAAATGGCTTTATGGTTTGGATACTGACTTAAATCCATACATATTTATAAACAAATCTGTTTGGTATCAATAATAACAAAAGAAATTGTTCCCAGGCTAGGACTTAACCATGAGGTCAGCTGTAACAGCTCAATTTCCTATAGGAAATTCGCTATAAAACCTCATTGAGACATCTCAAAGGGGGCGTATAACCTATACCTTAATATTAATAGCGATATTATTCCTAAAGTCATCATAGAGAGTAGCTTTAGCAATGATATGTTTATAGATTTCTCAAGCACGGCGGAGGAGTTGGCGAGTCGTGCTGAGGCAGAGCTAGCTAAGGAGCTGGGAGTCGCTATGGCTGGCAGCGCCTTCGACCCTGACGACGCATTCCGTGAAGGTGACTATTGTTAATTGTGTGTTGACTAGTTAGTTAACTTTGGCCACTACTTATGGAATGGCCATTCGTACTCCAATCGGCCCTAGCAACATAACCTCTCCAGTTAGCTCGGTCTACAGCATCCTCCTCGTTTAGCCCAAGCTTCCTCATCTCTCTTCGGACCTTCGGACCTCTTCAGACACAATCTTGGTTTTGGTCTTACGGCTGGTCTTCTGCCTTCAGGAAAATTTCTCAATATGCAGTTTATTATTGAGTCATCTTGTCTCAAGATGTGCCTTGTCCAACTTAACCTCCTTTTGATCTCTTCTACTGTATCAGGGCCTTTGAAAAATGTGTCGGATTTCATGATTATGTTTGACATTTTGATTTTCCAAACACCATACTCAAAAGTAGAGATAAAGATCTTTCTAAGGACCTTTTTTCAATAAACGTTCTTCTTCCCTTCCTTCTTGGTCAGGATTATTGACTTTCGGATTTGACCCTTTTGGTTTTAATTACAGCACAAGAGGCAATTAATTCAGCTGGTAAGAGCCAACTTTTCTTTGGTTACGCTTGTGGTTATGCCTTAACAGTTTGTTGCTCATTTGTTGCAGGCCTTGGAATGATTGACTTTGATGGGCTTCAGATGCTCACGGACCCAACGGAGATCATCACAGACCCCAACGCCGAGGAGCACTTCCGATTGGACAGGATCCAGTGAAATCTTTGTCCTCGGACTTTAGTTATCTTACGCGTAAGAGTGTATCTAGCATATTTCATAAACATCCTGCAGCGGTTTTTGATCTATCAGTGTTCAACATATTGAATATCTTTTACCAGTTGTAGGTTGTGTTGTATCATCGATTTTGTTTTATTAGTCGATAATTTAAAACTCTTTAAGTTCATTTTTGAGCTGTATCCGAATTCTTGAGAGAAAATCTAATAATTAGTTCAATTAAAATTAGTATCTCGAATAGTGCCATATTTGTTAGGAGGTATCGGATAGTCTTACCATGTTTACCTCTAGAAAATTTAAACTAGACGCACGTTTTGATTTTATTAACGGTGATATGTTTAAGTTTTTTATGAATTATTCAAGGTTAATGTAAAAACTGTTATTTAGAACTTAAGGCTGTTGGTTTCCCACTGAAGTAGAGTTTTACTAAGAGTATCGTCAAGGTGTTTTGTCTTAGATTGAATCATTTTTAAACAAGGTACTTAGGAAAAATATGAGTACAGTAGAACCTCGAGGATCCAAGACTGGCCGGAGGGGAGCCACAGATAACTAAAAACTGTGATTTGTCCAAACTGAATATAGAAACAGAAATCATATCCAAAATTCTTTATTAAATTAAATTTTCTAAATAGAACAACTATCAGTCATAAGTATAATGAACTACTTTCGTATATTTAATAGTAGAAAAAATCAAACGTGCTGTCAGTTATTTTGGAGAAATCGTTCTCCTCTCCTTCCACTTCCTCGCCGCTTTCTGACATTTACTTCGCAGAGGAAAGTATTATATCTCTTTGTTGCTGACTACTTAACCCATTACGGATCGGGAAGTGTAGCGTTTTCTCGGTCCTTGTACGTATTTAATTCGCCAAAACGGCGTGCTCGACAGCTGGCTTCGTTCGCTTGCAACATCTACACGTTTTGTTGTTATTATGTTACATAAACTTAACATAAATTGCATGTGACAGTGAACATTGACCTTGGATGACGCAATACCAATACCAAATTATAAGCAGAAGATTTAGAAGAAGCAATCACATTAGTTTATTTATAGTTGAAAATAATTTACGAACTGTAGCTGATTTGTTATGTTTTATCCATTCTCTCCTCTTCCTTCCCTCCCATCACCCCTCTCCTCACCACAACGAATGTGTAAAGTGTACTGCCAAGGCTTGTAACAGGTTATTTTTGTTATTTCTTGGGATTTTAGTTTTTTTATGGAAATTAGGTTTTTAATGACCGATTTTGGTAAAAGTCATAAAACTTTTACAAGATGCTTTTAATGAAGCACGGTAAGCCATTAAACCAAAATATTTCTGGATTCATATACTTGTATTTATCAAATCTGTACTTAAGAACAGTGACTGTATATATCTTTTTATTTTTTTTAATACATACATTTTTATGCTATTTAAAGGTAATAAATTGTTCTAATTATTAATAGATTATTTTCTATTATTTTCTATTCGCTTAGTTTACTTGTCAACCTGAACTGGGGGGGAAATTTTTTTGGTTTTCTGTTTATTACAGATTGCAGTTTAGGTCAAACTAGCCAGTTTCAACGATTATTAAATTAATTCGGTAGATTTTCTGTCCAGTTAGCCAACGTAGAAGTATTAAATCATTATGATTACATTTTGTAACTCTCTCGTTATCTACGTTAGTATCCCAATAAAATGCCAATATTTGGAATTTTTGTGAGATTTTATTCAAGGTTATTTTTTTATTATTTTGGTTATTTTTTATCTTTTAAACCTCATCATCTGTTACAAGCCCTGTACTGTAGGTTTTGGTTAACGTCCAATTACAAACTTTAAAGAACGAATTACTCCGTGGACAGGCAGTTTAATTATTAATAGCGACAGCACAATGTCCTTGCGCCGATAAAGATATGATGAATTTTTTGTGTCATTTGATACCAGCTGACAGACCTTCATAACAAACACTGCATTGATGTAAAACAGTGGTAGTTTCTTTGTAACTACAGCATAATTATCTAAAAATGACATTTTTTCACAAAAATTACACTTGAACCTGACTATTTTTAAATTGATGTAATCGAACAGTTTTAACACCGGTTAAACCACCTCCGGATAATCGAGGTTCTACTGTAATTTCGTGCACTTCAAACTCTTACAGGAACTATATTGTTGATTAATGTTGCTCAAATATTTAGTTATCAAATGTCTAATCATTTTTGTTTCTCTCTAGTCCTACTTTTTAGCAATTAACATTTTGCTCAATTTTCAAAGCCATTTGAAAAATTTACAAACCTGTTCGAAATGTTTCAAATTTCCATCTCCATTTAGCTTGTATTTGTTTTTTCCACATTAAGTCAGTCTAGATTACAACTATTACCAAAATTGCTAACATCGCAGTATTAAAATTTCCAAATCCTTCCCTGGCACAAAATTTGTGTCAAATATTTCAATTTTGGTTTTACGTTTGGGTTTTATGTGGCCTGATTACATCAGTAAGACCCACTTTTAAAATAAAGAAATATTTGTCAAGATTTCCTAACTTTGTTTTAGTTTTATTGTCTTTTTCGTCGTTTTCATTTATTGCAGATCAAAGTAATTTAAAAATCGCCTATGTACCCAAAAAGAGGTGTCCGAATACCCGAAAAATCAAATTTGAGCCAGTTATGCGATCCGATCTGAATATTTAAATAGTATCTGGTAAAATCCAATTACTATCCAAATTTTTGGAGTGATGATATGAATAATCGTTCAAAATAACCAATATTTGGTTTTATACAATTTTTGTACATCTTTTCTTAAATGACAGTTTTGTGAGAAGAAATTATGCAATTTATTTTAACAAGACTGGCTGGTCTTAGATTGTTGCATTAGTAACCGATATTCACAAAGCATGTATCGTCATTGACAGCTACGCCAAGTTTAGGAATATAGACGGTTAACTTTCTACTTGAAAATGGTTTTCGGCAATAAACTTAACCCTTTGAGGACTGCCTTATGATATATTGTCATTACAGTTATTCATATAACAGTAGTTTTTCATATAACATTAAAATAACATGCTCTCTGGCACATTTTAATCTAACTCATTTAATTTTAGATGTCTTTGGTTTCCTCTTTTACTGTCTGGATGGTTTTTGTTATTGTAGCTACAGCCTGAAATATATAATACATTTGTTTGATCGTCTGTTTGTTTACTTTTGTGAACAAAAACAACATATGTTTTATCAACATTTTCTATGATAAAATTTTTATCCTTGGTCAAAATCCAATGAAAATTTGTACACACACTATAATGTCAGTAATAATTTAAATTTGTTTCCAATCGTAAAATTATTCTTTATTTTTTATTTGTGGAAGGTTATATTAAAAAAAGAAAATACATTTCAGTTATTATATTATTTGCAGTTCAGATATGTATATTTTAAAATCTAACATCAATATATTATTATTAGTTGCTAGGGTAATTAATTACAAGCATTTTAGTAAAAAAAATATATTTTAAAAATAGGTCTCAGTACAAACCTTTTTATAAACCATTACAAAAATGCTAATCTTTACAAATTATAAAATGGCTCTGGTCCTCAAACGGTTGAAAACGTAGATCTGCAGTTAAACAGGAAAGAATTTTCATTGATTGGTAATTTGATTCTCATTGGGGATTTGTCATTAATAAAATAATTGAATGTTAATTTATTCGTTTAAGACTGTAATTTTTTAATTGCTTCTAATTTAGCTTCCTAATTAATTTTATGGATAAATTGTTTATTTTTATTTGATTAGTTAAATACAGTACCCTTTAAATTTTATCTTGCTGTGTCTATTGTGGTTTTGTGATAAATTATGCCCACTTAATTGATTTTATGAAAAACTTTAAAATTAATATCATCCTTGAATAATTTATCTACAATTTCTAGATTTAAATGAAATTCTACATACAAAAAATATGAAAAACAAGCTTTTTGATTGACCTACCAATGAATTATTTTTGTCATTTTTATCATATCAAATTTTAATTTATCGATATACATACCTTAAAATTAATTCTTTTATCTCGATACTGGGACTATTGATGCCTGTTCAAACTTTAAAATAGTTTGTTAGTTTAGGGACAAGTTATAGGAGTATGGCTTAAAGGTTCATATAGTTTACCTAAATTATTTTCCGTTATAAACTTTAATTTTGTGTTTTAAGAAGTTAAGATAACTCTAATTGTCTGTAAAGCTTACTTTATTTGATAATAGAATAAGAATAAATTGGTAATAGTAAATAATGTACTTTAGTAAACTTCCTATGAGAAATTAAGGCATTAATGAAGATAGAATTTTACCCATAGAATTAGGATATTCAAATCTAAAATTTATCAATATACAAAAAAATTTTAATTTATCAATATAAATACCTAAAAATTGATCCTTTCATCTTGTTACTGGGACCATTGATACCTGTACATAAAACACAAAGTTAACATATTTTCTCAAAAACTACCTCCTTTCTCAGCATCCATATTCAACCATCCGTAATCCATATTTTTAATCTTGGCGTGAAAATATATATTTACTCCTATATTTCTATACATTTACAACTTAACAAAAGAAAACTTGTGAATTTAAAGAAAAATTCAATAAACTAAGCAAGTTTAAAATGTGAGCTCATTCTTCGCAAGTTGCAGAAAATCAAGCAAGTTGAGGAAATCTTCTTGTTAGTCTTTCTCGACATCGAAACTGTTTTGTCATTAATAATGGCAAGGCATCAGAAATTAAATAGTTAGGTCCTCGTACAGCTTCTCATTAAATGTGAAAACGTTATTGAATCACACAGCTTTTCAAAAGCAAAGCAGGACGCTAGAGGAGCTGGCCATTCAAATTACATTCTTTTACAGTTGAACCTCGCTGATTCAAAAATCAAAGGAAAACCACTTCAGTTTGAATTAAAGTAAGTTTGAACTATTCCGAGATTTAATTGTACAGCGTAGGGAATTTTAAATTTGAATTGTAGTGGTTCAACTTGGAAGTTTAAATCATAGAAGTTAGCAAGGATAATTATTTCAACTTTTTCAAGTGTGGTTAAAATCTTTTACTTTTTATTGAACTCATTCCAATAAACCCACTAGAGACTAGAATAAAGACAGTAGCACACCAAAAATCTAACTGCTTACAAAACAATAACAGTAACGTAACAAAGACAACATTGCCACTGACGATCCGAACCTAGGTGAGTTGCAGAAACTCACAGGCTTGTTTTTTTTTTAATTACTTTGAATTTCAGAATATTTTTTTAATGTTAGAGGTTTTCTCAAGGAAAGAGACAAAATGTACGAATTATCAAGGTTTTACTGTACCTTTTCACTCTTATTAACGACAAAATATTGTTCATGTCAAAAAAGAAGAGTGAGCTCACATGTTGTACATCCCTAACCCTTAAGTAGTGGCACGGTTTATTTGTAACACTAATACTGGACCCCAATTAATATTTTTAAAATTGTGACATTTATACACTATTTACAATAAGTTGTGTACAATCTTAAGTATTTTTTGGATTTTTCTCAAACCTTGGAAAATTTCAGCTAAAAATGTAGGTGGTTTTTAACCCATTGGCCTACCTATTTTACGGTACTTCTCGACACCCGGGCATTCCCATTATTTTTGCGCTTTTGGAGACTTCTACTAAAACTGCTATTATATCCGAATTTATCCTTATATAGACTTGAAACTTTCAGGGATTCATTATTATTATGTGTCATTCCTAAAATAGCTTTAAATATACAAATTATTTATAATAAAAATTATATAAAAATAGTTATTTTCAACCTTGAAATGAATTGACTAAAAATGAATTGAAATAATTGAATGAGTTGAATTGATTTTAGTATTTCAACCATTAATTTATGTATGATTATATATAAAGGTAATTTTCAATAGTACTCACAATTAAAAAATAATCTTAAGATAAATTACACAAATTTATATGCGACGATCACATCACAAACGCATCCTACATATGTTTTTTCCTGTTGTTGATTATTATTTTGGTTTTATTTACCAGATTACCAAATGTAGGAAACCATATTTACAGACAGAAAATACTGCTGTATCATAAAAAAACGAACTCTCAATCCAGCAAGTGCTACGATCCATCGGAAAACTTAAAACTACTAGCAATAACAGGCGATGGAACAGTTTCGTCGAAGTACGCGAATGGGTTAATGTGTGTCTCAAGACCTAAGCTAATTATTAATCTGGAGCCCCCATGGTTTGATTAATCTGGTCTACAAAAGACATAATTTTTTCATCAGCAATGTTTAGACTAGTATTTAGGAGTGGCACCACTAAATCACAACTCACTAAAAGTGTCATGTCACTGTTAATGATATAGTTTTGATGGAGAGACTCAACTTGTTGCGCAGAGATGATTGTATTTTTTTGTAGTTGTGTGATTACTACCATTAAATTGTCTGATTATATTGAAAGTGTTCGAAATAGTGATTGATGCGTTTAGTGAAGAGTTATTAGACATTGTGAGGCGGATTTAACCAAGAAAACCTAATTTATGTTACCTAAAACGGTAACCGGCTAGGTACAAGTTCTGTCACTCATACTGGTACGCCAGTGTACCTTCCCACTAAAAATGGCGCGTCATTTAGAGTTTACACTGTACATTTATTGTGCCACTTTAAAGCCAGTAAAAATGGCGCCACTGCTACATGCTAGTAAACCTATTTTTTCCAAAAGATATTCCCAAATTTTTGCTTCATATCGATCTTAGTTATTCGTATTTATATCTTTAAAAAAATAAAAAAACTAACCTTCGCGTTTAAATTATAATTAAATACATGTTAAAATCACCACTGTAACAAAAATTTCCACTGGTGTGGGGGTTGTGAGGCACTTCACATCAACCTTCACCCATGACTGAATGTGAAAATTTAACATAAACTATTTTTACAAGTGTAGGGAATATAATTTGAAGATGCTAAGGCACACATATTTGTGGCTAACTTACACCAGCTACCAGAATGAAATTTAATTTAACACTTTTGGGGTCAGGAATCACCTTGTGCCAGTACTTGAGGGCTAATTTAATTCTTAGACTTTGTTATGTTAAGTTGTAAATTTTTATAAATGTATAGTAGTTAAAGAAGTAAACAAGCTAAAAGTTTGGTATCACCTAGTGGTGGGGGGTATTACATTCCCAAAACAATTATTTTAACTTCTTTTCTCTTGCTGTTCATTTTGAAAATTGGATGATTATTTTTAAAATAATGGATCTAAAGCATATTTAACGTGTAGTTTTATTAAATGTTCATTTTTTATATTTGACTTAAGGGAGAAAGTATGTGTCAGTCAACTGATGTGGGTTTTTTATCAGAGGTCCCCAACCCAATAAATTCTCTACTTATCATGTTTTCTATCTTAAGGTGGAAAAATCCGGGATACTCTCAAACCACATAAACCACCAACAATGAATTTCAAACAAATGAAATATCTAATTTGAAAATAATAGTAATTTTGTTCAAACTGTCAATAGAAATGGATGATTTAAGCTTTACATGTTCACCATAAAATATTATAAAGATTTAGCTTGGTTTCAAAAGAATTTATTTAGAAAAACAAAATTGAGTAATTTATTCTAATATCAACATTTAGAGCGTTTTATCTAGTCATTAATTTCAGACTAAACATTTGTCAGAGTAGTCCAAACGCTAGTGGCTTTAACTGTTTTTAAAACCTAGTATTGTTTTAGGGTGATATTCTTATTATATTCTTAAAAAATCCAAGATGTGACCATTGGATTAGCAAATCAACCACACAGTTGTGAAATCAAATATTGATGTCCATATATTCTGCCATCTATGTGGAAACTCTAGTTCAAAATGTTATAAAATCTTATTCAAAATTATTCTGTATAGATTTTCTTAAATTTGTCTATAACCCTGTGAACTTATGATGGGTTACAGTAAACTTGATGGCCTATGGTTTTCTTGGTAAGTTCCATTTTTAGAAATACAAAATTATTGTTACTTGTAAAATTTATCTGTTTATCTATAAAGTTTACCACAGTTGTACTTATCCTGAAATGTTGGTAACGTGTGTGTGTTTGAAAAAACCTATTCATATAGAGAATTGTTAAGAGTTTTTACTGTTAACCAACAAGAAACAGAAGGATGCACAATACCCAAACATACCCCAAACCCCTAGACAAAAAAGGACATATCAGAATTGGGGACTCTTTTTTAATTACCCATGCAGCTCTGTTAGTTCCTGATTTGCGTCTTTAATTTGTAGTTGGTATTATAAAAGTTTCCAAACTTGTTTGGATAAATATGAAATTAATTTGCAAATTTAACTACCAATGAGAACTTTTTAGGACTTTTTAACACTAAACAAACTAAAATGTTTGATCCTTAATTTTGTTGAAAATGTTTTAGGGTGATATTCTTATTATATTCTTAAAAAATCCAAGATGTGACCATTGGATTAGCAAATCAACCACACAGTTGTGAAATCAAATATTGATGTATATTCTGCCATCTATGTGGAAACTCTAGTTCAAAATGTTATAAAATCTTATTCAAAATTATTCTGTATGGATTTTTTTAAATTCGTCTATAACCCTGTGAACTTATGATGGGTTACAGTAAGCTTGATGGCCTCTGGTTTTCTTGATTAGTTTCATTTTTAGAAATACAAAATTATAGTTACTTGTAAAATTAATGTCATGGACATTTTTTATGAGTTGTTTGTCATGCGGGTCTGTTTATAGAGTTTACCACAGTTGTACTTATCCTGAAATGTTGGTAATGTGTGTGTGTTTAAAAAAACCTATTCATATAGTGAATTGTTAAAAGTTTTTACTGTTAACCAACAAGAAACAAAAGGATGCACAATACCCAAACATACCCCAAACCCCTAGACAAAAAAGGACATATCAGAATTGGGGACTCTTTTTTAATTACCCATGCAGCTCTGTTAGTTCCTGATTTGCGTCTTTAATTTGTAGTTGGTATTATAAAAGTTTCCAAACTTGTTTGGATAAATATGAAATTAATTTGCAAATTTAACTACCAATGAGAACTTTTTAGGACTTTTTAACACTAAACAAACTAAAATGTTTGATCCTTAATTTTGTTGAAAATGTTTAATTGTTTATAGTAAAAGATAATGATACTTAATTTTGTTTCTAGAAATACATCAAGATAAATTACTCCCAATTGTCTTAGTTTCTTCATTTGTATTCTATCAGTACACAATTTTGGTTCTTTTCATGTAGCTAGACCATGTCTTCAAGTTTCCTACGTCTATCATGACACGAATCCTCAATACTTCTTGGACTTATTATCCATCAAGTTATAGCTATGTTCAGTTACTGTTTTTTTGTTAACATGTTTTTCTTTACATCCTGAGTTGTACTGGTTTTGTTTGTGCAATTTATGTATGATAGAAACTGTGTTTAATGCAATTCAGTGTTTAATGCCCCTTTCCTCAACAGTGAGGTTGACCTATATGAGATGAACCAAAAGATTTGTTTTAAGCTTTATCTATGTTTTTCTAAGTAGTTCATGATGACAAAGTCTTTGACTGTGGGAAATTCCAGAGACTGTAAGCAGAATTATTTTAATTCCCTTTCGAGTTCATAAATAATGGATTAGAAAAAATAGCTTAAGTTAATTAGATTTTTTACTTTCGGTTTTGTGACACAGCCTCAGCAAATAAGTTATGTATTTTCATGAACTTTAGTATAGGAATTAGGAGGGTTCAGCTTTGTGTGACTATCTCCAAACTGTAAGCTATATACTATTGATTTTAATTGTATCTATCAGGGATGTTAGGAAGTTCTAACGTATTTTGAATTTTAATCGAATTGCTTGATTGTAAAGACATTTTATGAATCAAAAGTCACAGTAACAGTTTTTACATTTTACAAAATATATCTAAATCTATACTTTGTCAATTGATCGAATAAGACATCACAAGATTATCTGGGCATTATGCATGATAGGCCTACTATTTACACTCTGTCAA
This sequence comes from Nephotettix cincticeps, assembly GCA_023375725.1. Taxonomy (NCBI): domain Eukaryota; kingdom Metazoa; phylum Arthropoda; class Insecta; order Hemiptera; family Cicadellidae; genus Nephotettix; species Nephotettix cincticeps. Next base: position 17,139,705 of record CM041786.1, on the reverse strand, counting down.
GTCAATTTACACAGAAATAGTTACATTTTTAGGATAAGGAGCGTTTACCAGAATCGTGCAATATTTTAGCTTAAATCTCATTACTTAGTTATAAATGTTGTAAATAGCATGTAAATATGACACTGATTATTGTAAATATTATTGATTTAAGTTTTGTTCTTGCCCTTTTCACACCACATTCCATGCAAACACATGTTTGATTGTTGTTACAAAACTGCACAGCTTTACAATTGATGATGTTGACAAGACTAATTCCATCAGGTTTGTAATTTTAATGTTTATGGAGAATGGTTCCTTTGATGTGAAAATACCACTACACCGTTTCTTGCAGTACAGTGAGCAAAAGAGTTGGTTAGACATTCAGATTTTATTCATAAAACTGTCATAACTTCCTAAAGCTTGATATTGTCAAGGTTTCACATGCACTCAATGTAGCTGTCATGGAAGCTATAAATGTTGTTAAAACAGTACAGTACACTCGATAATCAGACATTTCATTATCCACTACTAACTGTCAGATGGCCAAATTGTGTATGGTTTAGTATTATATTGAACTTTTACTGTAACTACATAGCATTTTAGCCATTTTTCCTAAGTTATTGAAATTTAAATGTTTGAATTTCCATGATAATACAAAGGGAAAACTTAGATCATTAGTGTTTATAAATGTTTGTTCTTTCCTAAGATCACTATTTAGGTCAAATCTTGTTGTCAAATTGAAGATAACCGTCAAAGTCTATACTATATTTCAAAAGGTGACTGCACAAAAGGAAAGAACTTAATTTTTAAGAAATTCATAATTTTACTTATGGTAAAAAACACCAATATCTCAAGTAACATGCCTTGATGACTTTTTTACTGATGATTGTATATAATGGTTTGGCATAGTCCTGTATTGGTCAAGGAATTTAACCCTGCAAGATGGCTTTATGGAATTTATCTACCCTAAGGTGTCTCTTTACCCACTGTTATCACGGTTTTGTTTTCACAATTGTTGATTTTTCCACTTAGAAATATTTTTAAATTGTTGGACTTGCTTCATGGAATTAAGTTGTTAAATAAGTATATATTAGAGTTGTAATCTGAATAATTATAACAATTTATTTGAGTTTGTTATCAATGTTAATATTTCAATTAGAAGTTTAAGGTTATATTTGAGAATTGTTAGTATTTCTTGTGAAACATAGTTGCGATCTGAGGCTGGATTTTTTATTTTTATAGGATTTTTCTTTTAGTAAAATAAATAATTAGAAACTAACATAAATTGATTGAGACATTTGCTTTTACTTAGCTCATTATCTGGCTATGGCTTGGGATCATTTCAATTGCAATCTGCCTTAACAATAGGGCATTACAGTTCAAACTGTGATTTCATGCTACAAAATTACATAGTTGAGTTTGTTCTCCTACTCTGGCTGAGTCGAAACTCTAAAACTAAGTTTGCTTACAGCATATCAGTCAGTCTTAACTATTTCCTATCAATGTTTTTATAAAACAACTAGCATTACCCGGCGAACTTCGTACTGCCTAATAGTAATGTATACAGTTTAAAGAATCTTTCAAATTATTTAATAACAGTTTTTGTAAACAATAAATTTATAAAACCAGCCACGGTACCCTTTTTTGCCCTATGGATCGGAGTCCTTTGGACGGATTTGCATCAAAATTGTAAATCTAAACCATTCCCAAATCCCCTTGAATACACTAAAAAAATTCATCAGATTCAGTCGAGCTGTTTAGAAGGAGTTCAAATTCAAAAACACGTACAGAAGATTTATATATATTAAGATATGGCTGTCCAATGTAACTCATTTCTATTATTTCAATCCTATTGACTTTAAAAATATGTTGAGTATAAACAAATCATGGTCTATTTCTCATGATTGAATCTGTCAGTGCTGTGTCTGTGAGTTATGTGACAATCTACATCGTATTGGTAAATGTTTCTTCAATTTAAAGCTGATGTAAACTGGGACTTTGTCAAAAAAGGCAGATATGATAAATAACTTATAAATATGCAAGCTTGCACACTTGGAAGATTCGTGTTACATAAATGGGTACAAATGTTCCTGCATTGTATTATTTTGTAACCTCAAGCTTGTTAATACTGACAGGAGTAAGATTTGCAAAAGTGTATTTTGTTAAAATAAAAATACAAGTTTATAAAATGATCTAATAACCCTTTATTGTTTTGTCATTAACTTGTCAAAAGTCTGCTGTCCACCCTCAGATCATTGTTTTCCGCACATTAGTTCACTCGATGTACATTGTAAACTTGTTGCTAAGTAAGTATGATAGTGCCAAAGCATGTGGAGAGTTCAGCCAGTGTTGCGAGCTCATGACACAAGTTATATTTCCTATAGGATACTTAAAACGCTTATAATTACCACTATAGTAAATATTTTGCCATCGATTCGGTCAGAAACTAACGCACAAATAGAGGAGAAGCGTATGTCGACTTCTAAGCTAAAGGATCTTCAATTATTTAATCGGATATAATTGTATCGATAGTATCTCTATATAGATGTAAATAAGCTCTATAAGAATTATTGTTACAATATATTAAAAAATATATATAGATGTTTCTATGGTCGGTACTTAGGAGTTTAGACATGCACAGTAAAAGTTACCTTGCGTGCATGTGCCATTTTTTCATGTTTCATATTCTATAACATGTTCGCATGCGAACAGTTTGTTTTGTTTGTTTCGGTTGTTTCGTTACAGTTATTTATTGTTTTATTGTTATTCGAATGAAGCAATTACAGTGATTTTCATATTTTCTTATTTTTGTTGTGGTGAGAACACAAATGTTGTGGTTAGATTAAAAGACACTATAAAATATTTTGTATATAAGAGTAGTTGTGTCGATCTTTTAGAGTTTATAGGTGTTTCAGACTTTTTACACAATCCTCTGGACATTTCATTGATTGTATTTGTTGTCTGTATTTGTAATGTGAAATCATTTTTATTATCAATGTTTTTTACTTAACACAATACAATAAATGAAATTAAAGATAAGTTGTTTTAATTATTCCAACTGAAGGTCAGTACGCTACCTAAGATTCGTCTCCCTTTACAAGTTAATAATTTGTAAAAATGCAAAAAAATATAATACTTTATTAAGGATTAAAAATAACAGTAGATGGTTACATATCTGGGAGAAACAGTTTAGCGTGATTGTTACAATTTTGATTGTTGTTTACTTACTTCCACTTTCATACGTTACCAAAAGAGTTTTCATGGAAGAAAGCTCTAGGAATTAATTGAAAAGCAAGTTTTTAAGTCTCAGGTTACTAAAAAAACTTTAAAAAAATCAGAATTGTATCTAGTGCTATCGTAAATAGAATAAAACTAATTTTCTTCCTTTTATAGATTAGAACTTACTTCCTCATTAGAGCCTCAAAACATTCAACAAGGCCGAGTTAAGTGGTTTTTATCAGAAAGATTGTTCTTCAAAATATTAAAATATACTTGTTGGATTACAAGGTACTGATAACACATGACAGATAATTTCAAGAGGCTTGAGTATTTCAGTGCAATGGTGTTTACTGCTTCGTCACCTGATGTGAAACGTTTTGCAATGGTGCCTTAGGTAGGTGTTGTACTCTTTGTGTCATTTGATGTAGTACACTTAAAGTGCCCCAAAATGGTGGAACATAATTTGTCTCGGCAAGAATCTGAAGTACCTGTTGGAAGGGAAGCACGTAGGGACTCAGAACTTGGACCTCTGCTTTCATTTGCTAATCAACGAAATAGTCGGCCACAGCCATGGCGAATGGCCAGAGTTCTCCCGACCCGGCGGAACTCTACAGGAACCAGTCCTCATGTCTCACAACCTTCAGAACCTCAGCCGCAACCTGAGAGACCGCTGAGGGTGTCTGTGTGTGTACCTGCAGTGCTGAATAGACAGGTTGGTACTGGTAGGCCTACTGATAACAACCTCAAAATATATGCCCTTACTATTTAACATCTAAACAGCTGTCCTTATAACCAACTATGATGTCACTAACCAAATGACATCAATGTTTCAAATTTTGTTTGTGCAAATTGCCAACACCCCCTCCACTGAGCTAAGACATACCCATGTCAAAAAAACTGAAACCAGTAAAACCCAGGTGTACTAAGGAAAACAATTAACAATACTCGAAAATAAGATACAACAATAACTTTTTTTGTGATTTAAAAAATCTTGTTATCCGAAGTATTTAAAAGGTCTCTTAATTATAACCATTATGTCATAAATATTTCCATTTGACTACATAAAAAGGCTCCAGCAACTGACTATAAATGAACTTTTACTGAAACATATATAAATGGATCAGGATGTGATAATTGTGTTTATATTTTGCTCTTTCTATATTATTCAATGGGTTGCCATGAGGCATTTTCGTAGGTATTATTATTTACATATACTATCTATAATGTTTAATTAGATTAGCATATGAAATGGCAACCTACCCAGGTGGGTATTTAAACCCATTAATGCTCATTAATGAGAAATGAGTTGATCGTGGCAATCTTATAGTCTTGTTTCTAAGGCTGACATGTTCCATAGCTGAAAGGCAAATAAATTATTGAATCACTAAGCCCAAGTTAATTAATAGCCCAACAGCCAATGACATCTAAGTAGTAGTATTCAATAGTATTCACCCTCCCAGAGCTAAGACATATCCATGTCAAAAAGTATTATACTGTTGGTAGATCTGAACATGTGGTATCATCTTTCTTGTAATTAATTTTCATACTTTTGATTATTTTCTATCTGTCTTTAACATTTTACCATAGATCCAGATATTTTCTCTCTAGTCACGTCTATAGAATGATGACAGGTATTTGATTGTTTTAGCTTTCTATGGCTGTAATTACTACCTCTATGAAACTTCATCCCAAACGTCATTTCAAAACAGCTGTTTTCCAGTTAACCAATAACCACTAACCAACTAGTAGTTACAGTATTTAGTGAGTGTTTTGGTCTGTAACTTGTGTAAAAACATTTTAAACACATTTTTTTATATTTTACTATGATTAATTGTTAATTTAAGAAAATGACGGCATTAGATAGAAGGGACGTAGTATTGGCAAGGGATTCAGAATACGGATATAACCCTACCATTGGATTAAACGGCCAAGTAAGTATTTATTGGATTAAGTCCTGCAGCATAATTACACCATGCTCGGAATCTAACATACTCATACTATTTGAAGTATCAAATAAACACACTAGAAGTCCTCATTTCAGTAATTAGTAATTTTTTTAGGACAAAAGCTCACTCTTCAATTACAAGAATAGAAGAAAAATTAGTTGAATGTCAATTTTAGAAATATTGTGTTTTTAAAGAAAAAAAATGAAGAAACCTTGATATATTTGATACTCATGATATCAATAGTTACTCTTAATGTTATTATGATTAGTAAACGTCTAACTTCATTGAAAGCTAGATACATTACCTAATTTTCAAACACAAGTTTGGTCCTTGGTCATGAAGGATGGTAAGTAAAGTGGGTTATCTACATTCTGAGAAGAGAAAGAGAAAATATCTTGATGTAATTAATGCTAGGAAAGCTTGATAGAAAAATAGTGTTTGGAAGACTAAAGAAACAATGACAAGATCAAACTGGAGAGGACTTATGCCTAACCAATTATATAGATTTAAAGGGTGAGGCCTATACGATTATGTTAAGTGACATAAGTAAAGAAGAGAATCATGACCATGGAAGGTTTATTTAAAGTTGAGTTTCCTCGTTTGACATCTAGAGGTATCGGTCCACGTGATGTGATTGGAAGATGGGACAAAAAGTTTATTGTGTAGCTTAGACCTTCCTTCGGCTTAATAAAATGTCTGTGTTAGTGGGTGGACCTAAAGGACGATTAAAAGTAATTTCTAAAAGCAGGCAATATAAATTTATGAAGAATATTTTTAAAAAATAGGCCCAACTTCTTTTTAAAAAATCCTAGAAAACACTATAGAAATAAAATTAGGTAGTGTTCCTGGTAAAATTTCCTAGGTAAAATTAGGTACTTTAGTATCATACCGACCACATCCATACATTGTATTCCATATTCCGACATCCAGCGCTCTGCGGAGTTAAGGTAGTTGGGTTAATGATATTTTTACCTATTAATATTACTTTAATAAAGAAAATCAACCTAACTTAACTCTGAAGCGCTCTAAATGTCGGAATATACAATACATTGTGTAGTATGAATGTAGTCAGTATGGTATGAAAGTACCTAAAAAATTGATGATTAAGCATAAATTAGCCTTTGACAGTTAATAAATTCATAAATTGAGCACTGGTGGGTTTAAATCTAGTTTATAATATTAGTTGAAATCATAGGATGTGATTTGAGACTGTGTTAACTTGACAATGAAGAGGAGATAAGTTAGATGCTTAAATACCCTATCTCAACATACCCAAAACCATTTTATTTGCAACCAAAGAAACATACTTTACAAGAAGTATAAACTTATCCTAAAGAGTATAAAAAGGAACAAGATAGATGTACATCTTGGTATCTTGTATTAATATACAGAAAGTTAGGCCTAATGATCTTAAGAAAGTTTGGTACCCTTTTTATCAGAGTTTTTTGTTTTCCCATTGGTTTATTCCATAAAGCTGTGTAAACAATTCATTATTAAAAAAGTGATTTGTACACAATTACTAATAAATATTAATGGAATTTACCGAGCTCTGTAGAGATGTGAGCTGCAAATGGGGATAAAAACAGGTATTTGAATCAGTATGATTATGCTAATAATAATAACATAGTTGTTACTCTTGGTTTCAGGTAAATTAAGAATAACATTATGCTAACTAGCCTATATTAAAATGTAGGCCTAGTTCTATATTTTTATCATCTTTAATTTGTTATTTTTTCTTATTTCAGCCTGTAGAAGATACTAGTCGTTTAAGATTACGAGTAATAAGTGGACATCAACTTGCGAAAAAAGATATTTTTGGTGCGAGGTATGTATGAAGATTAAGAATCTTACGTTAATATGTTAATTTTTACTCTAACAGTATTCATGTTTGTATAGTAGCCAGCCACTTTTTGTAGCCTATTAAAACACTTTTTACTGATTTATCACAATACTTTTAGTGTTCACCCTCTCAAAAACATGTAATGAATTAACTATATGAATGTAGAGTGTTGCACTTCTGGTGAAATAAATAATTAATTAGGTATTAATATAGTTTTTCTTCCACAGTTCCTGTATTCTATTTCTTTCTGTTAAGTTGAGCTTTTATGAGATGTAGGCTATTAACGCCCCCTAAAGTATATGGGAAGTATTGTTTTTGTTAAAATTTTGAATTTGAGCTGAAAGTGGAAATATATTTTTGTAGGCTTCTTGAATCCAAAAAAGTGGACCTTAAGAATGGTCTTAGGGTCGGTTAAAATTTCATAAAAATTGGACCAAATTGGACTGATGGTCCAATTTTTATGAAATTTTGTACAAGGGTGCACTTATGAACAAGGGGGCGATACCCAAACCGGGGGTTTTTTTATTTTGTTTTGTAAGGTCACTTCACCTGTAAAACCCTTAAAAGTGCCAAAAGTTTAAGGTTGATTCAACTTTCATAATTTATAGCGCTTAAAATCCCAAATAATATGACATCATTTGCATGTCTGTAAAAATGAATGAATGTTTGAATGATTTTATCTTCTTTGAAAAATCAATAAATTGATACAATGATTTAATCATTACCATTAAGACCACTTCAAAAAACGAAGTAAATGAGTAATTTCAAGCATTAGTTTACTTATTAATTTTTCTTTTGGAGATTAGGGCCTACTAAAAAATCAACATCTTCCTACCTTACTTGTCAACCGTTTTACATGTAACTTTGTGTAAAGCCTGAGGTCACATCAATCAATAAAGCCCATCCTAAAACATTTGTTATTGTCCCAGTGGGGGTGGGGGGGGGGTTAAGCGTCCCAAATTTGTTGAACTTGTAGTAAGAGGGTGTGTGAAAGAAATTTGAAGACTACTTTTTATACATTAGATCTGTTTAATGTTATTTTAAAGCAATTGATGTTATAGTTTATTAAAGATGTGTGTTATTTAGTTTATTTTAAATTTAGAATGTATATGTCAGTTCAAAGATACCGATTATTTTATGTTTTACAGTGATCCTTATGTGCGAATTGATCTCAACACTGTCAATGGAGATGAAACGCTTGATTCTGTACTTACCAAAACGAAGAAAAAGGTAATTGTGGTGAACACTGAAGCATGTTTGTTAAATTTTATTGTTATAAAAATACTACTCTTTTTTTGAAATTCATTGTTGGTGATGGTGGATTTATGTTATTTAGATTTTTTGTTGCAAACATTTTTCATCACGATTTTATGTAAAACAAAGTTTCACAACGTTTCGGGATCTGGAATATGATCCCTTACAAACAAAAAACTTACAAACAAACCATTCACTAAACATTACACACATAAGAAACCAAACACGTCCACTCGCCACAGAGACTCAAAGACAATTTAAAAAACTACTAACGAGAAATAAATATTATTAATGAGAAACGTACCTAATATTTTGCAGGTTATGCAAGTTACAGACAGAATAGTGTATACAGTAGTGAAAACAATGAAAACCTATGAAATTTGACTAATTTAAATATGATGTACTGGCACAACATTGTGTAGGTTTTCATGAAACAGTATATTCCTAAGTTATTTCCTTACAATCTCATATACTGCCCACTGGGTTTTTACAGTTTCTTGATAATTTCTATCAACTTGGTTTTGTGTTTCAGACTTTAAATCCAACATGGAACGAAGAATTTATATTTAGGGTAAGATTAGATTTTAACAATTATTTTCATTTCTTTGTAAGCTGAATATTTTTCTCAATAAGACCAATTTTTGCCAGAATGTTTACATGAAATTTTTAATTAACTCCTAATTAATAATTGTTGATTCTTGAAAATTCTGGTATGCGAATTCTTGTTTCTACCTGATTTTTTGACACCATCTTTGGCCAGTCCACTGTTAAATGAAAAATATCCCCGTCGCAGCAGACCTGCGTACTCAGCGAATTTCCAAATCTATATAATAATAATAATATATGACAAGTTTTATAAAAATCTGTCCATAAACATGAGAATTATTATTAGTCTATTCTCCATAAGATTGACATGGGAAAGAGTGTGCAGGTTTGCTGCTATGAGGAACACTGAAAGTAGGTGTTTCTACCATAAATAATTTTTATTTTTAATATTTATACCAACTTTCATCAACATCTGTCAGTAAATAAAGGAGTTTGCCTATTCCATATATGATTAACATGGGAAAAGAGTATGCAGGTTTGCTACCATGATAAACACATAAACTATGATTTTTAAGCATAAACAGGTGGGTATCAACAACATGAAGGTAAATACCATGTTTAATCTAAAAATATTGATTGATATGGGAAATATTAATTTTTTCTTATCCTCCATAAGATTAACATTGGAGCCCCAAAATACAACGTACCGTGTTTAGATTTTAGCGAATTTCCCATAGGGAAGAAGCTATTACCGTAGGTCTCATGGTGAGACTTAAGCCCGGGACCATGTTATTAGCGAATTTCCCATAGGGAAGAAGCTATTACCGTAGGTCTCATGGTAAGACTTAAGCCCGGGACCATGTTATTTTTTCTTCTTTAGGTGCCTAGAGACCAAAAACAATAGTCGTTAAAATTTATATATATATGTCTGTGAACACGACAACTCTCGTAAAAATGGTCCGATCAAGACCAAATTTGGTAGAGACGTGTATTCCTACAAATGCTCGGACGAGTTCGTAAACCAGACATATCGGTCAATGGGAACGGGTAGTTTGGAGGGGTTTTGTACCCCAAAATGGGGTTTTTTCTTTCCCATGTTAATCTTATGGAGAATAGGCAAATAATTCTCGTGTTTATGGACAGATTTTTACAAAACTTGTCATATATTATTATTATATTATTAATTTGGAAATTCACTGAGTATGCAGGTCTGCTGCGACGGGGGTTTTTTAATATCTCGGTAACCGTTGGAGATAGAGAAAAACTTTAAGAGACTTAAGTGTGCAGTTTTTTAAGTTGATTCTAATAGTGAAAGATAAAATTGGAAATTTTTAAAAATTACATGGGAAAAATGCAAACAATTTTTTTTGGGGTACGAAAACCCCTCGAAACTACCCTTTCCGATTGACCAATATGTCTGGATTACAAACTCCTCCGAGCTAATGCAGGAATACACTTTTCTACCAAATTTGGTCTTGATCGGACTACTTTTACGAGAGTTATCGTGTTCACAGACACACACACACACACACACACACATATATATATATATATACAAATTTTAACGACTATTGTTTTTGGTCTCTGGGCACCTAAAGAAGAAAAAATAACATGGTCTCGGGCTTAAGTCTCGCCATGAGACCTACGGTAATAGCTTCTTCCCTATGGGAAATCCCCTAATAAGCTTATGTCTCTTATTCTTCAGATTTAAAAGTGATTTAAAAATACCCTCACATAGTCACACTCCATTTACAGGGAAGAGTCAGACATCATGCCCCAAATAATACTAATAATACTTTGAGTAGGCCTATTGAAAATATAATATTCGTACAAATAATATATATTTTTTAAATTTATTTCTGTTAAATAATTACTATCCATGATTTTAGTTAGAGTATAATAATATTTTCAGCCATATAAAAAGTACGAAAAGAAATATTATTAAATCATTTGAGATTGAGTTTAAACCTATGAAATTACATCCTGGGACTGTTTTTTTCCTGATTTACCTGATAAATCATAGTAAATGTGTTAAACAGTTTTAATATTTTTATTTAACAGTTTTGATGTACCATATTTATATTTTGTAATGTCCAATGATATTTTCTACATAAGATTTACACTATATACGGTACTGTTCTGCACACTTTTAGTACTTGTTGATTGTATGATACATTAGGAAACAATTTTCTAGGTTACGTGTTTCGACATTGCTGCCAATCTCGTCCTCACTATCACTGTTATTACTCCCAGATTCACTATTTTCATTTACATCACACAAATCATCATCCAAATTGAAATACCCACTATTACTCGCCCTTTCATTTAAGAGGCGGCAGGAGTCAGTCCAGGCGCTCACACGCTTGACATGGGATGGGTTTAATTATCTTTTATTTGCTCGCAAAGGAAATTTTTTTTATGAAAAAAAACCAAATACAAAGTATTTTAGAGGTCCTTATTAACATATTGATGTGTTAAACTACCAAAACTAAGGTTTAGAAATATTTTATTTTTTGAAATTAGAAAATTAAAATCCCATAAGGATTTAACAAAACTAATTCTGATGTATCATTTTTGTTTATCAGTGGAAAATTTCAAACTTTGGACCTAAATAAACTTCACATATTCATAAATAAAATGTATTGAATAACTTTTGTATTTGATCTGCTCTTTAAAAGTGTGTGAACAGTTCACGCACTTAAAAAAAAATTGTTATGGCTAAGAGCAAATCAAATACAAAAAGTTATTCAATACATTTTATTGAATACTACGTAAATTGGCAAAGACCATCCTCATAATTAGGCATACTTTGTTCTGCTGTGTAATCTGATTTCATGATTATTATTAGTAGACTGGATGGTTTTAGTTTGTTATGTGTAGAATTTTTCATGAAAAATAAATTTATTATTGTCTAAAAATAATGAAGTTTATTATGTTTTGTAGGTAAAGCCAGCAGATCATAAACTTGTTTTGCAAGTGTTTGATGAGAATCGACTCACTAGAGATGACTTTTTGGGAATGGTTGAATTGACACTCATAAATTTACCAAAGGAGGCAGAAGGACGAACAATACAAACAAAGCAATATATTCTGAGGCCTAGAAGGTTAGTCTTATTGATTTGTAACTGACCCCTAGGTTAGTAAGAAATTTTAATTAATTTATTGATCATAATACTGTGAAAATACTAGTAGGCCTAATAGAATCCTTTTCTCTGCAGACAATAAAACAAAGTGTTTTATTTTAGTAGGGCCTTATATGTTGAAGTCAAAATAGAACATTTATAAATTTAGTTACATAAACTCAAAGCCTATTGGAAAGTAAACATAGAATCTATAAATGAAGTATTATTAAAATATTAAATATATTTCCTTTTCTGATCTGTTTTTCATTTCTGTGTATGCAAAATGTGTTCTTTATACCACTAATAGTGCTTAGTTGGGATATATTGATGAATTAGTCTTACCTGCACAAAGCATCCTCATAGATTCATAAACACTAGTAGTAAAAATGAAAACTATATCTGCTTATTGTCTGTGAGGTATAGTTTCATTTGTATCATCTCTACTCCACGAATATTGATGGTTATTTAAAAGACATGTATGACGTTTTATTGCTCATACTGTATTGCTAAGAAACAATGTCACTGAGAATGTGGAGAAACTAATAGCTTAAATACGAGCATTTGAAAGAAGCAGAGCACGAGTTTATTGTGTTTACTTAGTACCAATCTATGAACTTAATTCTGTCTTCTCTAACTCATAATTCCATCACAAGACTACAGGGCGTCATAATGCCACCAGTTGGGGCATATGATCTATTCGTCTAATAAAGTCGAAATTAATAGAGCTGTGATTATTTTTGATTAAGAATAGTAGTAATTATTGATTTACATTGTTTCATTCTACGGGACTATTCCTTTTTGCACAAGATTTGTCAGAAAACTTAACTTTCTCAATTGAACTGTTAATCAACATAGAAGTAAGCTTTATGCCATTTTTATACTTTATTGAATGATTGAAGAATTCTAACAAGATTTATTTTAATGTACCTACATCTACCCTTTCTAATAAAAATTATTCAAATTTTTCTCCTTCAAATAAGTACCATCATTATATTTAAAATTCTAACTTGAGTTGTGTGTCTGATTCTTTTTCTTTCAATAGCACAAATTCTTACAGTGCCCGATCACGAGTGAAAGGGTACCTAGAGCTGTATCACGCTTATATCAGAGAGGATGGGCAGAGGGAGGATGAGCGGACGAGGAGGCTCGAGGAGGGTGAGCCGGGCTGGGAGATGGTGGAAGGAAGCGTGGCTGCCACTGCTGGTGCAGAAACTCCGGCCCAGGTAAACCATGCAAAATCAATAGAACTTCATGAAACTGAATTCGATAACTTGATTGCCTATATAATTTGGAGGAAAATGGGTAATTAACTGGACTTAGGTCAAGTACGGTTTCATAACAGGTGGAATTTTTAGTTAATTTGAAAATTGGTACTAGATTTGTTTATAGCTAACTTGATAATTTATACTTCCTCTTTTTCCTGTTGCCACATAAAACCCAAGTGATTTTTGGTCTTGTCAACGATTTGCTTCCTCAGACTTGGCGTTCCATCTGAGTCTGGCTGTTCGTCATCTAGTAGTCGTTGCCCCATCCAAACCCTTCTAATCGACTGATCTGGCGCTTTTCTCTGTGACGCTTTTTCTCGTGTGTGCACCTTCTTAACCCTCTGCTCTTCATTATAGCTGTAACATCCGGGTCTCTGTATGGCTCTCTTGAATTCTTTATCCTTTCTCATGAGCCAATCTCCATTATCATTAATTGGTCCAAATACCAATCAATCAATCAATCAAGCATCTTTACTTGTCTTTGTATATAAAATACAATAATTTGCATCATTTTTACACCAATAATTACAAACATGGTATGGTATTTACATTTTTATATTCATTAATGTTATACAAAACATACACTCTCCAGATACAGGCAACAAAACTAATTACACATCTGCTTACAACTGATTACCATTAAAGTAATCCTGAAAAGAATACAAATATTTTTCAATTAAATAGGATTTTAGTTTTAATTTGAATTTGTTCACATTGTATTCCAACCTTAGCCTATCTGGCAACGCTCTAAAAACTTTATTACCCATATAAGTAGTTTTTTCTAATAAAATTCTAATCTATGTTTTTCTAAATGTTTTACAAGCATTCTCTTTGTAGTATACGGATGTGTCATTTCAATTCGTAATTTTGAGTTAGCTTTATAATATATATAAATACGTTCAAAGATATATTAACTGTAAACTGTTAAAATTTTGAGATTTTAAAAATATTCTTTTGCCGAATCATCAGGTTTAAGATTATAAATAATTTTTATAGCCTTTTTTGAAGTTTTAAGATTTTATCTAGATTTAATTTTGTTCTTGCTCCATACAAACAAATCCTATATAATATATGTGAATGTATGAGAGCAAAATATATATTTTTAAGAGTATTAAAATTGCATAGATGGGCCATTTGTTTAATGGCATTCAAACTGGAGCTAATTTTATTGGTTATGTGTTCTATATGGTGATACCAGCTAAGGTTTTCATCAATATTCAACACTAATGTAATTTAAACTTGTTCAATATTTTCACCATCAATTATAACACTAGGGGATATTTTTTTACAGTTTTGTTTTGTTGAAAAAACAAATAAAATATAAGATATATTTTTTTTGGAATTTAGCAAAAAAATGTTTGAGTTTAAAAATTGCTTGACACTGGCCAATTATAAAAATCTTAAAAATTCAATTAGATCCTGATTTGCTACTAAGATTTTTAAGTTTGCGTCTCAGCATATAGATACAAATTATTTTGCAGAATATTATGAAGTTTTTTGAAAACCTGTCAGGTAGCACAGAAACAGCAGCAGACCCATATTAGATCCCTGTGGGACGCCACATAAGATCAGGCCTATATAGAATTTTATTTTCAAAAACAATAAATTTCTTTTTATTCTTTAACTATTATAAAAAACTATGTTTCATTACTTTGGATGAAATGTGAAATGTATCAGTTCCGCAAAATCAATTGCATTTTATTTTCAGTCTACATGAGATCAATGTTTTTCTGACCAAGTGTATGCAAGACAAGGTTTGGAGTCCTTTGGAGGCCCAAAAGGTATTGGTTAATGAAAGATTGTTGCATCATTATTATATCCCACTAGATGTATTATTTTGAAGAGGATGACTTTATGCCTAGTCTGTTATGCACATTATGCACAGTCTGTTGTGTGATCTAAAACTTGAATGATGGTTACAGGCTGTTTATGTGCCTCAGGGGGAGGAGAACTTTGGCGCACTACCGCACGGCTGGGAGGAAAGACAGGACGCCAACGGCCGGACGTACTATGTTAACCACGTGGCTCGGACAACTCAGTGGGAAAGACCGACGTTCAAGTATGTTTCATAGTCGTGTCTTGGTAAAATGCATACCAACTGAAGCTGGTCATTAAAATTTGTTAATAGATTAGACTGGCTTGGTGGTTTAGTGGTTTCAGTGTCTGTTTCATTATCTGTAGGCTGCTGGTTCATTTCTTATCATAATCTTGATTAAATTTTGTGATGATTAGATACTTGACCCTTTCTAAATTGGTCTATTAATAATTCTGGTAAACGAGTCAGCTGGTCTTTTTCACTAAGGCTAGAGGTCATCAAAATGCATTGCACTCATCACATTCACCCATCACTCATATTCTCCTTAAAATCCCTACTAGTATTGGGCATTTAGGAAACATTTTAGGGAGTTCAGAGATTTACCTTAACCCTTACTGTGCAGCTAGCGCTTATATACGCAGCACAGTATATCCTCACGACGCGGCTAGCGTCTATAGATGCGACCAATCATATGGCTGCAATTTCTGCAGTGTAGTTCGCATGACATCTGATTGAGTGCATGGCGATGTTGCTTTTGCCTCAACGCACTCGAAAAACTAATATGGTGGCTTTGTTGGAATATTTTGTGACTGATATCTATTGCTAGGTAACGGTGGCCAGTATTTGTCGGCCCCGAGTCTGCTTTTTGCGCTTTTAACGTCAGTCATTACGGCCAGCTCTTTTCACTCTTGCTAACCTTGTTTGTTAACATTTTTGTTGATGTGTGTTCATTTTTGTTGTGTTTTAGCAGAAAATAGTGTATATTATATGAATGTTTTTTTCTAAGTATAGGATTTATTAACTAATTATTATTAACTGAAATGGCACATCCATATAAAAAATAACTCTCTATAATATACCTCAAAAATATTTTTAAAATCATCATTTTATATAAATGTAGCAAATTTTCTCCTTTCTACTTTATTTAAGCTAACTAAATCATAAAAAAAACATTGGGAAAGTAATATTTGGATTTTTTTTACTAAATGAACATAAGTTAAAGTTCTTAACTAGCGCTTTAAGGGTTACAATTAATTGTTTTTAAGACACATATTCTGTATTTATACGAGTATACTTTAGTCAATTAATTAATTAGTTCACTCTACTTGGAAATTTATACTCAGACTTAAAGTTTTTTTTACATGTTTACATTAGTTTTCCTGATCGGTGATTGTAAACATTTTTTCTGTCAGCATTGATAACAACAGTACGGTGACCAATCAAATTCTGGAGTCTGCAGTGACAGAGTTCCAACGGAGATTCCACATCAGTGCTGACGATCAGGAACCCAACAGGAGGGCAAGCATCTCCAGCAACCTCAGTCAGGTGCAAAGTGACACTAGTGTTCTAGAAACTAACATATGTTTATTACTTTATCGTTACTTATTTTTGAAAAAATTACTTAATTATCAAGTTCACTTTATGAGTTTATGGTGGTAGTGTGAGATTATGGAAAGAATGAAAAGTTCATCAAGTTATGATCAAATAATTTCCATGTTCTCTTTACTTAAGTCTTCATAAACATGAGACAAGATTCTACATTAAGAAAAAATTGAAAGTTTTTAAAAATGTTTATGTGGTTGAATGTTGTTGCATGCCAATATTCCTTTCCATGTGCAGAAGCATTTTAGCTACCGGTACTACGACTCTCGTTTATTAGGCATTCAACTTTTTATGTGTGACTGGAAACTATACAATTTAGGAAAGATAAATTTCTTTATGATACGCTAACAATAAATTTAAATATACATAAAAAAATCGTGTGATGTGAAGCTGTGATGTGAAATTGTTTACAATGCGTGTGAGCTGTATTGTTACACCACTGTTATATAGTTTATGTTTATAGTTAATTATTTTAGTTTTTTGTCCTTAGTCAATATGGGTGACGATCCATTGAAAAGTGATACGATTCTAGACGTATTGCTTGAAGAGAGTATCAACAGTGATGACGACAAAACTTACAAACTACTTACACATTTTTTTTACAAAAAAACAAGTATTTTATGTTTTTTCAAGGGTGTTTCTTTCTATTCTTTATGTTGCACTATATGTCCTTGAATGTTATACGATATATCATACAAAGGCCAATCACTGTACACACAAACTTCCATAGTCATTTTTGTTTTCATAAATTTGTCCCTATTTCTAATGTATATTGTAATGTATTTCTAATGTATTTTGTGCTCTTTGGCAGATAAAGTACATTACAATTGTGATCAATTTCACAGTACCTTCTATTTGGTTAAATAGTCTTACTTTGAAAATCACATCTGTGTAACATACTGAAACACATTGGTATTACATATAACACAATGGTTAAATTTGGGATAAAATCAGGTGTACATGTCAGCAGTTCACATGAATGTTCTGTAAGCATTATCGCATGACCTAGGCATTACTGTGTAAACTCGGATTTTTTGTAAAACATTAAGTTTGACGATCTATAGTTTTACTCAGATAAGGAAAATTATTTGTAAACAATTTAGGAATAATAAGGAAGCCTTAGAAAAAAGGTAGTTAGTAAAAAGTTTAAGTTACCTCAATCAGACAAGTGGTCCTGAGTTGGGGTATATAAAACCCCCTAAATTTAAAATTTCTTACGGCATTAAACCTACGTATTCATTGCCCATATAATTCTTATGGAGAATAGATGAATTGGTATAGCCCGCTTAGCTATTGACATAATTTGATAAATGTTGTTAAGTAGAGCGTCAAAAATCCAAACCAATTGTAGTTCGGATTATCGATTTGTCCAGATTTTCGAACATAACCTACAAATACCTATTGAATATATAATTAGGCCTACAGTATTAATAGTGAAGTTATAGAATACAGTTAATTAGTTGAATAGAGAGAAATATATGTTTCCTTTTCAGTGTACCCGATGATATAATGTAACAAATGCATAGTAAACTAATCAAACTAAAAGACGTAACTGAACGCTATTAACCACACTGATAACTGAACGCTACTGGCTGTACGACAGAACAATAATATTGGGGGTGTGGGATAGGGGGTAAGGCCGAGTCACTGAGTTAAAAATAGACACGCTTAAGGTCATTCCCTTGCTTGGCGCACCCCTCATCCCCCGCCCCGTGCTGTCAGTTTCTCCCTCAAAATTTTAAAATATAGTGCTGTGGAGTAGTTTGGATTTTTGACGTTCCGGATTTTTAACGTCCGGATTTTCAACGCTCTACTGTATATGTTTTGACTTAATATGAAGAGCCTTAATATAAGCTCATTACCATGTAAAATAATCCTTATTGAAGCAAACCTGCATACTCAGTACTATTTGATTACTATGATAGGAACATGAGTAATGTGAAATTTGCTCTACTCACACTAGCGTGCTGCGTTTGAGTTAAGTTTGTGAGTTTTCCCCGATAAATG
Source organism: Nephotettix cincticeps (assembly GCA_023375725.1). Classification (NCBI taxonomy): domain Eukaryota; kingdom Metazoa; phylum Arthropoda; class Insecta; order Hemiptera; family Cicadellidae; genus Nephotettix; species Nephotettix cincticeps. The sequence goes on along the minus strand of CM041786.1, from coordinate 17,121,109 downwards.
AGTCGCCCGGATATGAAACCGGGGTAGTTTCCACCCCAACCCAGGACTACTTGACTGATTGAGTAACTTAAACCTTTTAATAATTAAAGTGGTCCAGAGGTTACAAAATCACAAAAAAAGAGAAAAGACAGAGATAGCATTTTGAATATGTTTGGCACAAGGAGGATGAAGAGTGGAGAGAATTGGACGTGGATGTGGACGTGGTTGAGGGGGAGGAGGACGAGGAGGCTAGTATGGACAGCGATGTGGAACTCAGCGACACTTGGTGGAACCAGGTGGAACAGGTGTGAGCGGAACTACATTCCTCCACCCACTTGTGTAGTGTGTGTCGAGTATCTGCAGTTTACTGGTTTCAACAACCAAATTGTGCTGATAGTTGGTAGCCTTTGGTGTTATAAACCCGATCCGAATTGTTGACTTAATTCTACCTCCTGTGTGCAATACATTTAGATTTATGTTTTCATCCATTAGTTTTTTATTGAGAGTGACAGTAGGACTCCGATTATCCGAACACCTGAATAGATTTTCAGGATGATAACTCGATGTAGTAAGAGGATGCGGCCATGCAAAACAAAGGAGTTGAGTCGGTGATATATAATGATGGTGTGTGCTATTTTTATTGTACTTAGGTGTTTAATTAAAAATTTTTATTGTCTGAAATGTCATCGGAACCTATTTGGTTGATCGGAGTTCTTCTGTTCCAATATTATAGATTAGTTTTATCTAGTGTTCCCTATACAGAAAATATTGTACCCTTAATATATTTATCTTGTAAGAGTTGTGAGTAATGAAATATCTTTGACACTTAGTATTACTGTTAACAATACTACTTTGCCAACAGTGGTCTACTGAGGTTTACAAATTTTCTCTTCAAGTGGTCTTTTTAATTATTTGTTTCTAAATATTCTTTTGCTGATTTCCCTCATTACCTTAATATAGAGTCACACTTTTTTGCACTTACTTTTGGGGAAAAATTTGTTTCTCTCAGCTGGTTTAAAATTAAAGTTTTAAGTCATGATAATGAATAGTTTTATTTTATCATTATGAAGGGATTTAGATATTGTTCTGTTGGTTGTAATGTCTTCTTTTACAATTTAATCTCAGTCTACATCTCAATCTTTTTGTCTCATGTTTGGTTTTGGTTTTTGCATTACTTATATTTTTTCAGGCGAGCGAAGTTGTTGATAGTCCTAACCAGCCGAGGCCTGAAACCCAAAATCAAACGGTAAATTTTTTAAATTTTTTTCCTGATTTTTAAGTCAGAAAAATAACTTTATTATTGCTCTTATCTCCTCACCTTAGTAATTAAGAATAAAATAGATTAATTTATAAACATTACCTAAAGTATATCCCTGACAAGAACATGTAAGTTGTGGATTCTTTTCTGGATGGCACTTACCATTAAGTATCTGTAGGTTTGAAAAGAGATACTTAAGCCTGTCTATATACTCCCAGTACTATAAACCTTAGATGGATCAGTATCGGCCTGACAACTTAGGTATGATTCCTGATTTCACCAAACATTTGAATCTCAGTTAAAGCAGTTCAAGGTAACACCGACGTCAACACTAACCGACTTTTAAATGGTCATTGAAGGATTCCGTTGTATGCGGAAATCATTGAAAATATTGTTAGTTAATTTTAAATGCTTTATTTGAAAATGTATAATAAGATAACCGAAGTATAATTAATTATTCAGTGGATTTGAATATGGAAAGTCTTAACACTAGACAACTTTTGTGATTTGGTATTTTAAAACTAAGTTAAGTAGCTAAGCTAAGGGTTACTTTGTCGTTCATCCACCGAGGTGGTGCATCAACAAGTAAATTACTTTTAAATTCTTGGTAATTGATACTTAACTGCTCGATTTAGATCGTCAGAATATACATTTTTCTCGTTTTGTTTTTCAATGAGCACCAATTATAATTACCATCAGACTGGAAAGTGTGTGACTCTTTAAATCTGAGAGGATAACACAAGGCAAATTTGCAGTATGCAATGCAGAATCATAGCTCGTTGGTGGCGATCAAGGAGAATTCACTTTTTTTGAGGTTAAACATGAGTAGGAGCAGTCTGTAATATAACTTTTTAGCAATAGCAAACTGGATATCAAAACTTTGAATAATCGGAATAGCCAATGTTTTGTTGACCATTTGATCAGTCACGAGACAGTTAAATAATAGTTCTGGTTTTTGGAATCGGTAAACGATGCTTAAATGCTGTTCCCTGTGTAAAGATTTGTGTCTAAACTGGTGTCAATTGAACGACCATTAATAAACTGACTGTTGGTTAAATTTGACCTAAATACAAAAACATTGGCTTCCCGAAATTACATCAGACGACAGTAAACAAACCAAATGGGTATCGTCTGCTCTTCCAGCCGAGAGTTTTTTCAGTTTTCTTCCTTTCAAAGACAGCATAAAGACAAAAATAATAATACTAGAGAGGCGCGATATATAATGCAATAATGCTAGAATAATGTAGAAAATGTTTTACAACATAGAGAAGCTCCAAATAGTTCAGAAAAATCCTGTAAGGAAGCAGAAAAATGCAGTAATGACAAATGCATTTAGAGCACAGCAGCCGGCAGCTGGCGCTTTACTGGCATCACGTGCACAGTATGTAAACCAGTGTTGACTGGTTAATTATCTGTTTATCTTTTCAAACTCTTTTTGTAGTAATTAAAGTTTTGCAGAAAAAATTGAGAAGGTTTTTTTCTGAATGAATTCCCACTCAAGTTTTTGTCCACTTACTCTTTAGGCCTGTCATACTAAATGGTTCTTCATTCATCCACTCACAAATGTACATGTGAATAGAATGACCCTTACACATAAAAAATAAGTAGTATTTGTACATACAGTTAGTAACTAATTTTAGTAATATTGTTTTCTACATAGAAGTTAATATGAAATAATAGTAATAAAGTTTCTAAAGTTAAAAAAAAGCTGCAGTTGCAAAAAACCTTTTAGATTAACTAAATTTTTAAACTGAATATTATAACTGATCTTAAGTGAATAATTTATCTTATAAACTCAAGTCTTCTATGGTGAGGTTGTAGTAAAAAAGGCACAACAAAGGTCAACTATTAACATTTTTTACTTCGGTCTTTATAGTTTGAAATTTTGTTAGGCCCCCTTGAACATCCTGTGAGTCCAACCAGGGACAAACTGTTGAAGTTCTATAATAGAGATACTTACTCTTACATGACTCTTACCTGGTCACTGTTCAGAACGAGGAGACAGCACGGACGGAGCCGTCGAGGGAAGGACTGCCGGCTGGGTGGTCGGTGCAGGTGGCGCCCAACGGTCGTGTCTTCTTCATCGACCACAACTCCCGAGCCACCACATGGGTCGACCCCAGGACGGGTATGCTTCATTCACTACAGACCAAATAGGCACAATAATATATATCATACTCAATGTGTTGTTTAAATTATGACTAGAGATGTGAGAATATCTAAATTTATTAACTCTTAATCACTGATGTCTGAAAAGTCAGTTCTAGAGTTTGAATACTGATACCATCTATACCTGCGCACAAAGTGAGTCAAAAACTTAGTATTAAAGTATTCAGGCTTAGAACTTTGACACTTAATTCTTGAGATTTTACACATAAATTAACAATTTATAGATCTTGGCTCAATAAGTAATTTAGTTTCATTGAGAGACAAGTATAGTAATATTTTTTCTACATAGAAGTTAATATGAAATAATAGTGATAAAGTTTCTAAAGTTAAAAAAAAGCTACAGTTGCAAAAAACCTTTTAGTTGAACTAAATTTTTAAACTGAATATTATAACTGATCTTAAGTAAATAATTTATCTTATAAACTCAAGTCTTCTATGGTGAGGTTGTAGTAAAAAAGGCACAACAAAGGTCAACTATTAACATTTTTTACTTCGGTCTTTATAGTTTGAAATTTTGTTAGGCCCCCTTGAACATCCTGTGAGTCCAACCAGGGACAAACTGTTGAAGTTCTATAATAGAGATACTTACTCTTACTTGACTCTTACCTGGTCACTGTTCAGAACGAGGAGACAGCACGGACGGAGCCGTCGAGGGAAGGACTGCCGGCTGGGTGGTCGGTGCAGGTGGCGCCCAACGGTCGTGTCTTCTTCATCGACCACAACTCCCGAGCCACCACATGGGTCGACCCCAGGACGGGTATGCTTCATTCACTACAGACCAAATAGGCACACTAATGTATATCATACTCAATGTGTTGTTTAAATTATGACTAGAGATGTGAGAATATCTAAATTTATTAACTCTTAATCACTGATGTCTGAAAAGTCAGTTCTAGAGTTTGAATACTGATACCATCTATACCTGCGCACAAAGTGAGTCAAAAACTTAGTATTAAAGTATTCAGGCTTAGAACTTTGACACTTAATTCTTGAGATTTTACACATAAATTAACAATTTATAGATCTTGGCTCAATAAGTAATTTAGTTTCATTGAGAGACAAGTAAAAAATTTGGGTGAACCAAAAAATAAAATTTGAGAAATTCATTAAGAACTAGAGTTAATAAAATAAAGGATTTTCTTAATACTTTATGAGCATAAAATTACAACCACTATTTAATAATTTGTATAAGTTTTATAAACTACCTGATTTTTGCAGTTAGATGAAAGAGAAAAATAAGTAAAATAATTTCCCTGCAGCATTGTATAAATAATGAAAAAACAAATTATGTTTGTGATGTTTTATTTAAAATGACTACACAAAAATAATTTTTTCTCTACAAGTGTTTTTTAACATAAACTGCCTATCACCATGGGCTTTAAGTGAGAAAACCTTTGTAATTTATATACCAATAATAACAAATCTATAAACTAAGTATTGTTAGAAAACAGAATACCTCAACTGTAATAACTTGTTGTACAGTAACAAATAAAAAAATGCATTTATCATTTTTTTTAAATTAGCATATTTGAGAAAAAAAATTACATTGATTTTTTTTGCACAATATATAAAAAAAAGAAACGCACAAGAGTATGTTTTCGTTAGTCAGAATTTTGTAATAAAAAAATAAAAAAATATACTTAGGAAAAAAATTCAAATAACTAAGTTATAGCGTATTAGTTTATAAACAACACGACATATTTCTTTTTATTTAGTTTCCATGCGCCTCTAGACCCTACTATCAATTCTTCAATTCTATCAGCAGCTTACAGCTGTTAAGCTAGCGTCTGGTAAAAGCAAAGACATATAAAGTTATTACCAATTCCTGCGATGTTTTTTTTGTATAACCAGTGACTATTTTGGATCAATTGGTTACTAACAAATACGTTTTCAGGGCTTTAAACTTGATTATATTTTGTTGACTTGATATTTGTTATATGTCAACAAATAAGAGTTTTACGAGTTGAATTTTAGACTTTCGATATATCGGAAGTTTGCCGGGAACGTGAAGATACTGACTTCCGATATTTTTCGGAAGTTAAAGGGTTAAATATCCATCCAGTGTGTAAGTGTAACAGATTGCTGATAAATAAATAGAATAATAAACTATGTCTAGTTCCGATTTGCAACATCGGCTGGATAAAATGAGGACTGGTTAGGTAGGAGTGGTCTCCCACTACACTAACACTGTCAACATTCAATAATTATTTCGATAATTGTACAACTGTTGGTTGTTGTTGTAGGTCGAGCGTCGCCCATGCCCAACCAGAGGGAAGCCCCGAATGTCGCCCGTAGAGTCGCAGGTCCCGACGATGAGCTCGGTCCCCTGCCAGAGGGTTGGGAAGAACGTGTGCACACGGACGGTCGGATATTCTTCATCGACCATAGTAAGTTGTCAAATACCACAGCTGTTCAGGCAGATAGACTCGGAAATTTTCTCTGAAATGACAACCTCCACACATGATTAAAGCCAAAATGAATGAGAAATGAGTGTAATATGATGGTGATGTGATCTTTTTGTCTTGTTACTGAATAAGGCTGACATGTTCCCTTGACAGAATTAATATCCAGGTCCTGGTGTTAATTAATAGCCTAACAGCCAATGTTTTCAGAAAAGTGTGTTTATTTCTTTCTCAAACATTACAGTTTATTTTAACTCACAAGACGTAATTGTGACATTGATAAATTAAATGTGTCATAATATATAGGAAGGAACATGAAATTACAAAGCAGCGCAAATTAAACCTTTACAAATTTATGTTATAGTATGGAAAAACGGATCTCTAACTTTATATTAATAAGATTATCTCAAACGTATTTAGTATAACCTAAGAAGAATAAATATTTTGGCTTTACAATACTGTACATATTAAAAGAAATCTATAATTTTCTTCTGCTTTTTCGGTTAAACTGTTTTCTTGAACGCATAATCATGCCATTTACTCATAAACATTACATCTACAGCTGACACACCGATCTCTTGCTCTATGAAAGTTGTTGGCAGTTCCAGTGTTCTCATCCGCATGAGTCAAAATTCCCACACCGGCGTTGCCATTTCCCGCTTCACTGAAGATCCATATGGAACGCAATTGTAAACTGAACTGATGTTTTGATTTATTTAACTTATTTATATTAACTCATTTAACTGAGCAAACAATCATTTAGCTATAAAAAAAATAATATAATACTGTTACAGTTTACTGTCGATAAACATGAGAATTATTTGCCTATTCTCCATAAGATTAACATGGGAAAGAGTGTGCAGGTTTGCTGCTATGAGGAACACTGAGAGTAGGCATTTATACCATCAAAATTTTTTATTTTTAACATTTATACCAACTTTCATCAACATCTGTTCATAAATAAAGGAGTTTGCCTATTCTCCATATGATTAACATGGGAAAAGAGTATACAGGTTTGCTGCCATGATAAACACATAAACTATGATTTTTAAGCATAAATGGATAGATCTCAACCAGATGAAGCTAAATATCAAGTTTTATCCAAAAATATTCATTAATATGCGAAATATTAATTTTTTCCCTATCCTCCATAAGATTAACATTGGAGCCCCTCAATACAACGTACTGTGTTTAGATTTTTTAATATCTCGGTAACCGTTTGAGATAGAGAAAAACTTTAAGGAACTTAATTGTGCAGTTTTTTAAGCTGATTCTAATGGTGAAAGATACATCTACAATACTGTACAAAACAATACTGTACATATTAAAAGAAATCTATAATTTTCTTCTGCTTTTTCGGTTAAACTGTTTTCTTGAACGCATAATCATGCCATTTACTCATAAACATTACATCTACAGCTGACACACCGATCTCTTGCTCTATGAAAGTTGTTGGCAGTTCCAGTGTTCTCATCCGCATGAGTCAAAATTCCCACACCGGCGTTGCCATTTCCCGCTTCACTGAAGATCCATATGGAACGCAATTGTAAACTGAACTGATGTTTGTGATGTTATTTAACTTATTTATAGTTAGGCCGGAAATAAACAAACACATTTAATCCTGACGATTGCTGCCGTGAGAAACGTGACCGTGCGCTGATGACTCATCTCAAAGAAGTAGTCCGGACCATCCGGTGTCCGAACCATCCGAGTCCGGTCTAGAGGGAGTCGACTGTAATACTAAAGTGTGGAAGTTGATAGTGGCAATTGTTAAAATTGCATAATTCATTTGGTACCGTAATTGCTACTTTGAAGCGTTAATACGTAAGAACTGAAATATTCATGTATCTTTTCACTCATTGCGCCAAAATCATCTTACATTGAATTCTCATTCATACTTGGCTTAAAATACCTACCTTGTGGTATGGTTGCTATTTAAATAATCTAATCTAATCTAATCAGTGCAGTGATGTAACTTTTGTGAATATTATACAGAATTAAGCTTCACTGGGGCACTGATGGTTGCACTGTTCATTGCATTAAGTTCATTTTGAGTTTCTCTTATAAAATCAAATTATTTTACAGACACCAGAACAACACAGTGGGAGGATCCAAGACTTTCGAATCCTAACATCGCTGGTCCGGTAAGTATACGTTTTACATCTTCAATGGTAAATGTACTTTTGTAAATCACATAGAGTTTTATATAGATCTATTTAATACATTTAGCCTGTTGTAAAAGTTTTCTTATTTTAATTTCTACTTGATTTTTTAATAGAAGTTGTTTCAATTTCAGGCGGTTCCTTACTCAAGAGACTACAAGAGAAAGTATGAATACATGAAGTCTCAGTTAAGAAAACCTGTAAGTTCTTCAATGAATTTTGGATATTCTTGGATAAAATTGCTAAAAATTTAGATGACAAATCATGATTGTAGGTACAGTAAAGTCCGGTTTATCCGGATTAATGTGGTGATATCCCGATCTGGATAGCCGAAAGTCCGGATGATCTGAAAATATACAATTATAGACATTCACGTCGCATAGTCAGCGATCGTGAATAGCGCTTGCAATATTAGTGCTGCAGACTGCATATAACCGCTGTACAACAACATAGCTGCAAAATATCGCAACGTATAAAAAATTGTTTTTAATTTTATTAAAAGTTATTATTAGTTATAGGTAAAAAATAAAATGCCCTTCTGACTTAAAAACAACCTTTCTTTTATAACCACTCATGACCTCAGATTCAGTATGCACTTTGACCATAGAAATAATTCCGAAACAAACAATCATTAAATTTTGGAAATAACTAATTTCTGAGTAGAAAATAAGTTCTAGATAGGTCTAATGTCCAGGAAAATTCTTGTTTTCTTGTAATATTAAATTTAAAATCTAAAAATTTAACATTACGCTTATGGAGAATCAAATGTAAACAATACAAATCAAAACATCTGTTTATAACCGTTTGACAGTTGTTGATTGAAGATGGTGGCAAACAATATGTGAATAGAGCTTTTGCATTAATATTTATTTTATGTCCTATGTAATAAATGAAAAATTATCAAATTACTAAACAATTTGTAAAAACTAAAGGGTAAAATAACTGTGCAAAATAAAAGCAGAGAAAATTATTTCCAAAATCTTTTGTGTGTTTGAAAGAAAATGTATTCATTCTTTGCTTGAAGCCACTGTAACAAACCAATTAACTGGTGTAAATTAAATTTCTCTTTTGCTTTTCAATCCTCATTCCTTTTCTAGCAAAATCAGTTGATCACAGGATAATAATAACAAACTGTATGGACATTTAAATTCAGTATAAGATTAGCTAAAACAATTGAGGTTGGCCAAAAACTCTTAAACAACGACGTGAACTTGGCCGACGCCGTAGCTCAGTTAGGAGCGCTCAGATCTCACATATGCAAGGTTGGGTGATCGATCCCCACCCGAGGGCTATATTTTTGTTCAGTATTTATGCCATATTAATTAAGGGGTATGAAAACGGTTTTATTTAAACCACATAAATGTTTTCTTTGAGCAGTAAATTTGTTTTAATTTTGCTAATTAACTTGTAAAATACATGTCTTATTCTATCCGAGCAAAGCTCGGTCACCAGGTACTCATTTTCAAATTACTAAAGGAATTTCTGCTTGACTCTTGTGGAGAAAGAACAACTATCAGTCTTATTGCTCCAAATAAAACCCCTCTTTGCATCACTAGAGTTGCCCCTAACACAAACAATATATGAAAGCTAAGAATGAAAAAGACCAAAATAGGCCATTAACAGGATTTCAAAATTAACACAGACTTTAAGTTTACGTATTTAAAAATTACCCTTAAATGTTTTTTACACACATTTTCTACATGGAAGCTCCAAGACGATTTACTGTCCAACATAACACCTAATAATTTAACAGACTTAAGGGAATCAACATTTGAATCAAGAATACTTGTTTTAAGTATGAAAGATATAATGTCAGTTTTACTTTCATTTATTTATTTATTTATGTATTTCCCACGGTTAAACCAATTTTACAAAATGAAGTTGCATACAAGATGGCAGCCTAAGATATAATTCCTTAAATTAGTTCTTAGACTATCAACAATTTTTTTTCATTAATGACTAAAGTGACAGGCGATCTGTAGTCAGTTCATGGGCTTGACTTCTAGCTAACCTATGTGACAATGACTACAGTACCTTGCAGTTTTTGTTGATGGGCAGTTGGGTTGGAAAAAGTTAATTTAATTGAGCTAATTTTACCTGATGTAGTATTAAATATTAATTTCAAAGTAAGTTATACGAAGAAAAAAAAACATCAATTGAACAATAGTACTGGTATGGTAGCTTAAGGGTGATGCCCTGCCCAGTAAGTCTAAGGTTGCTGGGTCAAAACCAACAGCTGACTGCTCCTGTCCGATCATGAGCATACCTTGTCAGAATGACCTCTAGTCAGCCCATTTGACTAATGCTAATACGGTACTTTGCTGTCTTTAATTCACCGTACAGGCCCAAGGCCTATGGTGATGGACAGTTGAGGTTAAAAAAATTTTAACTTCCCTTAGATCATGGATATGTCTAAAGAGAATGTTTTCATTTCCTTGAAACAGCTGTACTCATAACTATATGACGTCACTTCTGTTTTAAATTTTAGTCTGATGGATTGCTAATACCCCTCCCCCTCCCAGATATGACTTCCATATAAAAAAATGATAATACTATTGTCATACAAGCATAACCCATTTGTATTACTGGGGTATGCTATGATACAACAAACCTGTAATTCGAGTAATGCAATAATCCACATAGTGTAGTGTTGTTGAGTTTCAATGGTCTCATTTTTTGTAATTTATTTTATTTGTAACTTTGGCAAGATAATTTCATTATCACGTTTCTTGATAAAACAATACAAAGTAACATTTTTCCATTTTCTGATAATGTTTTTTGTTTATAGAACAACGTGCCCAACAAGTTTGAGATCAAAGTGAGCCGTGCCACCATCCTGGAGGACTCGTACCGCATAGTCAGCAACGCCCCCCGGACCGATTTGCTCAAGACCAAGCTATGGATCGAGTTTGAGGGCGAGGTTGGACTCGACTACGGCGGGCTCGCCAGGGAATGGTTCTTCCTGCTATCCAAGGAAATGTTCAACCCGTACTATGGCCTCTTTGAGTATTCTGCCATGTGAGTCATCACCATGTGGTAGTAGTTATAGCAGAGTGGGTATAGCACTGGCCTACCACCAAAATTACCCGGGTTCGATTCCCGGTCATGACTTATATGAAATTTAATTTCTCACACTGCCACTGTGCTTCAGAAGGCACGTTAAGCCATTGGTCCTGGCTATATAAGAAGTCTTTAAGTTCTGTAAGAGCCACTAGTGCGACCTGAATACTTTTGACCTCGGCCAAAAGGTTACACGGAAAATAAAACAGTATCACCATGATGATCTTATGTGTCAGTCCCTAATTAATTAAAATGTCACTAAACACATTTTCACTAGGTAAGCAAACTCGTTGGATAAAAACCAAAGCAGTTCTCCGAGTGGATTCTCCCACATCAGTTATGGACTTAGATTGTGGAGGCATGCTCCGGGTTGTCATCAAATTCTTCTCCTTCAGAAGGTAGCTGTGACAACCATCTCATCCAGTGGTTTCTGTGATCACTGTTGTCGCTTGTTCCGCCAGTTGGGAATTCTTACCGTCCCTTCACACAACATCTTGGTTTCTCTGATGTTTGTGAAAACCAACGAGAGTTCTTTCACTAAAAGAAACCTCTTGTTGTAAGTATCAAGTCTAACCTTGATATCTCAAGACAAAGATTGATGTTTACCTCCAAACGGTTTCCTGACATGGTTCAGGATGTATTACAGACTTCCTGATAAGATGAAGGTGTTGGAGAAGACCCGTTTTGAGTGTGTTTTGACTCGGTGGCTGAAGGAAATGGCTTTTTATTCTGTTGACGAGTTTCTCTCTGGGCCACTGACTTCCCTACTGACCACCTGTGCCAACTAAGTTCTATTTTGATCACCTTCTAACATCAAGTATTTTCTTCTTTTGTATTTAAATTGACACAAACGAACAATCCAGGATTACCTGGTAAAATTTCAAGATGGAAGATCAAAATCAAGTGACTCTTGCCTTACTGATGAATTATTCCATATTAATAAAAGAATATTTAGAATGCTGAATCAATATTTCTGATCATAGAATACATTTTTGGTTAGGTTATGATGTTCCAAATGTAATAATAGAACATCATGTCGAAGAATAGATATACATTAAAATTAGTCTCATTGGAAACCTAATTTTATTTAAAAAATTCCCCAAAACTGCACAATACTATGTTTAAAATTGTTTTGAGTGTCTGTAATAAAAAATACAAGTCGCCTAGCTGCAATAGTTTAGTTGTTTTGTGTTTAAAGTGGTTAAAGTTGTGTTAAAGTCTGCGTATTTGTAGGACTGTTTTAGTCATAGACTGACTTGGTGATTGATGTCTTAGTGCAAGTTCTGCCTTTATTTTTAATATAATTAAATTGCCTTAATTTCATTTCGATAAAATATTATATTCCTCAAACTAAGTTTTTTCATTATTATTTTTTCAAATTTTTTATTGCTGGAATATTTATTGTTTATTAACCTAATATTTGCCAGTAGTTCTTGATGGTTTAATTTTTTTCTTTTTCATCTTTATGCACACTTCACCACAACCGTCATAAGACATTCATTCATAAGACATATGGAATTAATGTATCTTGATGATGCCACACATGTGGTGACATGTTCATAAAGACGAAAAAACAAACTAAACCATCAAAAACTACAGGCAAATAACAGGTAAATAAATTGTACAACAGTTCTAGAAACTGGATAAAAATAAACATTAGTTTACTGTTATTGAAAATCTGATATTTGTTAAAAGACTGAATTGTAATAAAATTAACCTTGCATTCTTCAAAACATCTGAAGGAATTGCTTTGTTTCAGGGATAACTACACGTTACAAATTAATCCTATATCAGGGCTGTGCAACGAGGAACACTTGAATTACTTTAAGTTTATCGGTAGAATAGCGGGAATGGCAGTTTATCACGGGAAATTACTTGACGGTAAGGTTCTGACACACTCAAGTTATGCTCTTTGGTGTAGTAGTTTTCATTTATGAATTTGTGACTTTAACCACTGGTTAGGAAATAATTTAAATTAGAAAAATAAATCTGTAGAAATTATTAATCTGCATAACCTTAAATAACTAAACTGAATTTAAAATTTGTTACCTTTATTTGCCTGTAGATCTAAAAATTTTCTTTATTCTCCCGATGTACATTTCGCTACAAAAGTGTGGCATCATCACAGGGGTAAATTCTTGAGTGTAAAATCTACATGTACATCGGGAGAATAAAGAAAATTTTTAGATCTACAGGCAAATAAAGGTAACAAATTTTATATTTATAAAGGTCTAAAAACTGGAAATCATAAAATATTAAACTGAATTATCATCAAATTTTATCTAACACTTTCATTCAGATATTTTATTAAATTTAAAAAAAATCGTTGTATGTCAACTGTTATTTGTTGTGCTTTGAAACAAATTGTGACTGTGATAGACTAATGTAAATGCTGGAACTGCTTACTATCAGTCTGGTTAAAAACACAAAAAATAAGTTAGTCTGTTTAAAGGAAAACAGCTTCAACAATAATAAATGAAACCATAAAACTCAGAACGTCTTTCATCACGTAACAATTTTGCAATAAACATCACATATAAAAATTCAGGAAGATCTTGGTTAACTTTGAAAGTTAAAAATGACATACATAAAATGGTACAACACATACATGAAAGTTATAAATAAAATTATTACATTCATGAAAGTTCTCAAAGTTGGTTTTACAATCAAAGTATTCTTTTAAGTGTCTTATCGACCATATTTTAGCTTTTTCATTATTTTGTCACTCTTATCATATTCTTCATCTTTATTAACTTAAAAGTGAATATATATTGTAACTTTTGTGGTGCGGTTGCATGAGTGTAGACCCATGGTGATGGGAAGTTACATAATTTAGAAATTCCAAAACCTAACTTCAATTTATAAAAATTGTGTGCTTTAGATTAAATGAGCTTTGTAAAATTTAAAAACTGTTCTTTTAAAATAATAAATTGATTATTTTTAATAGTTACACCAGCACTTGTGGGGCCAAGTTTGTTAGATATTGAAATCAGTTATTGATTACAGCTTTCTTCATCCGGCCGTTCTACAAGATGATGCTGGGAAAACCCATCGACCTTAAGGACATGGAGAGTGTAGACTCTGAATACTATAATTCTCTTTTGTGGATAAAGGTATATCCAAAGTGATCATGACTATAGTTGAATGAGTTGAATGGAATATGTTATTTCAATATTGAAGCAAGTTATTAGTAACATGTTAAATCTATGAAACCATAATTTTGATTACAATGTACGTTATTGCAATTTATGCATAAACTCTGCAACCTGTGAAGTATGAATAACATATATTAACTAGAATTTTTCCAAATATAAATAGTGAAACAAAATTCAAAACCAAGTTTTCACCAACATTAAACACAAGTTTATCTGATTTAAAGTTTCAACATTATACTGCATTTTATTTGGTAAATTTTTAACCTGCTAGTCAATGTTTGCAAAAGGATTTAACACATTTGAAATTAAAAAATTTTCAAAGTATGATATCCGAAAATAAAATTTTTTGTAACGTCCTTTGAAATAAGCTGTAGAAGCTCAGAGAATAGAAATATTTTAGATAAAGTTGAATTACGAGGGTTGTCCGTAAAGTAAGGTTCCCATGGTGCTACAGTCGTGAAAAGCGCCGTTATGGTGAATCCCGCGCTGTTGCAGTGTACCATGGTTCCCCCCACTCCAAAGTCCCTCTGTAGCGAGCCACCTACAGAGCTCAGTTTTGGCTTGGCAGCCGTATGTGATGGAATTGCCAGTCGCTTTGCCCACTAGGTAAGAGCTGCGCTCGGTGATCTGTTTTCTGTCTGCAAAAATCATTCTGCCAGTAGAAATTCATTCCTAGCTATGTGAAATCTATGAAGAGAAGTGTATGAGCACAATGCAACACATACAATTACAACACATATGCAAATGGGTCAAGGAGTTTCAGAACGGGCGTACTTAACATCAATGATGAAGACCGTTCCGGACAACTTCTGTTCCTGACCAAACAATCGCAAAAGTGGAGGCAGTGATGCTCTCAGATCGAAAAGTGATTGTTTGTGAGCTTTTCAAAATAATGTGTGATATCAACCTCTATTAAACCTCTAAAACCTCTATTGACAAGATTTTGACAGAGCATGCCAAGGTTTGCACAAGGTGGGTGCCAAGAATGTTGACTGAAGACCAATTTTTTTGTGATTGTTTCGTCAGAAACAGATGGTTGTCCGGTTTTCATCATGGACGTTGCTTGTTCTGAAAATCGTTGACCCATTTGCGTATGTGTTGTACGCTCATACAATTGTCTTCATTAATTTTTCATAGCTGGGAATGATCTTCTATTGGCGGAATGTTTTTTGCAGCATGTGATGGACTGTCATTGAGCGTACCATGTACGTCAAACCATGTTGAGCGGTTAATTAGATTAGTTATATCCTGACGTAGCCTATACAACTATGTATGTTTTGTTACAAACATGTTTCCTATGAAATGAAGAGATTTGAATTTGATGTACCATGCAGGAGAACAACCCGACAGAGCTGGAGCTGACGTTTGCTGTGGACGAAGACAGCCTGGGACACACCAGCCAGCGAGAGCTCAAGCCTGGAGGCGCCAACACGTCAGTCACAGAGGACAACAAGGACGAGTACATCAAGTGAGTGACGTTGATGTACGATGTAGACACAACAGCAACCATCTTAACAATTGTGATGGATGGTCTGTTGAGTTATATCAAGTTTGGTTTTACAATCTTTTAAACTATAAAATTTGTCATTCTTTTTTGGGCTTGGAGTTTAATAAGTAATATAAAACAACACTTAACATTTTTTCATGGCTGTATTTATAAAGAGCAAGAAATTCTAAGAAAAATTCATGCATAATACATCACTATTGTTTGAAATTAAGACACTACAAAAATGAAACAAAGTTTTGTGGGTAAGCAAGGATACTGTTTCTGCCATGTTCACTGAACATCCATATTTTTAAATACTTAAGTGTCATGATTAACTCACAGTAAAAAACTTTAAAACAACTAAAAACAATCTAGCTATATAAGAACACTTTTCAAGCAATTTAACAATTTTAAACATTTGTAAACAAACATTCGTAACATAACCGCTTCTAAATAAAATTACTGCAACAAACGACAACAAAAAATAATTACAATAAAAACAAAGACTACAAAAATTCTAATAAACAGACCGAAGGCAAAACATCATAAATTTGATTGTCAATGGTTTTTGGAACAAAACTACGAAAAAAGTAAGCTAGTACATTAAATAATAACTGAGTTTTGTTTGATTTACGGAGAGTCGCTGTGAGCGACGCTTCGACACTCAACAGGTAAACACATAATTTTATTCAATATTCAACTAATTAATTTAAAAAAATTCACAAATGTTTAAAGTGTTAAATTATTCAGGGAATTCAAAATAACAGGATAGAACGCTCAGTATTTTATCTTTGGCCTCTGAGAAAGATTGTGTATATAGTAAAGTATGTTTAATTAGGACCTGAATCATTCAGATTCCGGTTTATCTGGATCAGGTAAAAAAAAATTAATAATAGTTAAAGTATGAGTTTCACTCTGAAACTCCAAAGTTTCAGACACATCCACAATACTTGCTATTTGCGGCAAGTATTGCATAATACATAAACGCACATTACTTATGTTGGGTCTTTTTGCTGAGCGGATCGCTTCTGCCAAGAGTAGGGCAGCTAGAAAATAAAATTAATCACAATTAAAGACGTTACTAAATGAACTGTTTTTAGATTTAACTTAAACATTAAATAAAATAAGTTTTCATTTTGAATTGGAGTGTTTTATTTCTGATCTAAAAGTAATAAAAAGTACTGCTTTGTTTTTTCTAGACTTTATTATAATTTTATACTTTTTAATTAAAGTAAAAACCTTTTAACAAGTTAAATGCCTGCGATATTTGATTGTTATTTGCTGTACATTATTTATACTCAGATTACAGGACTAATTGCATGAGCCATTCAAGATCATTGTCTATGTGATGTTGATGTCTATATCCTGTTATGTTCAGATTATCTGGATTTCCAGCTATCCAGGTTCGAACTCTGACACATTAATCTGGACTTTCCTGCAGTTTGTTTAATAAAATTAATTCTTAGGACTATAATTCGATTAAATTTTAATTTTATATTCGTTTTAACTACTGCCCATAACAAACTACAGCACATTAAACATTGCTAAAGAAGGAAAATAAACTGGACAAACCTAAAATATTTGTTAAGTTTGAACCATTAATTTTTTAACGAATCTGCTAACAATATGTAAATACATTATGAGCTTAATGGATCATCATGGTAACTTGTGATCTAACATGATGATGATTAACAAATCCACGTTCTCGATATTTGTTTTTTATGTTACAATCTTAACTTCTATGTATTGATAATGTAACAAGTTTTAATGGTTTTGCTCTTGCATCCAACTATATCAGAGACTCAACATATTTATTTGGATTATTGTCACAGCCTCTAGTGATTTTAACGTTCTGTTTTGGCAGGTTGGTGATCGAATGGAGGTTTGTGGCCAGGGTCCAAGACCAGATGAATGCTTTCCTCGATGGCTTCAACGCGTTAGTGCCTCTAAATCTTATAAAAATATTTGACGAACATGAACTTGAACTTTTGATGTGTGGTATTCAAAACATCGATGTCAAGGATTGGAAGCAGAATACACTCTACAAAGGGGATTATCATCCGAACCACATAGTCATTCAGTGGTTTTGGAGGGTGAGTTGTGTTAAAACTACTGAGGTATTAATTTATCAGGACCTCAAAGAGGAGATTTGTGTAGGCTTGAAACTGAAATTTTTACTCTATAAAAATTCTAATCGATCAATCAAATTTTCCTGTGAAGGACTGATTTTTTGTCTTGGGGCACCTTGAGTTCCTTTTGTTTACCTGTTTCAAACATTTGAATATTTTTTAAATTATCTAGGATATAAAAAAACCTTTTTGCACGTTTTTACCAATTAAGGGTACTTAAGTTCATTCGAATTGAACCCTCCTCATATAACCCATACTGTCCTCTCTTGTCCTTCCGATTCTCATGATTTCCTGGGGCCTCATATTTTTATTCTTACAATGACAATCACCAAGCCAATTTGGGCTCATATGAAATTTCCCATGGTGATTAATTCACACCCGTCCACAGGTTGTACTATCTTTCACCAATGAGATCCGCTCTCGTCTCCTACAGTTCGTTACGGGAACATCTCGTGTTCCGATGAATGGCTTCAAGGAACTGTACGGAAGCAACGGCCCTCAGATGTTCACCATTGAAAAGTGGGGAACACCCGATAACTACCCGCGAGCCCATACTTGGTAAGTTGATGTCACAATGGAGGTAGGCCTATAAATAATGTGAATACATGTTCTAATAAACTTTAAATTTCAAAACAACTGTGTATGAGTAAATACTAATTGGTCAAATTCAACATTTTAATAGGAAATCCATTAGACCTTTGAGAATTAACTTCTAAAATCAACTTATTTTATTTTCAGTTTCAATCGGCTAGATCTTCCTCCATATGAAAGCTACCAACAGTTAAGAGACAAACTCATCAAAGCCATTGAAGGTTCCCAGGGATTTGCGGGAGTAGATTAAGAGGTGGGTTTATCAATCGTTAATTTAGTTGGACCTACTGATTTTTAGTAATTAATATAATTTTCTAGTTAATTAGTCGTAAAACAAAGTCTGATTAAGTATGTTTACCTAATTTACTTCCTCTCTGAACCAGGTATAGATGCTCTGTCTGAAGTCTGATAGTTAACATGTTTATTTTTTCCCTTAGGGCATTCCTAAAGTAAATTTGGATAAAGTATAATTTTTCAATAATTTTCACAACTTTAGAACTTATTAATTTATTGTCTGTATTATAAAGTAAACTCTCGCTCATACGGAATAAAGAGGTGGACGTCCAGTCTGGATTACAAAAAATCGGACTATCGGGAGTCGAGCCAAAATTCGTAAATTTTAACGTTACGGCGAGTAGTTTTGTCAAAACAAGCACTAATACAAACGGGACCGTCTAAAACAAGGTAGACTTTGATAAACAAATTTTAAACAATTAAAGTTATTGTAATAAATTACAGTTGGCTACTGTACTGTATTTTACAATAGCACTACTGTACTGTATTGATAATAATGTAGCCTATTACGGGAACTTTAAAAAAAGCAATTTGCCATACTGTAAATATAAATTATTTACAGTACAGTATACCAATGAATGAACATAATAGTTCACTAAATGAACATAAATTGTGTCATTGCAACAGAAAAATATACTGTACAGTACTAAATTCGGCACAATAAAAGAAATTTATTTAAAAAAAAGTAAACACAAAAATTTAAAAATTTAATTACTTACTTTAAGGAAATTAACTGTCATAAAAACAAAATGTTACAATTGTGAAACTTAAACATTACAAACTGGACTTAAATAACAAATCACTTCACACAGTTATTACTCTGTACGTTAAATAAAAAATAAATGCTGAAACGTATTCTGAACTGTCGTAACTTTAAGTATTACTTATGTTTTGAAAAAGTCTTCGAACATGGCCTGTTTTACCGTTTAGACTCGTTGTTTTGTTGCTCCGGCACGATTTCCGTTCCGGACAAGACCAATCCAGCGAGTCTACTGTATGTGAAAAAATGAAGCCGAAAAAAACAAAACTGTCTCAGTTAACTGTGCTTAAATCATAAACTTAAATTATCTATTTGATCATAGTTATTTGTGATATTTTTAGAGGTGTGATATCCGAAAAGTCGTATCGGTTTCGGAAAACAAAACGAATGCAAAACAAGTATCCGAAAAAGTCCTATAAATATCCAAACTTTCAGATAAACTGTATAAAATGAGGTTAAAACCGAAAGATAAATGCTAAACTTTCCGTTTGAGATACGGATCAACAGAAATGTTTAAGCAGATGACAAAATTACACAATTCATACCCTATTGGAATGTAAGAACGTCCTTGGGTGGTCCGAGGATGCGGTATGATTATTCGATTCTTCAACTACGTATTTAAGTTACCCATTAAGTTCAATACGATATTGCATTTTGAAATACAAAGCATAGCGCTATCGATAGTTGCACCGAATATCAGATTGCGGTTTGATATTATTTCGCATAAAATATGATTTCGGCTACGAAAAACCGTGAATTGTCGATTTAATATTTTCCACTCGTTTTCATTCTACAATTTCTCTTTGTTGAATGATTTTACGCGTCATTAGTTTTTAAATGAAACATTTTAGATAATTTTAAGATGAATAATTAACTAGGTCTGATCTGACAAGGTACCATAATTTCACGGGTTTAAATATTGTTCTGCCCGATACTCCAACTCTGCTCCTGCGCAGAGTCCATTGTCCAATAGTCAGCGGCAGCGCTGTTACTGCTTTTTCTAGTTCCTTATCACAGATATATCAGTGACAGAACCATAACGGTGACTTTGTCACCGGTACAAAAATATCGCATATCCCTACCGATACGCAGATAGCCGATGGCAACGAGCCGACGTCGTCTGTCAAATCTTGGTTCTTTGTTTATGGCGATTTGTTTTTGTCATTTTAATAAATAAAATAGTTGAATCATGAAATAAAATAGAGAATTATTATTTATCAATCCATCCATAGTTTTATATAACTAACTTTAAGAACTGTTTATGTAATTTATTGGCGAATTATAAGGTTTCTGTTGATTTCATTCCGTGAATAATATGGCGTATATTAAAATTTGTTACTTTTCAATGCAGTGAAGTAAAAATTTTAGTTTTGTTGTTCAGCCTATGACGAACTAATGATGTTTTATGTCCAATCTAATAACTTTGATAACATTGTGTATCGATTTTTCTCATTAATCTTAGATAAGTGTGATTCCACTGTGTTATTACAAGTATCCAAATCCGAAAATTATCCGATCCGAATCCTAACTATCCGATCCAAACTTGAGCTATCTGATCCAAAAAAAATTCACTATCCGCACACCTCTAGATATTTTTGTAATTTTAATAAAATTGTGCCAAATATTTTATATCTATTTTTACTGCAAAACATTTTTTAACAGTTTTGTGTTATTTGCAGGTATTGTATGTACAGCAGAAAACTAAAGCTAGAAAGTTCTGTGTGCTGTCAAACACCAATTATTGTAAATAATTGCTTATTTGTGATTATTGTACTATATAAATATATTATGAATGATTGTATAAATTTTAAAGTATCTATTATAAATTTTGTTATTGATATTTTATTGAAATATTAAGGTGAAATGAGTTATGTTACACTATATATAGTGAATCATTTGAAATGTTAAAGTATATATAAGTTACAAGCTATGCTGTAAGTAAAGTCTTATTAGAGTGTATTTTACAAATATATTGTATGCATTAACTTTTTATCTTCAGCTTTAAAACCCTTAACAATAATTCTATCTGCAAGAAATTTTTCATACAGTAGAGGAAATATTTATAGATTGAACAAATGTATAAAGTTTACCATTCTGTGTATATAGAATACATCGTTAATAATATGTATTAACAAGGCTGTTCTTCACCAGTTTTGGAATTATTAGTTTTGGATTTTCGCTTGCCTCATAAAAGGGTTTTCCTCAAAATTCTGTTTTCAATGTTTTCTTAATTGATGAAACATTCTGTACCGGAAACGAATACTATTGATCAAACAGCTCCGCATAGAAAATCATGAACTTTGATTTCTCTCCGTAATCATTGGTCACCTAAATATGTGTTGCCTTCATAATCAATAACATAGTTAGTATGTGAAACCAAGCCATATGTGGCCTTTCTGTATCTTAAAAGGGTTTGACCTTAAAGCAATTATATATTGATCATCATCCTCTGAATGGAATCCTCCTTTGTCATCAAAGAAACTTCCCTCCTGAACCCTCCACTCTGATGAACTTAATATGTCAAAATACCATTAAACGCTATTTTATATAAAAAATAACTTTTTATTTGCTTACAACAAGACTTATTAATTTTATTTTTTGATTTGTCAGGTGAAAGTAAATAAAAAACAGTAAAAGAAATGTAAATGTGTATGAAACGTAAATAAAAATGCCTCGAGACTAGTTTGATGGCCGTCAGATATATTCGTATTCAGCTCAGTAGAAGCCATAACTGAGGCATAGTGCGTGGCTGAATTCCCTCCCCTCACTCGGTCACATGACCTAGCGTGCCGATTCTATACATTCTAGCGGATCTTTGGCAAACTACATTTATTATTTAGACAGTGAAGAACGTTGTACAGGGATATATTCATATTCAGCATTTGGTCAAAGTCAGTCACACAGATATATCTGTTTTCAGCTTGCAAAGGTTTAAATATACTGTATTTGATTTTTTTTGTAATGTAAATAAACTTTTTTTATCAAGAACAGTTTCATATTTTAACATTAGTACATTACCCAATTTTTGCTCAGTATAATTCACACAAAATTTCTCACCATTTCTTACTAATTAGGTATGGTAAAATTATTCCTTGAAAAGGTAAATAACAGTCTGTAGTAGTTTAAAATAAGTTGGCAATTTTTTTGAGAAATGTAGTTTTTTCAGAGAAGTATAATTTGAAATAGAATATAATAAGTTTATGGTATAAAAAGTAAGTCAATTCTTTTAAGTAACTTGTAAAGAAGAGAGTATGTTTCTGTTCACTAGCACCATTTATTGTTGCTGAAATTTTGAAGTAATATATATTGTAATAAATAGATATTGTGAAGGCTTGATAATGCTGTTAGCAGATATTGATTAACAAAAACCGTAAATACAAATTAAATATTTCCCAGACAATTGCTCAAGTAATTTTTTTTAGATTTAACTGTTTAAACACTTTTTTGTACTTCTTAAAATCACTGTGCATGTGTATTGTGTATAGGCATTATTTAGATCATGAATAATTTTTGAATAATAGTATATAACTTAACTTTACTGCCATCCATATAATATATAAATTAGGCTCGAGAGATTTATGTTATTATAATGATCAAGTTCATTAATACATAAATGGCTAAGACATTTATAACATTCCTAGTGAAGAAAATGTATTTGATTTTGTTATTGTTATTATTGTGTGAGTTCTAAGAGTTTTCTTTATACTGCTGTTTACATTTTATTTAATTTTTCTCTGTGTGATAATTTTATCTGCTACATTCCTTTTGTAGTTTCACAGCCCAAAAAACAGTTTCTGTGCGTTTTTGTGTGAGCTCATGAATATTCTTACTCTCAGAGATTACAAGAAAGATGTACTAATTAATTTTGAATCCACAAACATTATGCATGTTTGTGGATAAAAATAAACTCAAAACTAAACTATCTTTATATGACCACATATAGTAGAACCTTAACATCTGGACAAATTGATGGATGGCAACTACAAAAAGGTGTACAGAATTTTCTTATATGAACGACAGCATACTTAGGCCCTTATCAAGCAACTATAATGATTGCAAAAGAGGTTAAAGGTTGAAGGCATAAAATGTGTTTTTATTTTCATTTTTTGTGAAAAATTTTATATTCCTTATTTTCAGTCTCTATTTTAAGGTTCTACTGCACAAAAATTAATCTTAATTACAATCATTAATTACGTCACTAGTAGTATTGGGGTGAATTTTGCTACTGTCTATTTTATCTTTAGCTGACCTCTGACCGGAGAACCTCATCAATATACTCATCTATGTATTGCTCATCTCTTTGCCAGAGACGGTGGCGTGTCTTGTAATCCAGCTACTTGGAGGTCATGAATTGTGAATTATGTGTGATGGTTGTTGGATGGGGTATTCTCTGGTGTGGATTAATGTCCGTACTATTGAATAATAAGTCTATCTGCAAATGTCATCCTCATAACTAATTATGAGTTACGAACTGGTCAGAGGCAGAGGCAGAGGTTTGGACTCCACCTTAAACTGTAGGTCCCAAGTATGCCATTGATTGTTGGGCTATTATTAATGATGATTTCTGTTTATGAAACATGTCAGCCTTAGTCAGTAACAAGGCTACAAGATTGCGCCACAATCATCTTACACTCATTTCTCATACATGCTTGGCTTAAAATACCTGGACAGGATGCCATTTCAGTAACTAACTAAATCTTATAGTGAAAAATCCTGTGTTACACATTCGTAATCATTAAGAGCTTATTATTCAGTCAAAAACTTTAATTACTAAAACAAATATTTTATGCTTGAAAAATTTAATTTTAAGGAAATACGTTTAGATCGATATTATGAATTGAAAAACACTTGGTTTATTTGTTTGTAAAGCCCAAAATAATAATATTTCTTTGATTCTTCAATTGATACATGTTTTTATGGTTGATATTTGTAACAATTTATATTTAACCCATATTAAAGATTGTAAATAATTTTCCCCTTCTTTATTTGTGCCCTGTAGTTTACAAATGTGTCATTCATTCAAGTATCTATTCTATTTTATGTTTTTAATTTGACCAAACAATCGTGGCTGCACATTTATCATCACTTGTTGTGATAAAAAAATATTAAACTAATAAAGTTTTATATTTTGCTCTGTTGTGAAAAAAATTGCAGAAAGACTAAAAATTTATGTTTTGTCATTTCTTGCGTCACCAATACAGATTTTACGTCTGACCCCTTGATATTTTCAATAATGCTAACTTAAATAGCTTGAAAATAACTTATTTCTTTGTAAACTAAGATTTAACTTTGAAACTGTTTTATATAAATATCAGCAATATACCTGCGGTTTTATAAAACCGTGTTTTGTATTATGTAAGTTACTTATGAAGTAAATTATTCAATTAAATAAAGTTGTTTGATAAAAATGTTTGTTTTAGTTTCCCAATCTGATCTTCAATAACTTACATTTATCCATAGAATAGGATAATGTAATTCACAGGTACTCATGTACATAGAAATAATAAACATAACAGCATTTCTCATACTTGTATGAAGATTATAGTTAAAATATAATTGATGGTGATCAATTTAATTTATCCTTTTGCTTTTATTTTCCCAAGAAGTATAGGCCTGTAGATTTTCCGTGCTATGTCACAATTTACCTGTATAGTTAAGTAATGAATTCACAATTCTTTAGTTTTCTTAAAAATATATATTTTTCAACAACAATTTACACAGAAGAACATACTGATAATAAAAAATCCTTAACAGGTGTAATGTTTATTTTTGGCATGAACGATAAATTCAAATTAACAATAGCGAGAAGTTAAAAATGTTTAGCAGATTAAAGTTATGGTAATTTTATAATATGTTATCAACTCTGCACTCTGATACTTGAAGCCAGTATGTATAGTTTTTTAATGCATGACCCTCGGCTAAATACTATTTAATTAAGAATTCTCTGACAAATTCAAAAATATTATTCCCTGACCATCACCATAAAATATTACCTTAAGATATTGATAACAATATAACAAACATTTTAGCAGTCTCTACCCTCTGCACTGTTGTGTTTGATTCATGTGACCGTCAACAGTCTGAATTTTTAAATATTAAAAATCATGAGTAAAAGTATTATACTATGAATTTATCCTAAGTGTTTGCCTGCAACATTTCACTGATATGACAATTTAAGTTTTTTCCCCTCACCAGGACAGATTACCCCAACTGTTTGACAATAATACTGTTAATTACCATAACTGGGATAGAGTCATACTGCACTGAATTTCTTGATAATTTCTTATTTTTAAATAATAAATTACTGTGTATAGCATTTTTGACATATATCTTTAATGGCAGAGTTGAAATTAATACAAGACATGAAATAATGTGATTGAAACTATCTGAAAAATCCAATTTTCTTGGAAGAAGTAAATATAAAAGATGAGTTGGAAAGAACGAGTATAGATACAGACATCGTAACAAATTGATTTATCACAATAATAAAACACAACATTAACCATCGAACCACCAACAACAGATCAAACTAGCATTTTTTTAGGGTAAAAAAGATTAAATTGCTACTAAATAACATACTGTTGTATCTCACACTTACTGTATTATTTATTATATTTCTGTATAGTTCAGTTATTTGCTATGTTTTTTTTCACAAATTAAAATGCAATACTTGGTTTGAATGAGAAAATC
This sequence comes from Nephotettix cincticeps, assembly GCA_023375725.1. Taxonomy (NCBI): domain Eukaryota; kingdom Metazoa; phylum Arthropoda; class Insecta; order Hemiptera; family Cicadellidae; genus Nephotettix; species Nephotettix cincticeps. The sequence continues at coordinate 17,094,974 of CM041786.1, read as the reverse complement.
TAAACTAAAATAATAACAATTATTATTAAAGGCCACATTGTTTATCATGTAGCTAATACAACTCTAAATTACTTAACTTACAAAAAATCCTATAAAGCACATATTATCCACATATTGGTATTGGTATGTAGGATACATTTCATTTTGTGTATTGACTTATGAATCATGCCTCGGTTATAAAAAATCAACGTGTTAAAAATTATCGAAGTAACCCTTGATCAGTAAGTTCATGATCCGTTTCTACCCACCAAGAAATTCATCATTATCAAGTTCAGAAATAAAAAACTTTAACTCTTTGAAGTCGCCCACAATTTTTAACAAATACTTACTTATACTTACACAACATAAACATAATAACAGATATAAAACTAAACATTTGTTAAATTTTGTATATCTTTGATATGCGCCTATTTTCAAGCCTTATAAATTATTGCAATTTTCTTTGGGCGAATGGTTGACATAAATTTAATACAGCAACTATAAAATTTGTGTAAATATTATTTGTGGGGGTGTGTATAGTGTAAAATGTGAATACATATTGAAGTTTGGTTGCTTATCGTTCAAGACAGTGATTGACACAACCAAAATTTCTGTTTCATCACAAGTATTTAATGAAGTCTTTTTGAAACGGTGTTAAAATGTATGACTGATGTAAACATACCTGATGTAACACAACAGGAGTGAAGATATTGAGGTGAAAGTGTATTGTATAACATAAATAGATACAGAGAATGTTTATACAGACATAGGTGTACTCTTGGCATTCTCTGAGGTGCACCTCACTGAGTACACTAGGTACAGAGTTGGCATCTGGAAAACCCCGGTACCTATAGTCAAACCTATAGCCACATCAATTCTCAGGTACTGTCAGTTGATTCTACTTGAAAATTAAGATCATATCTTTCTTTACACAGTGTCAAACGTGACCAATCTCTCAGAATCATCCAATAACCATTCACAACAGACTGCAAATACAAGAAAAAGCTTCCTGTAATATTTCTCATAAATGGCTGAAACAATTTCCAAAAAAATCATTGTATAAAGTTCCTAGTGTGCCAAATAATTTGACACCAACTTGCATGTCTGTAAAAACTTTTGTCGAAAGGTATAAACTTTTACTGTCTAAAAATATTTTTACCAGATTTTCTTGCAAAACTATAAATTGATAAAATAATTTGACTGCCACCAATAAAACCAGTTAAAAACTAAATAAATTAGTGTTTTGAATTTAGTGTATGATTAATGGTTTCAGTGAAAAGCTAAATTTACTTTCAACAGTACAATAGTACTTTGTTCAAGCGTGCCCAATATTATTCCTATGGAAAATAAAAAATAAATAATTCCTTTCTCATTTCTCAACCATTTTACATGCAACTTGTCGTACAGTATAAGGTAACATTACCCAATAAATCCTATACAAAAATGTTTATTATTTCCTCATTTTAGTTCGATAGTTATTTCAAACCTTTTCTATTTGTAGTAAGAGTGTGTCTGCAAGAAATTTCATGACTATCTGACTATTTCAGGACTATCTTTGAATTGTGAGATTATATGATAATTAACTTGAACAAACAGTGTAAACAACAAACTTGACAACAGCACAGTTGTATTTGCAAACAGTCTGTAGATATTGAATTTTTGTTATGGAGATTGTCCTTCCTCCTCAGTATGATACACAGTGTGTTCCATGATTAAGCTAACTGCGTCGCTCGCAACAATGACCTCCATGATAGTATTTCAATGAAACGCAAAAGTGTTTTCCAACATTGTTTAAACTCTGCGCTTCACGACATAGACCTAAACCAGATGACATCTAGTGGACACAATATATAACTATATAGCAATCAGTAATATAACATTTTTATTTTTTATTTTATAATTGAGATAGAACCTGTGTTGTGAAATAAATACAGTAGAACTCTAATTATCCGAATTAATGGGGACCGGGACCCATTCGGATAATCAAATATTCGGAAAATCAGAGTTTTTTTAAAATTGCCATTAGAGAGAAAAAAGCTACGTTTTGATATTGCACTATTTTTTTATTGAAATAAATGTAAGAAACATGCTTTTTTCACATGTTTAAAATATAAATAAAATGTACGTACAAGTTTATAAATAAAAATCAGTGTTTTTTTAACATCTCCGTCAATATAAGCTGTTTTGCGGTCTTCATCCGTTTTCGGGCAGCCAGGTCACGCATTCGCTTGACGGTGAGCAGTTGCAAGTGGTCACACTCAGGCTTCGCGGGGGGAAGAATAATAGCACACTTAGACTTTTTTGGACAAATTTTTTTTCTGAAAGTGATTCGGATAATCGGCGATTCGGATAGTCGGAGTTCGGATAATTGGAGTTCTACTGTAAACAATCAAATAACCACCATTAGGGACAGCGGGCGGTCTAGGAAGTCACACAGTCCGGTTCACAGTGTACCCAATCACGAAGCGCCAAACACGCAGTTAGCGGCTAGTTACGCACTGCGAAGGTAGGAAAACAGTCTCCACAATTTTGAAGTAAGGAGCACTTAGCGCAGTTAGCTTAATCTCAAGAGGTAGGAAGACGCCTCTTAGAGGTGTGTATTATTTAGTTCACTTTTAAAGGGAGAACATGTGTACATTCCTGATTCTATTATTTTGTTATCTTTGTTGCATTAGCAGTGAAATAGACCATCGCATATAGCGTATGCCACTTTTGAACTAATAATAATATGTTTACTGTAAACTATAAACAGATGATTCATCAAGCCGATAAACATCAAAGTAAAGTAATACAGAAACACCCTTCAAAAACAAATCACACAAAGGTCTGAGATGGTGTCATCTAGGATTTTTAAAACTGCTTTTAAAATGTGGAGGTTTATATGTATGTTACAAAATGACGTCCAAATTTTTTAATGAATAAAAAAAATTAATAATTTATCTTGATTCTATAGCAAAAACATGTGCTAATCAGCCAACTCTAGTAATTTGGCCACCGACAAACCATATGTACATATTTTTTAAATATTGGTAGTGTGTTCCCCTACGCAAAGGGCTGTAGACTAGTAACCTCTTCTTCGCTCTCTTCTGCCGTACTCAGTTTTTCGAACCCCTGGTGTTGCCCTAGGAGGTGGCCTATCATGAACCCCTCAGCCGGACTCCTGCCCAGCATCCACCTTCGTCCGCCGCAGTGGCCGCAACCTGCATCACACGTATACTTATTAAGCGTAACCTCCAACTCTCTTTGACTATGTTAGACTTTAATGTTTGTCTAGCTGCATAAGTGAATAATTGTGCTTACCCAACTTTTGAAGACCCACTTATCACTCAGATAAAAAAAAGATGTATAATATTTTCAAAAACTAATGTTGTAATGTATAATATACTTAATAACAAAACAATTAATTCAATGGTTTACTTACATAATGTATCGGAACAAAAAAGCGATGAAAACAAACTAGGTACATAAGAAGAAAACTGCAAAAAGTAAAATAAAAATTAGATACATAAATAAAATTGTAAATAATAGCTTAAACAAATACTGGAAATAAATTAAAAATATAGAATATAATGGAGTGAAAAGATAATACACAATGAGAATAATGAGATATTAATAAACCTTTGAACAGTTAGTGGAGAATGAAAGGGTAAGATGGAGTAGGGGTTTCCTCTTCCTGTCAAATATCTGTACTGTTTTATCATTTATTCCATAATCTCCAACAAAGGAGATGCAGTGAATAAATCGTAACATTTAACCATCGTATATTTTTTCTTAGTTAGGAACAATAACTAGTTTCGCTGATTGTTTACTTGAAGGAAACAAAAAGATTATAAGAATAGCATAAAAAACAAGTGTAAATGTTTATACTGTCTTGAAATATCACTAAATTAATCAGCATGTCTTTTGTATATGTATATTCAATTGTTAATTTATCATTAGGTATTTATTTAATATTATATTACCGTACATTAATCTGTATACTACAGAGTGCCCATAAAAAACATTTCAGAACTTCAGAGAGTGATTGGGTACATGAAAAGGGAGAATAAAGTTCCAATGGAGGTATGGCCTAAAACACTGATTTTTCTCATATATCCGCCAGTTTGTTTTTTTCACTAAATATTTTTTATTTTAAACATTTTATGACGGATTATTTTGAAATTTGGTATGTGTTTTACACTAGTAGACTACTATTATTAAAAAAATAACTAGCATAATCCGAGCTCAAAATCCAAAATGGCGGCCATTAAAAGTTTTAAAATTAAAATACAATGTTAGCAGTAAAATTTAAAATGACCGCCATTTTGGATTTTGAGCTTGGATAATGCTGATTATATTTTTAATAATACTGCTCTACTAGTGTAAAACACATACCAAATTTCAAAATAATCCGTTAAAAAATGTTTAAAATACAAAATGGCGGATATCTGAGAAAAATAGGCGTTTCAGGCTATACTTCCATTGGAACTTTCTTTTTTTTAATGTACCCAATCACTCATCGAAGTTCTGAAACGTTTTTCATGGACATAATATAAAACACATATAAAATTACATATACATATAACATATAAAATTGGGGTTTTGTCTGTACATTGCTTTGAATACTAGCATTTTTAGTTATTTTATGTTTTATACCACAGAAAAGCTGAAATTGGTCTCGTCTCAACTCATGTCTGCATGCTTGTCCATCTCTCTGTAACTTTGAATAAGATATCTTTTTTTAAAATTAATTATTGGTGATGGTTGATTTATGTTATTTAGATTTTACCAGACATTTTCAATCACGGTTTTAAGTAAAGCAAAGTTTCACAATGTTTCGGGATCTGGAATCTGGTCCCGTCCTCAGATGAGCTAGTACCTAAAACATAACACGATTAGTACATACATAATCCGGTATAAAGCTGAATCAAAAAAGTTTAAAGCAGTAAAAATCTTACAAATAATACCATTCAGTAAAAATTACGCACACAAGTACACGTTTAATTATACAGTTGTCTTTGGGACGTGTTTTGTTTCTTGTGTGCGTAATTGTAAGTGAATGGTATTGTAAGTTTTTTGACCACTTTTAACTTTTCTGTTTGCAACTTTATACTGGCTTGGTCCGGATTATTTTATGATATGATTATGATTATGTTTTAAGTACTAGCTTGCCTAAGGACGGGATCAGATTCCAGATCCTGAAATCTCATAAAACTTTGTTATAACATGTCTCAATCCTGACGGAAAATGTCCATAGTAAAAATCGAAATAAGGTCTTTTTGTAACACTCCTTCTTGAAAATGAGAGCATCCACTAAGATGAAATTTAATTTAATTTTTCTATAACCTTTGGAAGGCTTTTGTATACTTTAAACTGGCTCACATTCAATTAAAATAACATAGTTTTCTCTCATGTAAAACGTTGCTCTCTTAAAATACAGATCTCTTACCACCCTGACATCTTCTCTGGGAGGAAACATGCTTCATGATGGTTCTTTTCAGATCTTTTTTTCTACAATTCTCTGAAAGCCTATCATAGTCATTCTTCCATTTTTCTGTATAAGGTTTAAAATACCTCGCGATGCGTAAGATACAGTTAAACTTAAAAAGGAAATAAAATAAAACAAAATTAAAAAGCAGTAAAAATAATTTATTGATTTTTTAAAAAATCAGAAAATGGTTAAATGCAAAGAAAAACAATCAATAAAGTGACTCCCTGATGAAACTGAAAAAAAAACTGAAGAATAAAAATGTGATCAACAAAAATAAGACTAATAATCTACAAGAACTACAGAAAGGAAGGTTCTAACAGACTTAAAAATAAAACAACCAAAAACTATCACAGGTTTTTTTCTCTAAGCGGTCATTGTATTTGAATTATTTCAATGTTTATCACATATGTTTATTAACCTTATGGAATATGGAGGCAAATTTCAGAGAAGAGAGGGCGCTAGGAGAGCCTACAATAGAACACATTACCCATAATAATGCAATTTAACTTTTCTAGAAATCAAACTTAATTCTCATGTTGCATTAAAGATTGCAACATTACAGTAGTAATGTAATTATTGGTATGATGTTTACAGAGAAACTATGCATCATAAAATTACAACACCAAAACTAATGTTCCAGAACAGGGCACAATAAGTGCAATGAATTTTAGGAAAGGTGAGCTCAGAATATATTAATTTAATCCTATTTTTTGTATTCATGCCAGAGACAATTTGACTTGGTTACAAATAGTAGTGTTTTTACACAAACACTTTTTTTAAGTGGTGAAAACCCAAGCACAAAGTACATTAGGACCCGTGACCTCTTCACCGAAGTCCAAGTTACTAACCATTTGGCAAACAAGACAACCAACATACACTGTATAATCTAAATCTGTAGAATATAAAAGAAGAATAAAAATAAATTTAATACAGTAATAACTATAGACACTAACAAGTAAAAACTATAAACTTTCAAAAAATAGATTACCAACAAACAAAATCCAAACAGATATATACAAACACAAACTACCAACAATAAATAATTAATAAAACAAGCAATTTTATTGCCCAAAACACATTTGGTCTAAATGGACGGAAGTCAGAGATTTTTAAGTAAATAAACTAAGTCCATCAATTGGATATATACATCATTAGATGATCTCAAGGTTTCAATTATTGACAAGTTCCTCGATAAAATACAAACACAGTGTTCTGTGAAGTAATTTCTTACTAAAACCACTCTGAGTGAAGGTGTAATTCTTCAAACTAATGATAAAGCTCTCAGTGAGTAACATTGTATTTAAGATATTTTAATAAAAATATACTTTTAATACATATTTAGTTTACTTCAATAAATAATTTATTGAATTACCTTGGTGTAATGAACCTCAATCTAACAAATTCCTTGAATATTTTTAAATCCCATTGAACTCTGTGTGTACATCACACAATGGAAATGTTGTTTAAAAACTTGATGTTATGGATTTTTAATAGTTCTGGCAAACATAAACTTAGCTCTACGTAATGAATTTTATACCTTTATTTTTTTTAGCTTTACATAACGTGTTTCACCTTTATATAATGTATAGTCTACAACTCAACCTCGGTATAACATGCGTAACAAACGTGTTCCAACCTGAATCATTGTCAGAACAGTCTACATTCTGTTGCTTTGGTTACTGTTGGGCATATCATCCACTATAGTCACTATTGTGAGATCATATCAAACTATTTAATGAAGTTAAAGTGGTTATAAAGTGAAACACTAATGGCGTTTAAACAGACACGGGCACGTTAATTGTTGAGGTTAAATGTAAAATAATTGAAATTGAGTTGTTCACTTAATTGCTCTTTACTTTAATATTTTTTCTTTGTTTAGTTTTTGAAATGTTTCACTTATGTTTATCACTTTAATATCATGTGTTTATCAAGGTAAAATTCACTTCAATTTGATCTTAAGAGGTTAAGAGGTATATCTATGAACCTCTATATAGCGAATCTTAGCTGACCTAACCTCAATTTAACGAACTTCAATGACTCGTAATAACAGTAACTACAAATTTTTTATTCAGTCCCTTCAGATTCATTATATCTAGGTTTGACTATATAGTTTTATTACCAAGCTGCCTCACTTTGAAAAATAAAAATCCATCTTGTTCAGTTATTTATACATATTTTAATATTAATATTCATCTAACAAAAATAATAGTCACCAAACATTTTAAAATGAATCTCCAATACTTCTTGGCCAGCCTAGCTTAGTCTTAGCTTTGGGGGGTATTGCCAATCCGTCTGACCAAAATTTGAAACGAAGTGGTGTGATTTAGTTAGTGATGTCATATGGTTATGAGAGGAACTGAAATCATACCCTTTAGATATATCCATGATCTAAGTTATTTCCCAAAGGTGAGTAAATATATAATTTTTTTAAAATCTTTTCCTAAGTCATAAACAGAACATTTAAGCAGAAAAGGACCTTTCATTTTCACAGTCAATTAGAATATGTTTTATGAATAGACAAATAGTCTTTATATACAATTAAACTAAATGTATGTTCGTTTTTTATAAAAGGTCTACATTTGTACCTTATCATTGTCTATCCTAGTTATTATTATGTTATTTCATTTTACTCCGAACATTCAACCATCAGGATGACTCAGAGGCCAAATTAGTTTGGATTAAAGAGGGTTGTATGAAAAATTAACCCTTCAAACCTGAGTAACAAGTTGATAAGTTTAAGAAGTCTGTGCTTTAAATCAATTAGATTATTTACGAACTTGTCTCTTTATCTATTTATATACTATCTTTATTATTATCTTTATATATTTCAGTCTTTGGTATTATCCTAGACCAGTGGTTCTCAACCCAAGGTTTGCAAAGTATTGACCAGGGGTTCACGGAAAGATTTTATGTGATGACAAAATTTCACAGGCTTCAGTTTTAAATTAGATTAGATTATTGAAATGGCAACCAACCCAGGTAGGTATTTTAAGCCAAGTATAAATGCGAAATGTGTGTAGGATGATTGTGGCGCAATATAATTTTTGCAATAATTAGCACAATACTCCTGCAAGATAGTTGGAGAACCACTGTCCTACAGAACGATTTGATATGTATTATACGAGGAGGTACCCTAATGCAACCAGAATAGCATTGCTGTTGGCAGAGCTTTTGTAGTATAGATTTGTGTCGCTCGGGACTATCTAGTGCAACTCTATGCCAGTTCAGCGCCACTTGGGCCGTTGACATTGATGTGTTCATCTGTAGTGACTGTTTTTCCTAGTGCTTTTCATTACTGCTTAGTTTATAGCAAATTTCACATAAGAAAGAATCCATCTTAAGGTCTAATGGATTTTAAAAAGAAAAAATTATTAAAAAGGTATTAAAAAGTCTAAACTCAATACTTTGTATTTTGGGACTCGAATTTTTATCTTATGGAGGATAAGGAAAATTTAATATTTCTAATAAGTGAATCTATGTTTTTTATTTTTGGAAGATTTTTAGTATTTAGTTTCATGTGGCTGAAATCCATCCGTTTAAGCTTAAAAATCATAGTTTATGTGTCTACAAAGGCAGGTAACCTGCATACTCTTTTCCCATGTTAAAGATATAAAGAACAGGCAAGCCCCTTTATTTATGAACAGACTAGCTGACCCGGCGAACTTCGTAACACCTAACAGTAAATACGTGTTAACTTTCAGATTGGCCATGTACTGAAGTCGAATAGCATTACGACTTCGTTGTGAAAAATTATATATTCTGGGTTACAGCATAGTTAATAGCAATACTGAAATGATAAGACATATTAATAACATTCCCACAAAACAAACAAACAAATCTGAGTGGATTGATTCACAATTTTTTAATCCAACCTAAAACCAAACAAAACCTAACTGTAATACGGCTTTTATAGGAAAGATATACAACAGCTGATTATTATAACAAACGTAATATGTATAAACACCGTAATTATTTTTTATTTAGCCGACATAATTATAAACACATGACTTTTAATCAGACAGAAAATAAAAAATATAAATACATAATCCTCAAAAACCGTAAACTATTAACGTGGTGAATAAATCTGTTCATTTTGTAGAGTACACATTTACTTCATAGTTTTACATTAATGAATGATTCAGATGGTATTGGATAGTAAAGCATATTGCTAATGGAAAGTAAAACAACAGCTGTAGCTTAAGAAATCAAATGTTTTTATTGTAGAACATTTGTAAACAAACTTAGTCCCCATAAGGTTAACATTAGAAATTTAAAACGCTATAAAATGGAAACTAATTGAATTTATGGAAACTGAATATGCCTAAAGCATGACCGGAGCAGAGACGAATCCGAAAAATCAAAGATCATTAAAATCGGTCCAGCCGTTCTCGAGTAATTATGCGTGTAACTAACACGACTGTTTTATATATTCAGATATTGATGAAACATGGTGAAAATGGTCAAAATAAAATTTTGTTATTGTAAAAATGCCTGCTTTCAGTGTTCCTCACAGCAACAAACCTGCAAACTCTTTCCCATGTTAACCTCAAGGATAATAGGCAAAATCTCTTACTTATCGACAGATATATATCAAACTTCTCATATATTATTATTATCATATTATTGATTTGGAAATTCGCAGAGCACACCGGTTTGCAGCAACAGAGGTATTTGTCTGTCAGAGCATAAGGAAGAAATTTGGGAGAAATAAGGTTCATTCCTAAATCTTCAATGAAAATTCTGAACAGATATTCCACTGATTTCTGAGAGTTGATAAATTGTCTGTTGACGGTCTTTGAGCACGAGCTCTTCTATTAACATGTTCATTGATTTAAACAGTTGATGGACGTCCAGAACGAGATTTGTCATCGATCGACTTGTCACAATTTTTAAATCAAGAAAACTACTGATACACTTGAGTTTTCTCCAAAGCATTGTCTTTGTAAGCAGTTTTCACAATAAAAACAGTTTTGTTAGTGTTTTTACCCAATAGAAAACAAAAATTTCACAGCGGTTGTACTTTAAACTATATACTTGTTTACTTAAACTTGCCAACATAAAAAACGAAGCAGCAGCAAAAACTAGTACAGCACTAGCAAGACTACAGATGAACGTTTTAACGTCCCAAAAATGACCCTGGTGGCACTAAACTGGCAGAGTTGCGCTAATTAAACTCTAGTGATGGAAACCGGGTTTTACAAAAGCTCCCCCATGGCAATGCTACTGCAGTTACTTTTGAGTACCTCCTCGTATACAATAAGTAAAAACTAGTCTGGCAAGGATAAATTACTAACTAATATTCTATATTCATTAGTCTATCATGATTTATAAAGTTTCGTTTACAAATACAGCATTTTATAAGATTAAAAATAAATGTATCGGAATTTAAAATATTACATATGTTCCAATTTCCTTAAATGTTAAAATAAAAGTAATAGTCAATATTAAAACAGACACGAGAAGCCTACATTAATATTTTAATAATAATATTTTCATATGCAAAGAAAACTATAGGACACTACAAAAGTAGTATTTAATTTTTAATTATCAGTTAAAGATACCTCTCAAAGAATCAAATGTTATTGGAATGATATTTTTTAAATTTAGAGGGATAAGTTGAAGGTCAATTGAATGAGAACGGGCAAATTAGACTTATGGCTACTGAGGTAGCTCATTACTTTTGAGCCGCCAAGACAAGTTTAAGTTTAAATTTCATGGTAAAAAGAGAAAAAAATTCAGAACAATATTTTACATAATTTTATACAGTTTTTGTGATTCTCAACCAATTACTTTTTGTAAGTTTGAACCACAAAAGTCTGTCAATTCAATTCTTGTATTTAGCTAAAGTTCTTGAAAATGTTTAATAAACACGAGCAACTTCATTCAACGTAGTGATGGAAATAATATCCTCCGAGAAAAAAACTTTGCATTCAACACGATTATTTACAGAATATAGTATAATATAGTGATGATATTATGACTAGAATCAAACACTCTCTCATTAAATTTAAGGTTGGAAAGTTATCTTCTAAAAAGATTAGAGAAAATTTGTAATAATATAGGGAAGTTTAATTCTTAATGAACGAGTACTATAGATATAATTAGTATTCTCATGATTGAACAACATATTATTAAGAAAGTGATAATTTCACATTCCTTGATGAACCCTATGTCAAAGTTTTGGCGTTGATTACATAGATTGTTACAAAAACATGCAAAAGCCAAAAAGGCTTATATTTGGTATTGCAATGATTCCCTACGATGACAATGACTCTTTGAGAGTATTTAAAAGAAGTAATGGAATCAATTAAGTCTCCTTTTTCCTTTTTTGTTTAAGAAAACATTTTCTCTTGCTATATGAAACCTTTATAAACAATAAGAGTCCAAGAAATTACCCCCTTCCTATTTCTTCCAATAAAAATGTTAAGATTTTATCATTTAGTCCATACTTAATACACAATTACTACAGCTAAATATCACTCTACTTATTCAATACTAATTATAAAATACTGGTTTAAATTATTTCCATAGGAAATACAATACTCTAAATCCATATAACCATTATAAAGTAACCCATTGGCGTCGATTGATAAATATTGCCTGTCATCACTAAACAGAGGACAAAAGACTGAGGACGGACAGTGTCCATCATCAACTCTATCGTTTGTTGTATCTATATTTCATTCAGTATTTTATAACTTGTATTACATTAATAAATAGAAAATAAAAAGTTGTATCAAATAGTTTAATAAATAACATCCGATCTCAAATACCGGATTCAAAAACGGAATGAAAAAACCGAGTTTCCAAGCTATTTACAAACAGTGAGTAGCTTATCGTGATGGTGTCTCGATATGAAGTGTTTCTTGATTCCGCAGAATTATCCGCTTTTGTGAATGAAGTTTTAAACAAAAGTGAGAGTGATGGAAGTGAGTAATTTGGATGATGATTTGTGTGATGTAAATGAAAATAATGAATCTGAGAGTAAAAACAGAGATAGTAACGACGAGATTGACAGCAATGTCGAAACATTTAACCTAGAAAATTGATTCGAAATGTTTCATACCATCAACAAGTAATAAAAGTGTACAGAACAGTTGTATATAGTGTAAATAGTCTGTAGAAAATATCAATGGATATGACAAAAAATAAATATGATAGAACAACTGTTAAATTTAAGTATTAAAACGTTTCTGCATGTTTACTACGATTTTTCAGGTGAATCAGAAAAAACTCAGTCCCGAGGGTATATTACTTGGGTAAAAACTCAGTCTCAATGGGTTAAAAACCTCAATGATATAACTAGAAAGATTCTCATAGGCAAATAGCTATTAATGGCATGTGAGAACATAGAAAAAATAAGAATTTTTACAAGTATATCATTGTGAACTCACGATTCGAAGGACTAACATTTTGACTGAACAAATCTTTACAAACAGCACCAATCTGAACAGCTGTCAGTGAGTGATATTGCCTTACCATTTACCCTTCAGTACCTCAAATCTAAACAGATTAAACATCATCGTCATCTACAAGTCTACTTCTCTCCAGGTGAAACTGCTGTTCCGCGGAGGACATACCTCTCCTCCTAGCCCTCGAGTACACCAATGCTGCTGTCACGATCGTAGCTCCAAAGAAGATTGCTGCACACGTCATCAGAACAGCTGGTAGCACTGTGCCTTGTGATCTTTGTAAACCTGTGTACATATATAAATAGCTGTAAATCTACATCAAAATCTCTAACTATTACAAATTTGTCAGCAAATCTCTATATATAAAATTGAATGTATGTCTGTCTGTATGTATGTCCTTTATGCGTTGCCAAACTACTCATCCGATCGCCATGAAATTTTAGGAAGTTGCTCTATATGTGTCCGGGAAGGTTTTAGTGAAAAAATATTTTCGAAAACCCCATACGTTTCCATTTTATGGCGTTTTAAATTTCTAATGTTAACCTTATGGAGAGTAAGTTTGTTTACAAAATGTCTACAATGAAAACATTTGATTTCTTAGCTACAGCTGATTGGTTTACTTTCCATTAGCAATACCGTATGCTTTACTATCCAATGCCATCTGAATCATTCATTATTGTTAAACTATGAAGTAAATGTGTACTGTAAAAAATAAACAGCTTTATTCACCACGTTAATAGTTTACGGTTTTGGGGGATTATGCATTTATTTTTTTATTTTCTGTCTGATTAAAGTCACGTGTTTATATGATAATTACAATGTTTATAATATTACGTTTATTATAATAATCAGCTGTTGTATGTCTTTCCTATAAAAGCCGTATTACAGTTAGGTTTGGTTTGGGTTTGGATTCGATTTGAAAATTGTGAATTAATCCACTCAGATTTATTTTTTTATAGGAATGTTATTAATATGTCTTATCGTTTCAGTATTGTTATTCTCTATACCGCGACCCAGAATATATAACCTTTCACAATGAAGCCGTATTGCTATTCGACTTCAGAACATGGCCAATCTTAAAGTTAACATGTGTTTACTGTGAGGCGTTACGAAGTTCGCCGGGTCAGCTAGTACTCTATATAAAATGGTATTAAAAATAAATTTGCCATCCACATGGGTTTATTGCCTTTCAATAACACTCAACTTCCAGCATTAACAGCTGTAAAATATTTTTAAGTTTGCATCGAGATAACAGACTTACTTGGAAAACTCAAATTTGTGATAGTAAACAAAACAAAATTAAATAAAAAAACCAACCAGTAATGCTCATTGGACCCAATAAAAACTAAAGATGGAAAATTATAATTACTTTTTAAGATAATACTGAAATCGATTTGGACAACCGAGGATAGTTGAAATGAGTTTTCCTTAGGTTGTAAATAACCCTTACACAATTTAACATTAAAAAAAATTTTATTGAGAAGTAAAAATACCCCCGTCGCAGCAGACCTGCGTACTCAGCAAATTTCCAAATCAATAATATAATAATAATAATAATATACGACAAGTCAAGTGGTCAAAATCTGTTGTTGAACATGAGAATTATTTGATTATTCTCCATAAGATTAATATGGGAAAGAGTGTGCAGGTTTGCTGCTGTGAGGAACGCTAAGAGTAGGCATTTATACCTTCAAAACATTTATTTTTAACATTTATACCAACTTTCATCAACATCTGTCCATAAATAAAGGAGTTTGCCTATTCTCCATATGATTAACATGGGAAAAGAGTATGCAGGTTTGCTGCCATGATAAACACATAAACTATGATTTTTAGCACAAATGTATGGATCTCAACCACATGAAGCTAAATATAAATTTTTATCCAAAAATATTAGATAATAAGTGAAATATTAATTTTTCTTATCCTCCATAAGATTAACATTGGAGCCTCAAATACACTGTAGAGAAAAACTTTATAAAACTTAATATGTAGTTTTTAAGCTGATTCCAATGGTGAAATATAAAATTAGAAATATTTAAAATTATATGTGAAAAACGCATAAAACCCATTTTGGGGTACAAAAAAAATACCCGTTCCATTGACCGATATTGGTTTACGAACTCGTCCAAGCATTTGTAGGAATACACGTCTCTAAAATTTGGTCTCGATCGCACCATTTTTACGTGAGTTATCGTGCTAACAGAAACAAATATATATATATATATATTTATAATATATATATATAAATTTTAACGACTATTGTTTTTGGACTCTGGGCACCTAAAGAAGAAAAAATAACATGGTCCCGGGCTTAACTCCTGCCATGAGATACGAATAGATTTGAAAAAATAAATAAAAAATGAACCATTAATTCCGAATTTAATAATTTCTCAGAAAATACAATCAATATTTTGGTTATCAGCTCATAAAGCAACACAAACAATATCCTGATATTTATATAACTAATCCTTATTTTAATTATATCACTTTCCTCATGACGCCAGGCTATCGTGAAAATGACTAAAAAATTAGCTGTCTTCATTGGTTAGATAGTAGCAGGTTTTATAATATTTCCAGCTTTGATCAGTCTGTAAAGAATAAATCTCAGAGCTTTCCTATCCAAAGACATTTTAATCTAGTATGAATATTGAATTGTAACATATTCCTTAGACAAAGGCCCAATTTCACCAAACTAATGAACTTCCGTCAATGCTCGCTCAATCTAATGCCAACATTAACAGACTCTTGAGGGGGCCTTAACGCTTCAGCATAGTTTGCTATTGTGACAACGTACACAGAAAATATCTTCGAATGTGTTTTGCCATTGTCACAACGTATGACGACAGTCCGTAGAGAATATTGTTAATAAACTCATAGAAGATTTGTATTTGGTTAGTTACTTGGAGTCGTTACGAATACATATTGCTTTTAGCTTGCTTAGCCCGTAATATTGATCAGTTATACTGTGGAATTTGATGTTTTACATTGTGTTATTGAAATAAATATGTTTTAGGACTTAGTATTAGTGAGGAATTGTAGCTTTTGGTTGCTTGAAGAAATTTTAGGGTAAAGAATGTCTTATGTTTTAATTTATGGAATAGATACGTTAGGTTAGTGCACAGTGGCATTGTTTTTTTGTTTTAGGGTAGTTAATTATATAAAATTTAGTAAAAAAAAGCTTGAAGGTCGTTTCCTGTGTAAGGCTTGTTAATTCGTTGTCAATTGATAGAATGATTGTTACTAAACCAAATGTTGCTGACATTCAACCTAAATAATTAAAATAGGTAAATGTTCCGGGTGGACTAGCTTAGATAGATAGATTTAGATTTTTATTAATCATTAAACAAACAAAAGTTGTAATAGATCTCGTCAAAATATTATTTCAATAAATATGACAGTAAATGCAGTATGACAATAAATAGAAAATAAATATGGAGTCCAACAACACTTATAAAAAGACATGCTTCATGTGCTAGAACATAAATAAATATTTATTTTTTTTAATATACCTGCATTCAAAAACCAAAGTGGTTTTATCACAATAAAAAAACCATTCATGTCATAAAAATGTCTCACAACAAGCAATTCATGCAAAACATTCTTGAAGTAATTTTACGTGACTAGGTGACAAATTTAATGAGTCAACCAATTATTATTCTTCCATGCTCTTGACAATTGTCTTAACACTTACTGAGAGACTGAGGTGAAATCGGAGCGATCACTTCAGGTTGGGTGTTGGTGATTTCAGTTGTTTTTGCGGCTGTTCCAAGAGTGCCATCTGGAAATTAAACATGTTTTAATAGTGATTGTGTTTTAAATTAAGGTTAAAAACTTTTCAATAGTTGTATTAATATAAATATATATTTATTTATTTTACAAAACTTCAAAACCAATATAATTTGTTAAATATGTATTTTACTTATTTCTTCTATCATGAGTCAAAACCTTAACATCTACTTATCGTTTGACAATGAAATATCTTATTGAAAACATAACTTCATATCCTGTTGATTAGCTAATTTACCGAACATTCATCAATGATTATATTTAAAAAATATACAGTATTTGAAAATTTAATAATTTTCAAAGTTCGATCTAAATTAACCCTTTAAACACGTTGAGTGTGCGGGGCGGATATATCCTCCATTGACAGAACCACTGCCGAGGGACAGGAAATATTGTAAAAAAATAACTGGTTCTTTTTAACTGAGAAGGGGAACAAGTCTGTCTTTAGTATCATGTATAATATCTTATTAATTATTATTTTACATGTTTCAAAGAATTCCACAAAATACATTCACTAATGTAGTAACACATTTAAAATTAACTATAGTAGGCCTATACATATAGATAAATAAATATAATAAAAAAATAAATAGCAGACGGTGGTCTATTACAGCCATCTGCTTTAAAAAGGGTTAAAAAACATCTAAAATATATCTTAAAGACATATCTTTGATTGGAAGACGTAACAAAAATAAACATCCACAACAAATTGAAAACATTAGTAGATCCCTAGATAGATCTATTATGGTTTAATTCTGAAAAAAGTTGCTTCAAATTCCCAATATAATCAATTCACACAGTATATTTACTCACTGCGAACGTATCTGTGTACAAGGTTAGGTCCTATTTCTCCCACAAAGACGCTGTTCCCGTCTGCCGACACGGCCAAGTCATGAGGCATCTTCAGCTCCGACCCAAACTCCGACAGCAGCCGCAGGTTGGTCGAGGCTATCACAAACCCTTGAACTGGTACGCCACCAAACTTCCTCTCATCCCCATTCACAACAAAGAATAACCCTCCTGTAAACATAAATAGTTATCAGGTTTTTTTTTTAAATATAAGAACACCAGTCCTGGTAGTCTGAACTAATTTGGATTGAACCCTGTTCGGATTACCAAGTTGTTTGGATTATCCGGAAATAGCCCACTGGTCACACCGGAAGAACTTCCGGTGTGACCAACTTATGTTTTATCAACTTATGCTTTTGTGGGCGGTTCTAAGAAGGCAGCTTCTGCTGGAGATCGGAGAATTTCGCCGGAGACCACAGTAGAAGAAATGGTGACATCTCTTGAGGAAGAAACTTAAAGATCCGTAACATCCTGGATCTTCCCTCAGAAGGCTAAATCGGAGTGGTAGCTCATTGAGCTTTAAATCGAGGCTTCATTTTGAGGTTCATGCCTTAATAGGACACTCCGAAGTGGTCAACAGCCTGAGGCGGAGGGTTTTAGTTGGGTGTGAGTCCCACACACCGGGGAGTGTAATGTTCTCCTCTCTGATGGTGTATTAGGGCATTTCTCCTCGAAAAAAATCACAGTTCATATATAGGAGAGTCGAATACATGTTTTGCCTAAATGTCATCAAGTGTTCCTGGAGAGACTGTCTATTCGTTATGGACCCGTCATTAGAAATGTAAAACTCGAAATACACATTGACACATAAAAACAAAACGAACAATGATAAAATAGTGCCGTCTGCAGGCCTACTTTTTACGTGATCGTGGTCATTGCTGGCGATGAACTCAAATGTTTGAAAAGTAGTTTGCCGAAAAGCGTTGATATAGAATCGGACTGTGAGAATCGACTCTATTGTATTGTGAGGGTAACTAGACATCACCCTATGCTATCTCGAGCAACCGTGTACTGCTACATCCGAATGATTGATGTTTAAGTTATGAGAGGATGGCGCAAGTTGACTAATAGGATTTCTTTGTTACGTCAAAAGGTGATAGTTGAATTCTTATGTTCCAAAAAGTAAGTTATTGTAAATTATTAACAATGTATACATGGTAACGTAAAATTAGTGTAACCATGCTATCGATTAAATTGTTATAATTGAGATTGCATTGCTTCGTTATTAATTTAAACTCAGTAACATCCCCATGAGGTTGTTCGGATTACCGAGGTTCGGATTTCCGGGACTCTGGTGTACAACCTACAGCATTTTAGAAACTATTTTATGCAATTTGTTCAGAAGGCTTTGCAATTTTGCATTTTCCTAATGACTAAAAAAGATACATTTTAATACCATGAACTCACCACCGTCAACCTTAGAGAACCTTTCCTTTCCTTCTTAACACTTCAATGCGGTTTCACGTACAACATGCAAGTAACGTGCTATGTTGACCCATCATGTGCTGCTATCCCTCGGCAGTGTATCAAACTATTTCGAATCTTTGATATTTGCAGGACGTTGTGGACAGTACAAGTAGTTTCAGCTGTTTTAACAAAAAACAGCTGAAACACGAGATAGACAGAGATAGTTCAGAGTGAGGCATCAAATCAGCTGTTGATTTGCCATGTTACTGTTGTCAGCTCTGTTTTTGTTATTGTTGTGTTTCTCAGTTATTTTGGTCATAAATACAATGAAATAATGAGAATAAATAGTGAATTTTATTTGTGGTTACTTACTGGTACTTTTTATTTTTTATTTTTGCAAAAAATTTACCAGATATAGTTTTTGTTTTGTATGTTTTTGTCATTTGTAAAATGTAGAACTCAAGTGGAATGTAGCCTAGCCTAGAATAAGTGAAAGTGAATAAGTTTTATATGAATGGTGAGTGTAATGAATTTGAAGACATATTGCACTTTTATACTCTGATAAAGATGACCTGACTAGTTCGCCAGGATCATTAATAGACATTTTCCCTCACAACTGGGTCCAGTATTTAAACATCCCAAAATAGTGCCAAGATTTTGTTCAAGATCAAACAGGCGACCTAAAGATCATGAAGCAGGCACTATGACCACTGAGCCGAGTCACCCAGCCAGTGATTAGATTATTCGCATTGTAACACTTTTTAGAACTATTTAAAATCCTCAAAACTGTTTGAAACGTACATCTTTATCACATTAGATGCTAATATTATTAAAAAGAAAATGTACTCATAATCTATTTAAAAAAAAGAGATTTTTCTAAGTAAAAACTTATTTTTACACTCACCTTGAGCTGGGGTGTATGCGACACTGTAGACGAGAGATCCTATTTGAGGTGAAGAAATTTGGAGTACAAATGTTCCGTTGTTGAAGTCAAAACAAAGCACCCGCCCATTCTCTCTGTCAGCAACACAGACGAGTTTCCTGTCCTCTACTAATGTGAGAGCATGTGGAATGAGGAAGTCATATGGACCAGGTAGACTGAAACCTGAACAAAATAATATAGAACTAATTCACTATGCTAATTTAATTGGTTTATACATAAATTCTTTGAGGAAATAAATCAATATGACATTGATTTGACTAAAAGGATACATGAATAACTAAACATGAATGAACTGGCTGGGTGGTGTAGTGGTTATAATACCCGCCGTCAAAACTGAAGGTCGCCGGATCGAATCCCGCAAGGGTCGAATCTGGACCCAGTCGCCATTTGTCATTGGGCTACTAATTAATGATGCTTCCTAACAACAGGTCGACGTTAGGTAGTAACAAGACCGGGGTTTGGACCGTTCCCCATCAATACGTTAAAAATGCCACTGGCGTAGAAATACACAAAATAATAATAATAAAATAATAAACACTAATAAAATCGTAACATAATCCTATATTATGATAGTAATATATTATGTTTCTATTTACATTATTATCCTATACTATTTTGCGAGCAAGGAACAAATATTTGTACAAAGATCTCAAAAACAGCTCATCAGAGTTTCTTCAAATGTTGGGAATAACTGTTCTCGATTCCAGCTCCGTAGCTAACCTGTATGGTTTTGTGCCGTGTTATCAAAATATTTAAGATGTCAACTCGCCCGCCGCACACTCAAAAGCTTAGGTTTTTTTATGGGACTCTTTTTTGTGGAAGTATCTGAATCCCAACTTATAGTTTCCATAACTTTACTTGTGTGAAAGTGTTCAGAAACAATTTTGTAAAGGAATGATCTCAACACATCAGGAAATTAGTTTCAGAGACCTGTTATTGTGAAGTGCCTGATCTCAGGAATACTCGCTTCAATCAAAGCCACCAAATTGTCTGTAATCAAAGAAGAGCTACCAGAGCGGTCGTCATCATGGACATTGCCATGGTAACCTAAGAATTCTTGTACCCACTTACACACTTTTCTCTATAGGCTACTATTTACAGTTTTGCCATACAATTCCCAAATCTGTCAAAGCAACCGTATCACTGAGCGAATCTCATACATAAATGTACACAGATAAAACCGTACAGGTTAGCCAGAGAGCTTAAATTGAGCACATTTGTTCCTGAGGCATGCCAGTACACAAAGTATATTGCGATATGTGCGCAAACTACTAGTGTTAGTGTTTACAATAAAACAGAGCTTATTTTAGAAACAACCCTCTTACTTTCTTACTGCAAACAAACATTTACTTCTCCCACAAAGACGCTATTCCCATACACAATTTGACATAGTTCTACATGGCAAAGCCAATTTACAAAAAGAACACATGAATAATGATAAATAGTTTTTCAATTTAACCAAGTGAATTTATAAAATAATCAGGATTACCCCATTGTTTGGATAATTTTTTTAATAAACGTTCTCTGATATTTCTCTAAGCGATGTTCAGTCACCAGGTATTTTTTAAGAGACTATTGTTTATTATATTAGATGGGCAATGTATAGATTATACCATTACAACTATTTCAAGAAAAATAAAACATCAAATCTGAAAGAAAGTATATTAAAATAAAAAGTATATTTAAATAAAAAAGTATGGTGAGAATAAGTTTGTTATAACAATAGTAAGCTTTGTAATATTCGTCATTCATAACATTCAAAAGAAACAAATGAAAACAACTCTATTAAAGGCACTGTTATTTTGACACATTCCCCCCCATATATCTTGATAGCAGATATACATTTGTGATAGTTATTGGTACATCATTTCAAATTTGTGACTCTTTAAAATTCTTTGAGAGCTGTAGATGAGTTATGTGATTTTATGAGCTTCAATCATTCTCTCAACTCACTTGTAAAGTTCTCAATCTGTGTGATTTTAAGAATATTTTGTCAACCCACTCAGACACAAAATAAAAAAATTGCACATGAAAGAAAATAATTTATGGCAATGGTTAAAAATTTATGACGATAAAAAATCAATTATCAATTAGTATTTTGTTGAACATTAAAAAACCGTAAAAATATAAACCATTTAAACCCATCACTGATAGTAACAATATGGAATTTAATTCAAAATAATTTTAAAATTTATACATCAACAAATAATTGCCTCTAACCAGAATCTACCTGAAGACAAATTGAAGTAAAATAATATGAAACTTACCAAATGTCATGGTGGAACGGCCTATCTCAAGGATTTTCTCCCCCGCTTTATTGAACTTGACCAATCGGGAGTTACAATAACCATCGGCCACAAAGAAGTCGCCATTGTCTAGCACCGCAGTGGAGGTGGGTTTGCAGAACCTGGCTGCGTTGTTGCCCGGAGTGAATGCCTTGCCTAGTGTCAGCAGCGGCGACCTCTGGTTGAGCGACAGTGGCGGGAACTTGAACACTTGATGGAGCGCAACGTCCGTCAACCACAGGTTCCCCTCCTTGTCCACAGTGATTCCATGGGGAAGGTAAAACCTAGGGTCATCATCTAGTTTAGCGCAATATACACAGCTGGAGTGCCTTTGTAAACATATTGACTTTGAAACGTCTTGTGTAATAGACTTCAACAACTTGAACCCAACATGCTAGATATTGTTTTACAAAGTATCAATCTACTTCAGGTCTAATAGATTTTTTGGACAAAATCAAGCAAAAAATTGGTGTATAATATCTAGAAATATAAGCTAATTATAATCAGAAACTAAATAATCGTAATGCATTTCAGCAGCAAAACAAAAAATGGCCTTGGTATGAAAAATAATAGTTTTGTTTACTCATGAATTAATAAGAAAATACACAAAAGGCTAATGATTTAATAAGCAGACAAGAGGAAAATGAGAGAATTTGAGGTTAACACTATAAATTAGATTGTGGTTTGGCGATTAAAATTTGCATTTTACAATTTGAGCCTTTTCAGAGTCTGCAGTGTGTTTTTACTCATTCTCTATCATGCATTTTCATCTTTTCTTGGCCCTCCTTTTTTTGCCGCTGATGGGCTTTCTCAAACACTACATAAACCCTTACTCACTTTTGCTATCTATATTCCTCAGTGTACCAATCAGTGTGGATGTTACTCCTCAACATCAGTGCGGGCAACTGTTATGTTTTTTGTACAATAACAATGGCCTCTATTTCACGGAAACGACCCATGCGGTAAAGTGAAAGTGACTATGACTCGGATGTGTCCCTTTGTTCAGGCTGCCAAGATGCAACTGATGAGGAATAATTTCTGACTGATTCAGAGGTTGAAATTGACACTCAGATCAATCCTCTTGTTTGACATATCAGCACTGGAGGTCTTAGGCAATACAAAAACATATTATAACTTTATTTGTGGGAGCAAAAGTTTATTTATGGCATGGGGAGCCTATGGGGGAGGGCTCAAGGTGCTCACCACAAACAGGTGAGTGCTGCTTCAGAATGGGGAATGATGGAAAATAAACTATTGGAACGACATTTCACGGCATCAAGTGGTGATGGGTAGGTGATATTTGGTTATAGTCGCGGCAAACGTGTTAAGAACAATTAATTATGTTGCAAAGTGCATATTTCTTTATATTGAACAATAATCATTTTTTATTTTATTGGTATATTATTTATTTTATTTGGTATATTTTATTTTATTGGTTTTATTTTATTGGTGTCATAGTCATATAAGTTCATACTTTTAAAATATAACTGTAGGTATTTTAAAATTTACTGTAGGTACTGTGTTTGGATGGATCATTTAATGAGTTAGGATTTTATAAATAGAAAAACAATTTCGGGAATCAGCCATTAGCCAAGAGACATATCAGACGACAGGTTCAGCTTAGCTTACTATCAAAACTGGTGAAACTATCCTTTTATAGGTCTATTACCTGATATAGTGAAAATGCTACCAATAGGCCTATATCTCATGAAATTAAGTTTTGCATAACTCAGAACTGGTATGTGTAAATATCTACAAAAATATATAAATAAATTGATCCTGTGATATTTTTATCGAGAAAGGGGCGATTTTCACACTTTTCAACAGATCTGCATATCGGCGTTTCTGAAACTCCCCTTTTGAGTAGTTCTTGGGCTTCTTAATGGACTTCATCTGAGCAAATACTGTAAATTTTAGAGCTAAATTTAGAATTTAAAAGGATTAACCAAGGGATGAGATTTTTTACAAGACTAGTGGCTAAGTATTTCTATTATTAAAATGTTTTATTTTTATGTAAGTTAATATTTTTGAAGTTCACTGTACAATGAATAATCTTTGAAATAAATATAAACATATCAATAATTTGATAGCAATGAGTGCATTATCATGAATAAAAATCGTTAGGTTGTTTCCTTACATGTGTTCTCCCCACTGCTGCATTAGGGCTCCAGTTTCTGGGTGAAAGACTAAGACTGTAGCTGACACAATTGGTCCCTTGTCCTAAAACATCATGTTTATAAGAAAAAATATTGACGATAAACTGATTACCATAAATCATTAGGGCTAATAATTTTAAGTTTCAACATATTTTATCTCAAAATCTCAACAGTATTTTTTCTATTTAATTGTGGGCATACTAATTAAACTTATATTTAAACCTGAAAGGTTAGGCATTTATGTCATAAGCTAAATAATTTATTTTTGAGATTTATAATATTAAAAAAGTTTAAACCTTTTCTTGATATTGGTTGTTGCGATCAAAGGTCTGTGCCGCCCAAATCCTGTCACCTCTGTGAAACACCACAACCTGCCCCTTGGTGTTGATGCTTACTCCCCCCACCTGTCCCAACAGTACTTTGGAGTCTTGTGGCCACTTGGGGTCTGGTATCCACTCTGAAAAGAATTGTAAGAAAACTTAGTAAGAGTATTGTATAAACATATTGCTGGATTATAAATCATAAAAGTGCACAAAACAAAAACTAATGATAAAACCCTTTAAAATTGAGAAACCATCTTGTTTTATGTAAGCTACATATATTTCAATTTCAAACAACTTAAATTTAATTTATTTAGTTTTTATTTTTTAGCTACCGGTATATAAATATTCTTACCTTCAGTTGATGGTGGGCTGCTAAGAATTGGGCTGTTGACAAACTGAGCTGATCTTCCATGTCTATTTTCCTCAGGCAACAATGAGCCCCTAGAGGGAAAACCATGTTGTTGTTTGATGGCCTAAAAGTAATAAGTAGAAATAAAGTGTTTTATTGAATACTAAAGCCTAGAATAAGAATGAAAAAATATATAGGTTGGCCCTGGGGGTGATAAAACTTGTTCACCACCTGGCAGTTTAAAAAGCAATTGGGATTTTATAATGATGATGTCGATTTCATAGAACGTTTATGGCCAGTTTCATCCAGGATCAGGAAATGTTAAGATTAGCTGTTACTGTACAAGTAGAAAGTTTACCATGTTTTGCGACTGACTTTTATGCTTAGAATTTGAATCAATTTTATTTGTTTTCACCCCTGCCTTGCATTTTTTGAACAACAAGTAATTACAATAGCTAGTCTAGATAATCCTTGCCAAAAGCCCATTTTGAAAAGTCCTTTCCATATGTTATTGGCTATGGTAAAAATTAGTGCTTTTAAATTTCATGACCATTCTCCATGGTCACAAAATAAAACGTTATATTCAAATCATTAATAAGTTGAATTCTAGAAGTAAGTAAAAAACAATAAATTACCTGAACTTCAGGATTTAAATCTGCTGTCACATGAAAACAAATGAATGGACATATGGTAAATAATATCAAATGGGATTTAATAAATGTCATTATAGAAGTAAAATCCGTCACTACTGGTATCAGATTAAGGTGAATTCTACCAGTAGAGTTCTAGTGCGGAAGATGGACAGTATAACACTTGTTCAATATGAAAACACAAATTTGACACAACAACCAAGCAGCCGACATCCTACATCTCACAGGAAAATGCCTGGCTTGCCGTCGCCGATCGCCCAATCAACCAGTGGGTGATTGAGCGTTGAGCGATGAGCAAGCGCTAAGACAGGGAACAGGCAAACAGTTGTTAATGTTCAAGTAAAGTTAAAAAATATATTTTAATCATTCCACTACATTTAGTTTTCTTATGCTGTAATTCATTTGAATCTGATTAACTTTTACCCATAAGCTATTATATTAACTGTTGGTCATGTGTATGGTATGTCAACATACTATAAGAAATAATCATGTTAGTAATTATTTGTTATTTACCCTTAACTAAATTAATTTACCATGGAAAAGAACAATCTGTTTATTTCTATTAATTAGTATTATGGCACCAAAATTCCTTACACTAACTTTAAGTGTCTTAAAGACCTTTTTTATAAATTACATTTGCAGTCTTTTTTTACAATATAGCTCGTGGGCAGACTAAGTTGGCAGCCTGGTTCACCTTTCCACTTGTTCACTTAGCCACTCTTTGGACTACAGCTGACTTTTTAATTCCACTACATTTCGCCGCGTTGTTTGTTTTGAAAGTTTTTAGTTTTCTAACCTCAATATTTTAATTTTTTAGGTTATAAGTTACTATTATTTTAGTTTTATAAAAAATGGTTCTCGAAGGAAGGATAGATGATTCTGCTTCCCAGATGCTCCAGTATGGAAGTAATTTGTCTTCACACAACCCTTGCTATTTTAGTAGTTATGGCGATCTGAAGGTAATGTAATCAATCGGTTCTCCTTCACACAAAATGTAATTACTGATTTTTGGAATTAAAATCGTGGTCTTACTAGATTATTGTAAAAGCTTAAGATTTTATAGCATTGTAGTTTTTTGCCTTCTTTTAAAACTTAAGTCATATCCTTGGCTACTTTAAGAAAAGTTGAACCAAAAATTAGCTTCATGTGTCATATTGTTTAAAATATTTTATAAGGTTATAAGTTACCACCACTTCATATTTTTTGAACTGGACATTGGTACATAAAAACAATGTAACCCTTATTGCATCGTGATTTCCCCCCCCCCCCAAGGATGGCCGCTAGTGACTACACTCGCTGGATCGGTATCTAGTAACCGACCTGTGATGGCTTTCGATGCCACTCTGATCGGGGAAGCCCCTCGACTAGTATTCTCACCACCTGCTATTGATTACTTTTCTTGAAAAAAAAAACATTAAGAACGCTAGTCATGAAGAAGGAGGTGAAGCGTCATATTTTAGGACGGGGTAGTGACGGGTGATGTGTGTCGTTGTCGGGGCAGGAACTGGGGCGACAGCAAGTAAGAGAGTGGAGCGTGTTTGTCTGATCTAGGTTTTTTTGTTTAAAAAAACAAAGATTGTTTATTTTGTAATTTATTTTATATTATGTTATTATTTACGACTTAAGATTTTTAACTTAGTTAATGTAAATTTTGTTTATTTGAGGTTCAGTGGTAGAGAGGACTTGTTCGTCCTAACTTCACCCCTCAAATAAAGACATTTATTTTTCATTTCATTTCAAGAACAGGAATCGTGAACATTTAAATATGAGATGTTTATTCATTTATTTATTTATTCTTCCAATGGTTTAACCACTTTGAAGTGTATACAACGAATATACCAATATGCAATTTATAATAATAAATATACAACAATAATAAAAATATATAAAGATAACAATAGTAATATATATTATGACAACAATAATAATAATATATAAAAGAACAATAATATTGAAAAGATAACAATACATGCTTTTCAGATAAAGAATAAGTTAAATGCAATTATTATAACAAGTCATATAACAGCCGCTATGTTTTAACAATACCAAAATAATTTAGCTGTATATGTGGGATTAATCCATGAGCACCACAAAGTGGAAATGTGAACACATGGAGTGTTCGATATAGGCCTAGCTGATTAATTTGATGGTTCTCTAAGGTATAGCTTTGTATAGTAGAGTACTACTAATAAATAGGTAGCCTAGTTTTAGGTATAGTTAGGTTCCGACAAAATCTATGTCTTATGCCCTGTGTTGGCCTAATTATGATTTAATGATTTCTGTTTCAGGTCCATGAACTGATGCTGAAGGATAAGACCAGAACAGAGTTCTATAAAAATGTTATCTTTTCAAATAAAGAAGTTTTTCAAGACAAAATAGTGATGGATGTTGGAACTGGGACAGGTAAAACATAGGCAGTAAATTATTAAATAAGCTATATTATTTTAATTAGCTGTGATAATCATTTTTAATATTTTTTGTCTTAATTGCTATACTTTATTATTATTAATAAGCTAAGTATTTTTTTGTGGTAAAAATTTTACTAGTTTACTTGGGAAGGGCATAATTATGTTTTTGCAGCTCAGTTTATGAAATGGATATAGTTTATTTCTAAACAATAGAATACTTATTCATTTATTCACTTTTTTATATTTTCAGTGAAAGTATCTTTACTCTTTCCGTTAATGCAGATTTTCATCATATTTAGTTAGTCTTTTCTTTTCAGTCATACTTAGAGAAAACAAGGTAAATGTGTTAATAATCTTTGTATCAGTAGTATATCAGTCATTTAAAATGGATGTTAGGTGGAACAACTAAGATTATTTTAATAAAATTTGTGTTTCATCTCCTACAGAACATTATTACTATGTATGAGTGTTGAAAATAATTTTTTGGTGAAAGGATTGTTACATACAGTAAAGTTTACTGTTTTGAGCGACTGACTGCAATTGCCAACAGGTTTAATTTTTCATTTAACTTTTTTAATAGTATATTACAATCCTCTCGCATCTTGTTATTCAATAAAATTATTAGCTTTAGTATTCAGACGAAACCCTTAAATTAATGTATTGTAGCTAAATTAAACAATTAAGTTAAAATGGTTTTAATTAACTTCAGACTAGCCTATTTTTTTTTTAGGAATTCTATCCATATTTTGTGCTCAAGCTGGTGCTAAAAAAGTATATGCGATAGAGAGAAGTGAAATAGCCAAATTGGCAGCAGATATTGTCAAGGAAAACAAATTAACTGATGTAATTGAGGTGAGACAACAAATTTGTTAACCCTAGATGTGTTAAAGTCGTAATTCACGACATCTGTCATCAATTTATTGAACTTATCACCTTTGTGACCGTGTTGCCCCCTGGGGGCAAGCAACCTAACCTGCTCACGCAGTTTACTATACTGCCACCAGGGCATGTCTTATAGCCGAGTAAGCGCTTTGTACTCAAGCCCTTTATTTGCAAGATCAAATGGATTAGCCGAAAGATATGTTCAAGAGGCAAAACTCATTCTGAAGAAATGTCTAGAAGAAAAGACAGATGTTTTTCTGACTCTACTTCATCAAAGAAATATACCCAGGAAAAATCTTGGATCTCCAGCTCAAAGATTAATGGGGCGTATAACAAGGACACTGCTCCCTAGCACAGATCTATGCACTTATGGCTGGACCGGTTAGAGTGCTGCGCTGATGAGTGTACTGTTCTAGCCATTCGGAAGTGCTAGGGTTTGAATCCCGACCATGAGCAATCCCAATTTGGTTTGCAAATGTGTGGTATAGTGGAGAGGAGGGCCCACCTCAAATAAGGTGGCTCCCACCCAAGGAAGGTGTCTTCCGGCTGGAAGTTGATGACATTTGTAGGCTTAATTGGGATTTCAGTGGACACCTGTTTTGCTTTTGTGGTTAGTGGTGGTAAGGGGAGGCATGTTTGATGCTTTTTATAATACTTACTATTTCAAGAAGATATAAGTAATTATTTAAATTTACAGTTAAAAGTAAAAAGCTTACCACTTCTATGGTTAAAAAAGTTACATGCAGATTATAGTGATAAAGTGAAATGTTAAATGTATAAGATTTTGGATGTGAAGGTTGAATGTGTGCCGCTTAAGGCCATAAAAAATCCCAAAAACATTAATGCCCCCATATGAGTCCTCAATACTCATATGGAGACTTAGGTCTCTATTAGCCAAGGCAACCAGACATGCCACTGAGCCTTCCACTGGTGGAACTTGTCAATCGTGGGGCATAGAAGCAAATGAGTTCTATTATCCGTGGTGACCAGACACGCCACCAGACATTCTACTGAACCCATGTTCACACCTTCCCTATTGGATAGCTCAGCAAGTGTGCGGGACATTGGATTTTACGTGGCTTACTTGCCGAGCCGACCAGACATGCCACCGGAGGCATGTCTGGTAGTCTCAGCTAATAAAGGCCTTAACATTGTTGCAAGAATACAATACTACAGATAGGGCTTAACTTATTTCCATATCAGTTACCATTAGTAACTAAAGGACTGGTAAATCGGTACCGGTATTATTCTGTTCCAGAATGTCTGTTATGTAATCCAAACATGGCTGAATAACATCTAGCGTATCTGAATAACAATCTAACCATCTAGTTAGGTTTCAACTGACATTTCAGGTCTTCATCCTATTTAGATATAAAACTGTTACTGCTTATTGAAAAATATAAACTTATAGATAGACAAACAATAAATACAAACACTCAAGACTACTCGTTTACCTTGAACTTGATTTTGTGCCATAAATTTTTGTTCAATGATTTAGGTTTGCTCGGTTTCAAGAACTGTAATCTAATTATGGGTTCAGTACTTTTTTTATTGCCATATTGATGTTTTTTTATAATTCTTGATGCACATTTTGCCACAGTGTGGCATCTTCAGGAGAAAAATTAAAATTAATTGTATAAATGTTTTATTTACAAATACTCTTTTGCTAGTTTAAATATTTCTTCTAAAGATACAACAACTGTCGTAAAATACACATAAAAAAATATACAGTACCAGCTAGCCCGGCGAACTTCGTAACGCCTAACAGTAAATACGTGTTAACTTTAAGATTGGCCATGTTCTGAAGTCCAGTAGCATTACGGCTTCGTTGTGAAAGGTTATATATTCTGGGACGAGGTATAGTTAATAACAATACCGAAACTATAAGACATATTCAAATCAAAGATCATATAAATCGGTCCAGCTGTTTCTCGAGTTATAAATGGTGTAACTTACATGACTTTGTTTTATATAATATTTTTTTACAATGGCATTTATCAACACATGACATTTAACTGGACACGAAATAAAAAATAGGTTCATAAAACCCCAAAACTGTAAAATATCAACGTGGCAAGTAAAACTGTTCATTTTGTACAGTATTTATTTACTTTATTGTTTTAAATTGATGATTGATACAGAAGGCATTGCATAGCAATTCACATTGCTAATGGAAAGTAAACCAACAGCTGTAGCTTTAGAAATAAAATGTTTTGATTGTAGAAAATTTGTAAACAAACTTATTCCCCATAAGGATAACATTAGAAGTTTAAAATGCCATAAAATGGAAACTTATGGAAACTGAATATGCCTAAAGCATGATCAGAGCAGAAACAAATCCAAAAAATCAAAGATCATCAAAATCGGTCGAGCCGTTCTCGAGTTATAAGTGTTGTAACTAACACGACTTTGTTACATATATTTAGATACGTATAAAGAACCTTGGACAAAATATAAGCTATAGCCTAAGATTAAATTATTTAAATTTTCTTCAATCCCCAACGATATGGTTTTTATTACATGTAGTCATAGGCCCTATACAGTTGACTCCCTCTACTCGGGACTCAGATTGTTCGGGCGCCGGATGGTTCTGACAACTTCTTGGAAATGAGTCATCAGAGTGCGGTCGAGTTTCTTATGGCATAGATTGACAGGATTGGACGTGTTTGTTTATTTCCGGTCTAAATATAAAATAACATCAAAAATATCAGCTCAGTTTAATTAAATTGGTTCAATTTGCAGTGCTTTAAAATTTTATGTTCAATCCTATTTATGGTGGTGATACTTTTAATTTATCAACATCACAAAAAATATGATCAAGTGAGTTGGAAACAAAAACCTGTAGGCTTAATGTTTGAGAAAGTATGTTTTAAAATCGTCTTAAAATGTGATTTATGTAGATACTGTATACTAATACAGGTTTAAATTTATATATTTATAAAATGGTCCCAAATATTATAATCAGGACAGGAATCCGGCCTCGAAGTGTCCAGATTAAAGGGAGTCGACTGTATATATATATATATACAGTAGAACTCCAATTATCCGAATTAATGGGGACCGGGACCCATTCGGATAATCAAATATTCAGATAATCGGAGTTTAAAAAAAAAATTGCCATTAGAGAGAAAAAAAGCTTCGTTTTGATATTGCACTATTTTTTTATTGAATTAAATGTAAGAAACATGATATTTTCACATGTTTTAAATATAAATAAAATGTACTTACAAGTTTAGAAATAAAAATCATTGTTTTTTAAACATCTCCGTCAATGTAAGCTGTTTTGCGGTCTTCATCCGTTTAAGAATAATACGGATTATTAATAGTAAGAATAATAGTCCGAAGAATAATAGCGCACTTAGACTTTTTTTGGACAAATTTTTTTCTGAAAGTGATTCGGATAATCGGCGATTCGGATAGTCGGAGTTCGGATAATTGGAGTTCTACTGTATATATATATATATATATTTATACCTTTTTGACACTGTTTAAAAGAATATCAGTTTTATACCAAAAGGTAACAAATGAAAATGATACCCTGCACTGTTTTATGCAGTTGCAATTAATTATACTCCATAACATAAATTAAATTTTCTAAAGTAGTTTTCAATAATTTCAAAAGAATTAAAAAAGTGCAAATTTGATGCAGGTGATTCAAGAACAAGTGGAGAATGTGGATTTACCATGCAAAGTGGACGTAATGATCTCCGAGTGGATGGGGTTTTACCTCCTGCACGAGGGAATGTTAGACAGCATACTGGCTGCGAGAGACAAACACTTGAAACAAGGTGGGCTCATGTTCCCGTACAAAGGCATTATCTACTCCGCCCCGTGTCAGCTCCCTGACTACTTCGAACTGTGGGATGACTTCCATGGCGTCAAGATGTCGACACTGGGCCAAGCGTTGCGTAAGGGCTGCCAAGGAGAGCCCCAGATAACAAGGGTCGCGTCATCTGACCTGTTGTCGGATGGGAAAGAAGTGGCCATTCTGGACTTCAACAGAACAACCTGCGCGGAGCTCAACAAGATTTCAGTGAGGCAGTTTGTCGCAGTGAACAAGCGAGGGAATTACCAAGGTGTTTGTCTTTGGTTTACCGTTGAATTTCCATCGGTAAACGGTAAGGAAAGTATGATTCTCTCCACTTCTCCGTTGAGTGCGGAAACCCATTGGAAGCAAACGGTGATTGTTCTACCCGTTCATGTTGAGGTGGAGGAGAAGGATCCGGTGGCTTGGGAGTTGGTATTGGAGAGGAATCATATGAATCACAGGATGTACAATATCCACTTGACCATGCTGGACCCGGAGACGGAAAGCCATCCGATGCCTTGTGACTGTAGCTTCATGAAGTGTAAAGTGATCAAAGCATTTCTAGAGCAACAGAGTAACGAGGAGGAGACGATGGATGAGATAATCGATTGTACAACTACTGATGACAATGATTAAATTTATTTTAACTTTATATTGTTTGTCTTTTTTGTTTGAACAAGTGTTACATTTTTAAAAGGATATATAACTAAGAATTATAAAGGTTGCAGAACCTTATCCAATCCAATACCATAATACGAGCAAATTTTGTATATATATATTTATTTGCACACGGATTTCGAAAACGGCACTAAGGAGTTTCTTTAAATTTTGGAAATAACTAATTTCTGAGTAGAAAATAAGTTCTAGATAGGTCTAATGTCCAGGAAAATTCTTGTTTTCTTGTAATATTAAGTTTAAAATTTAAAAATTTAACATTACGCTTATGGAGAATCAAATGTAAACAATACAAATCAAAACAGCTGTTTATAACCGTTTGACAGTTCTTGATTGAAGATGGTGGTGAACCATATGTGAATAGAGGGTTTGCATAAATATTTATTTTATGTTAAATGAAAAATTATCAAATTACTAACCAATTTGGAAAACCTAAAGTGTAAAATAACTGTGCGAAATAAAAGCAGAGAAAGGTATTTCTAAAATCTTTCGTGTTTTGAAAGAAAAAGTATTCATTCTATTGCTTGAAGTCACTGTAACAAACCAATTAACTCGTGTAAATTAAATTTCTCTTTTGCTTTTCAATCCTCATTCCTTTTCTAACAAAATCAGTTGATCAAAGGCTAATAATAACTGTATGGATATGGATAATTAAACAGTGAATGATCGGCTAAAACAATTGAGATTGGCTTAAATACCTTAAACGGCAACATTCCTTCAACAGACGCCACAGTCCAGTGGTAGCGTGTAGGCCTCAAGAACCGAAGGTCGCGTGTTCCATCCCCGTCAGGGGCAATACTTTTTGTTCATTGTTTTATTAATTATGGTGTATTAAATCGGTTTTATTTAAACCACATACATGTTTTCATTGTACAATACATGTCTTATTCTATACGAGCAAAGCTCGGTCACCAGGTACTTTCCTATATTCCGGCAGTATTGATTATCTTTTAACAGTTCAGTTCAACACCTAATTTGTATAACAAAAAACTAAAACGATCTGCAATTGCAATGAAGTGTTCTACTTATAAATAACACTTAATATGAAAAATAACTGCTGAAATTCCAATAATTCTTTACCATAATTTAGTAAATACTGTATCTGTAGACCCGGTCGCCAAATGTAATTGGGCTATTAAATAATTGCATTTGTACAATGTATAGTTCACACAGTCTCTACCTTGTTAGCCTTGTGATTAACAAGGATTTGATAAATGTTGATCACAGCACTAAGGCGACATATTGATTAATTTAATTAACATCTTTTTACACATTGTAAAATGCCTGCATGACAAAAAAAAAGAATTTTATAATTAATTTGAATTGTTGTATAGATGGTTTTGTAATATCCTAATGGAGTATTTGACGGCTGTTGAATCTATAATATTAAAAACCTTTCCATCCAGGTTCAATTTCCTCCAAAACCAATTAAAATCCCAAATATTTCAATTTCTATTATGTCATATTTGTCAATGTAGTAATGGACAGTGTTTTTGTAAATATTGATTTTTTCAATATTGACATCTGTAGGCTGATCCACTCCACTCTCACCAATTATGATGTCTTGGCCTTTTTTTCTGTCAATAATTACTATGTCACCAATCTATAAATGAAAACTGGAGACAAATGTTTGTAAAAAAGTTTTGTATTTTTCCATGTGGGAAATAGGTTAGATCATGGATATGTCAAAAGGAATGTTTTTAGTTCTCCTAAACAACTGTCGTTATAACCATATGGCGTTATAAATTTTCATCTTACAAATTGCTAACACCCCCCAGATTTAAGACATATCCATGTCAAAAGTACGCTCTCACCCCCCCTTCCTTTGCACTTTACAACCAGCTGATTTGATTATGGCTGGAGACATATCAAAATTAAAGTTTATCTGTGAATTAATTGTGAGAGTAATTTACATTTTTTTCCAACTTTTGTGTACACCTCAATCATAAAAATGAATTCAGTAAGGCCAATTGTTTACACCAAAATCCATTAATTAAAAAAATCCTTATAAAAACGAAAAATATGATTTTCAAATAATCCATTGACAATCCTTCAGTGTAATATATTTATCTGATGCTAACTATGCCTTGGGAATCATTGATTTAATGAATTATACAGGGTGGTTATAATGTCTCTTCCCCCTATTATTTTTTATTTGTTAGAAGAAATAAATAACCTTTGGGAAACCATAGGGTCTTTTGAAACTATCCAAAATTTTGAGCGCCCCAAAAATAGTGGATTTTGGGGGCAACTCAAAATTTTCAAATGTAAAGACCCATCGAGATGTACCTCATTTTAAAGGTGTTAAAATTTAAAGATGATTGGGGAAATTTGGGGGTCTCTACCTCAACCCAGTACAAATTGGCGGCATTTTGAAAATTATGACCCTTGGGTTTATAAGTTCCTTCCACCCTTGGTTTTTGCTACATTTACATTTAAAAAATCTTCTTTTAAGTTTTCTGCGTAAACAATAATGGTAAAGTATAATTTGACTACCACCATTAAAACCAACTTAAAAAACTAAATAAGTTAGTTTTTTGAATTATTAGTTTACGACAAATGGTTCCTAACAAAAGTTTAATTTACTGTCCATGATAATCGCAGTACGTTGTCTGAGAGCGCCCAATGTTATTCTTATGTAAAATATTAGATAGTAAATTTTTTCTTATTTCCTAACCGTTTTAAATGAAACTTGGTATGTACCATAAGATCACATCACCCAACTAAATCCACTAGATAAAGTGAGTTACTGGTGGGGGGGTCTCCCCTATAAAATTCTAACAATTATTTTA
The DNA here is from genome assembly GCA_023375725.1 of Nephotettix cincticeps. Taxonomy (NCBI): domain Eukaryota; kingdom Metazoa; phylum Arthropoda; class Insecta; order Hemiptera; family Cicadellidae; genus Nephotettix; species Nephotettix cincticeps. The sequence goes on along the minus strand of CM041786.1, from coordinate 17,058,797 downwards.
CATTGCTTCTCTTGTTATTTTCAGAATTTGGATGATTATTTTGAAACAATAAATTATTAAATGATATTTGAATATTAAAGAATATGATAGTTTACATTACAGATTTTAGTTTATAAATTTACTTAAGGGAGAAAGTATGTGTCAGTCTACTGATACCGTTTCTAGAAACCCCAAATCGGATATATCCACTCTTAACTCAAATCAATTTCGAAAATTTTGACGAAAACAATACTTTCTCCATTTACTATCCTATTCTCTATAGGAGAGTAAGTAAAAAATATCTTATGTGTAGAAGAAATTCGGAAAGAACAGTCACTATACAAAAACGAGGACTAAAGAATTTTTTATTCTTTAAGTTAACAATATTAAATGTTCTTTGAGTACGCGCCAGTTGGGTCATACTTGGCTGCGATATCTTTCCACATCTCTGGCTTCTTTTCCATCATGAATTTGATAACTTTAAGGCCTCCATGCTTTTGCTTCTCTGTACATTTGGCACAGTGTGTCATCAGTGCCTCGGGTAGCACACCTGAAAGAAAATTGACAAAAAATGGTCTAATTATTAATTTAAAAATGTTTGTATTTACTTCCCTGTGGGAAATAGGTTAGATCATGGATAAGTCTAAAGGGGATGTTTTCAGTTCGTCTAAACAGCTGTTCTTATTCTTTTATATTAAAAATTCAATACAGTAGCTCTGTTGGTTTCTATGGAAACCTGTTACATATTTCCATCCTAAAAATCACCAACACCGCCCCAGAGCTAAGACATATCCATATCAAAATTAATTGAGTAATATATTTTATAGAATCTATAAAAAAAATCATTATGGCTGTTACTATTATTTGGTATTACAGTATATTATATTATATATTTTGGTATTATTTGGAATTTTTTCAATGTGTACATGTTTTTTCTAACTACAGTTCCTACACATGAACTGTGGCATATCCTGTAATCCAGCTACTTGGAGGTCATGAATTGTGGATGCTTATAAGCGATTGTCGGTGGATGCAATTTTCCCTTGATTAAGGTCTACAAACAATGTTTATCCGAGTGAACATTCTCATAATTAGACTAGTTTGTTATTTGTTTATTGTTTATATGTTTACAATTTCAGGTCCATATTTTATGAGCAGTAGTTGGTAGATGTGGTATTCCTTTATGTAGATTAACATCCACATTATTGAATACTACATTCATTCCAAAAGACCATATAGTTAGACCAGTTCGTAATTCAGAGGCAAAAGTGGTTCGGATCCCACGTTAAACTATAAGATGCCATCGGCTGTTGCGCTATTAATGAACAGTTCTGTCTAAGGAACATTTTACAAGGTCACGCCACAATTATCTTAAACTCATGAGCAAAGCTTTCCAGTCAATATTACCATATATTTTGGATCCACTCCTCAAAAAAGGGATTAAAGGGCAGAAGTGGACAGTCTGGTACACCAGGGGAAGAAGAGAGAACCATTATTTCTATCCATGATCTGTTGGCATAACCGGATTATATAATATGGATTACAGGACGAGCATGTTGGTGTGACTCATTTTGAAGTGGATCCAACCAAGTGGAGTTCATGTGCGTTCAGGTTACATAGAGACAAGGAGGAACCAAAGATTTAATATATTGTTATCTTTGAGCAGCAGTTTTGAATGAATGGTTTTTTGGGCATCTGGGAAGCCCAAAGCCCAAAAAGAAAAACAAATTGATCCCTGGGTTAAGTCTTATGTTGACAACCATGGTAATAGCTCACTTTCCTAATGGAAATTGGCTCAAAGAAAATTATGTGCATATTTAACCCAAAAGTGCGCATTTTGGAATCACAATTGGTCTTATTTTATCCCTCTGTACTTGAATCTAAACATTATTTTATTTTTATCACCTTTAAATCCTTAAAGGAAAGTAATTCTAAATTTCTTAATCTATAATATTATAAAGAAGAGGTGGTGTCTGTATGTTTGTTTGTGGGTTTGTTGTGGCAAGTAAATGCGAAAAATACTGAACCGACCAGGTTGAAATTTTACACAAAGGTAGATCTTAAACTCATGCAACACATAGGCATACTCATTTCCTTAAAATCCTCTCGGGCTACGCCCTGTGAACGTCCTAAGTTTCAATGTTTAAATTTTTAGAGAATGAAAACATAAAATTACTTGAATGTCAACAGCTGTGAACACTAAAATTTGACAGTTCGAGAAGAAGAAGAAGAAAGAGCTGCCGTGACTGTCCTAGGTTTCAATGTTTACATTTTCTAATGACAACATCCGTTTGCACTATATTTTGACAGTTCGGGAAGAAGAAGAAATAAAGTTGATTTTTCAGATAAACTGCTGGATCGAAATTAGTGAATTATTTGAAATAGCGGAATGGTATATTTTAAGTTTTTTCCGATGACTGTCTCTATTACATTAATCCTTATCCTCTCCCAATATTTGACAGATGTTACTTTGAAATGTTGTAGACACTCGTGTTTTGTCATTTTGTAAACAGTGAAGAATTAATTAACAATAACTTAAATGTATCAGTAGACTCTACACCTTTCAGCCTTTTTAACCCGTGCGAAGAACGGGTACTTTGGCTAGTTCCTTATAAAATTGAAGAATCAATTTTCCAATATCCTTAAAACGAAGAATTAAGTTTTTAGTTTAAATTAGTAATAATTCATTTACTTTTTAATGTTATAAATGTATTGTGACATATCGACCCAATAGACAGAATAAAGAAATAAAAAGAAACTCTTTTATTGAATACAAAACAAGTAAGTTAGCACAAGTTTGTTTTAAAACTAAGTTAACATATATATTACTTTCTCACCTTATACATAGTCTATATCTTTAAAAGAGGATGTTTATATATATATATGCGTGTGTGTATGTTTGAACTTGAAGTTTATGAGTTCGGACACCGTTGGACGATTTTAGCTTTGAAAAGTGGTATGTATACTTTGATAAAATTTAATGGAGAAGGTTTGTGAATCATCAATTTCGTTGTAGCTCAACTGGGTTTCTCCCTAGAAGCCCAAAGCTTATCCCATAATGTGGGAAAAGAATTTTGTTTACATTATAGCTATTTTCTTTCAACAGCTGATTTCTTTACTATATCTGTTAGTTACTCCACAGATTGAAGCACTTGTATTTGTTTATGGTTTTTTATTTTGTTAAGGTTATTCAAGTAACTAAACAATTTACATTGTAACTGTCACTCCTTCTTGCACATTTTGCTACTGTGTTACGTTATTTTAGTTAATATGGTCTTATTGTTTTTTGAGTTATGGTTTTTATGGTTTGGATAAAATATAAGCATTTTGTATTACAGTGTTCATATGGTGATAAACTAGTACTTTTTGGGCTCTGCTGACCTAACGGAATGGTTTATACGAAAACGAAAAGATTTATTGGAACATAAAACTTTAATTCTTAAAATCTTACTCATTTGCCTTAATTTCCTCTCTTTCTGCCTTCACCTTTTATTTCATTTTTCCTGGTACCAAATGGTTTTTTAGCTCTAGCACCCAAAATATTCTAACAATTAATTAAACTTTGTTTCTCTTGTTGGTATTTTTGGGAATCACATGATTTTTTGGCACAATAAATTAATTATTAAATGATATTTAGTTAACTTTAAAGAATATGATTGTTTCATTGGAAATTGTCGTTTTTAAACTTACTTAAGGGAGAAAGTATGTGTCAGTCCACTGATACAGTTTATTTTATTAATATATCTGTAAACAGATCCCTAAAACATATTTTCGATCCTTTGGTATTATCATTATAAGCTACCTATAGATAATATACTCTAATAATCATACTTTATAATTATTTTGTATATTTACCCTACACATGTTTAGCATTAAAAATTGCAGTTTTTATAGAGCTTGTATATTTGAATGTTGTACAAGGATGGGTGTGAGTGATGCCAAGTGGAAAACATGCACATACAGTACTATTAAAGGGTCGTGTCATAGAATTCGTAACTCATTATTTACCTATTATTCTTTTTTGGGGGGGGGGGGGGGGGGGGGGGGGGGGGGGGGGGGGGGGGGGGGGGGGGGGGGGGGGGAGGGGGAGTTTCTTTGGGGGGGGGGGGGGGGGGGGGGGGGGGGGGGGGGGGGGGGGGGGGGGGGGGGGGGGGGGGGGGGGGGGGGGTTATTTTTTTTTTTTTGTCCTGTTTGACTGCAGAAACATAATGATCTATAAATTTGTTAAAATTTAGTATTATATGGTTTTCATTTTGTGAGTTGAACTCAATAAACATCAGCGGTAACCTCTGGTTATTTCTTCTCTTATTTGTATTTCTTTTTTTATTTATGTCTAGAACTAGAACTAGAATTTTAGTAATGAAATATTGTGATCTATTATATTTTAAGGACGCCTTAATAATTTGTTAATAATTGTTGTAATAATTTAATAATTTGTTTCTAGTTCACAAGTAAAGACTTGTCTTAAAATTCATATAAAAATTTCCAAATGGAAAGACGTTATAGATCACTGTAGTCATATAATCATATAATATAAGTCATATAATATGAGTCATATAATCTCCATGACTCAGTATCAAAACCTAAAGAACTCCTAAACTACCTACACAATTGACGTAATCTTGAAAATGGTTTTCCTAAAATATGTGTAGCCCTTCGCATTTTGCTTATATTTCACATCCTACAGCTAATGTTGAACAAAGTTTTTCAAAACTTAAGTTAATTTAAAAACTATCTGCTTGGTACAACGTGCCAGAAAAAGGTTTGTAGGTTTGTTGACAATTTATATAGAAAGAAATTTAACAAGATTTAGACTCCAAAGTTTGATACAAGAGTTTTCTGAGCAAAAAGTATTGTTATGACTTTAGTTTTTACGTTTTTGGAGGTTTGTGTATACATTAAACATTTAAGTTCATGCCTACTTTAATATAAAATAAACTTTTGTTTCGTTATGTGTAAGTAAAAAAATGGAATTTGTTTTATTTACATATGCCTTATCAATCATAGGTAATAAAATAAAGTTCTTTGTTAAAACTTTATTATGATCAAATTATTATTATGATGAAAAATTATGATCAAAAACACATTTCTTAAGTTCGACCGCACCGAAACCATAACTTACGCTTCAACGCCGCGCCGTCTGGTGTGCACTTGCCGCGACCTAGAAGGCAGTCAACATAAACCTTGAGCAGACGATCGTTGCTGAGCACCTCATCCAAGTCGATGTTATCCCAGGTGGCAACGTAGGTATCAGCTGACGCAGCCACTGCCGCTTCAGCTGCCACTGCCAATACGACAATCGCGAACACTGCCTTCATGATCTCAGTCGACCAACGATGTCACCACTGCCTTCTTTATAGTCTTCGATTGTTAAGCTTATATTGCGAAATATGTATTATAGAATGTTTATTACCTTGTTGAAGCGGAAATGAAAACTAGACTCTATTGTTGTGAAGAATGTCTGTACGTGTAGTGGTTGTTGATTTAAACCAAGAATTCAAAAAGGAAATTTTTATTTGGATTAGATTTTCAGTGTGTTTTATAAGTAGTGATAGCAAACAGACAAAATATGTAACTTTGATTTTCAAGAATTGATACTGAAATTAATACCAACAGAAATTACTGAGTAACAAAGTTTTAACTTTTTAGAAGCAAAATTTATAGGGCCTACTTAAATTTTATTAACTTTAAGTATATTCATGTTTGTTTAAAATTGGTGGCTCGTACGTGTAAGAGGGGATATATTCAGTAACAGTTACGAAAATCAATTCTTTAGGAATTCACTTACAAATTTGCCAGTGGTTTAGTTCTAAGTATTATTGTGTATCCATACAATTTAGAGGTAAAAGTGATTCGGATTACACGTTAGATTGTAGGTCCCCGACGCCTTTGGCTGTTGGGATATTAATTAATTAATAACAGTCCTGCCGATCTAAGGAACATGTCGGGCTTAGTTAGTAAGAAGACTACAAGATCGCGTCACAATCATCTTACACTGATTTCTCATTCATACTTGGCTTAAAATACCTACCTCGGTATGTCGCCATTTCAAAAAATAATCTAATCTAGGAAATCTGGGAGTTTTCTTAAAAATTTTAGATTAATTTAGCTCTCTCCAACCTGTTATTAATTAGTGTAATTTACATGTGTTTATGTTAACGATTTGATTGTTACCAGTGTGCAGCAGTGGTCATCATTATGACGCTCCATTAGTTAAACAGCCTAGCAAGCCATGCAGTATCGTGTCAATGATGATTAAATATTGCATTACCTTCCTCAAATATTTCAAAAATGATCTATTTTAAGCCAATTCATGAACGAGAAATGAGTGTTTAAGATAATTGCGGTGCGATCTTGTGTTTTTTTACTGATTAAGACTGTCCCTTAGGATAATTAGTTAATATTTCCATTACAAATACAGTATTTCCTTTTCGAACTTTGAAAATAATCGAATAAACAATACATGACGAAGAATGGAAGAAGAAATGAATCGACTGGGATGGTGTAATCCAGCTAATTGGAGGTCACGACTTGTGGCTAGTTGATGGTCGGTGGATGTGGTGTTCTCTTGTGTGGATTAACGTCCGCACTATTGAATACTACGTTAATCCGCAAAGCCTATCCTCATAATTAGACCAATTCGTAATTCAGAGGCCGTGGTTCGGATTCCACGTTGAACCGTAGGACCATTAGTTGCCATTAACAGTCCTGTCTAAGGAAAATGTCAGCCTTAGTAACAAGACTATAAGATCGCGCCACAATCATCCTACACTCAATCCTCATTCATACTTGGCTTAAAATACCTACATTGTAGTATGGTTGCCATTTCAATGATCTAATCTAATGAAGCGGAAATTCCCACCATTAACACAAATGAAATTTAACCCTCCAGGTGCTAACATTTCACTGTGAGATGTCAGCGAGTTGCAATTGTATAGCGCTATCGAAGTCAACAATTACCGTCACGGTGCTGCCATCTCCGAGCTAATACATACAACTACTCGTGTAGTTCCCTATTCTGACGCTTGAGTTCGTTAGTTTTCCGCTAGAGTATACTTTTATAGCCAAATAAGTGCTTTCTCAGACGGTGGTCCTTCGAGGTGTAGCGGTTAGACCGTTGTGCTGAACAGTTGAAGCCATTCGGAGGGACGAGTGTTCGAATCCCGGCCATGAGCAATCCCAATCTGGCTTGCAAATGTGTGGTATAGTGGAGTGGAGGGCCCACCTTAAATAAACGGTGGCCGGCTTGGGTGGAAGTTGACGGCATTTGTAGGCTGAATTGGGATTGCAGTGGAAACCTATTTTGCTTTTATGGTTAGTGGTTATAAGGGGGGGCATGTTTTGCGTTTTTGTGCATGCTTGGTATTTTATGAAGAGTTGCATAAAAATAACAAGATTTAAATAGTCATAGCACTTGGAGGGTTAAAGGATAAAAATTGCAGTTTAACAATCTTTTCAGTTTTAATGAGTAAATTCAACAACTAAAGAGTGAAATAAATTAAACAAGATGGAGGATGATGGTGTTCAAGCCTTGAGGAAAGCCTCGAGATCCTTGGCGTGCGTCTTCTTGGGGTCGTACTTGGCCACCACGGCGTTCCATTCGTTGGGGTACTTCTGTCTCATGGCTATGATCGTCTTCTTCAGGTTGGCCTTCATCTTGGGCGAGCAGTTGGCGCAGGATGTGGCAAGGACTTCGGGCAGGACTTCTGAAAAAAGAAAGAAATGCGATTTAGTTGTTATTTATTACTAGTTGACCCGGCGAACTTCGTAACGCCCTACATTAAATATATGTTAACTTTTAAATTGGTCATGTTCTGAAATCGAATAGCATTACGACTTCGTTGTGAAAAATGAGATATTCTAGGCCGCGGGCTTGTTAATAACAGTACTAAAACGATAAGACATATATTTTAATATTCTCACAAAACAAATAAATATGAGTGGATTGATCTACAATTTTCTAATCCAATCCAAATCCAAGCAAAACCTAACTTTAATAAGGCTTTCATTATAATACAGCTGATTATTATAATAAACGTAATATGTATGAACAGAAAAAATATATAAATACATAATTCCCAAAAACCGTAAACTATTTACGTGGTGAATAAAGCTGTTCATTTTGTACAGCACATATTTACTTAATAGTTTTAAATTAATGAATGATTCAGATGGCATTGGATAGTAAAGCATATTGCTAATTGGAAATAAACCACACAGCTGTTGCTTAAGAAATCAAAAGTTTTGATTGTAGATAATTTGTAAACAAACTTACTCCCCATAAGGTTAACATTAGAGATTTAAAACGCCATAAAATTGAAACTTATGGAGTTTTCGAAAATCTTTTTTCGCTTAATCTTCCCGGACAAATATAGAGCAACAAAAAGTTCATGGCAATCGGATGAGTAGTTTGGCAACGCATAAAGGACATACATACATTCATTTTTATATATAGAGACTAGTAACCAACCCCTCCTTTGTACAGGTTGTATGACTCGTGTTGGGAAGAATTTTTCTTATTATCTGACTAATTTTTTCAAGCTGAATTCAAAATAAGTAAAAAACAAACAAATAAAAGGGAAAACTTATTCTCACCTATTTAGTATTATTTTAAACTATATTAAATTAGAAATTCTAAATAATTAGTTAAATTTGGTTTGAATTAAGATATAATTTAAATATACATATAATGGTTTTAAAATATGTTTAAATTACATGATCAATGTAAACAAATTAATAATGGATTTTAATTTGAGCGTTGGTTATCACTTAAATAAATCACATGTTTAGTAAAAATAAGTCAAATTGTTTGGAACTGGTTCTTGAGAGCTCATTACTTTGTTATATACTGTTGTCAATAGAGTGTGATTCAGTTTAAAGTAAACAAAAAACTTCCAAAGCAATGAAAATAAGTTTACGGTAAGTAATAAGTTGTATCATAGTTTACGGAGAAGCTTTGCAGAAAGGCAGGCAGACAGAAATTGAGTTAAGACCCATTTCGACTTTCTAGAGTATAAAATGAACCAAAAATATTAAAATTCCAAGTAATGTACAGGCAAAAATCTAATTTTATTTATATTATAGATTCACATTTGAGGCAATGGAGCAACTTTGTTTATGTTATAACGTGACTATGAAGCACGCTTTGAGATAGTATAACTTGACAGAAATTGTCGCCCTGAATTTCTGATCATAGTAAATAATGAGATAAGTTTTCAAGATAATTTTGAGTTTTGGATATATTTCATTCTGGATACTCACCCTATACTACACAACTCTAATATTTCGCAGTTAATGTTCATAAATTATGGACATATAGAAGTTAACTACAGTAGTGTTGAGCTTTGAACAGAATTAAGAGTCTGCATCGGTGGTAGCCATCTTGGATTTTAGTCCCGTAAGAGCAATGTTAAATTCTGGCACCTATATCTCCTTGACCTATTGTCATAAATTAACGGAAGAGGTGTCAAATTAAAGGTATTACAGTCCTCCAGGGCACCACCTTACAGAACTTTTTATTTTCGCTCTCAATAAAAAAATAATAATGATTTATTTTGTAAAATATTCCTGGATTTTTGTTTTTATATCAAGTCAAATTTTTGAACATATTAAAAGGTCATGCCCTTGAGCCACATCTCATCAATGTACTTTCAAAGTTTTACATTGATACTTTGATAATTAACGCCATTACAGACGCCAAAGTGAAGGTATGTTCCGCCAGAATTTAACATTGCTCTTACGGGACTAAAATTCAAGATGGCTACCACTGATGCAGACTCTTAAGAATCTGGAATCAAAATGAGAGATATAAATATTTTCACACACAGGTGTAAACAGACGAAGAGGAGTTATTTTTTTCTCTAGGGTGTCTGTCAGTTTGAACATAAAACGAACGATTTTAACGATTAAAAATAGTAAAATTAGTTTATGAGGTGCAATTTAACAAACTTTAAACTAGCCGATGAAAAGTTATCCATAAAAAACTATATAAAGCAGTATTAAAACATTTTTTAAATGATTGGAAATTTTTTAAAGTTCCAAACTATTTTGATTTTAGTCCTTCAGTTTGGAAACTTCACAAGTACGTTGCAAAAAAATATTTACATGCATAATTAATGGATGAAAGATACAAAACCCCAAAAAACCTTTTTAAATAGTTTAGTTATAAAAGTAAGGTCCACGTGCGTCAGGTGGAGAAAATTTGAATATTTTTCTTGAAATATAATAATAAATTTCCTTCTTAAAACAGTAGAAATTTTCAACTGTCTAACAATCAAAATGTTTTTCTCAAAATTTACCTGGATAGTTTTTGAGAAAGTTTCTTAATCGTTTCCTCATTTTTCTGAGCTACTTGGTGTTCCGATAAAGTGCAAGAAAAACAAGACCCGAAAAAATTGTTAAGAAGGTGATCAAAACGTTGCGTAAAATCAGTAGGTAACCTTGATTCGACTGCATTAGTATGCGAGCATTGGTCGGCGGAACCTCCGTGAGTGGGAGGGGAGGGAGGGCCTTGAGAATCTCGCCAGGTTCTCGGAGAGATTATAACATTACGCTGACCGAGATGCGCGTGGAAGGATCCCATAAAAATCAGTGTAAACGCTTGTCTACACCAAGAGAGGATTCAGGGAGGAAATTTGGGGGGGCGCCGGGGAACCGGGGGATATGGAGTACCCGAAGAAGATGGGAGTTTGGGGAAAACTTAGAATTTGCATGCCCTTAGAAGTGGTGCTGAAGCATCTGACAAACTTATTAGCAAAGTTAATCTACATGTAATTATTACAAAATTATTAAAGTTTCAAACTATTAGCTAAGTAAACCATTAATTATTTGTATATACTTCCTAGTTTTGACATAGAACTAAATTAAATCATTTTCTTGTGGCCCTCAAAGTAGAAATTAGAAATTTAAATTAATCTTCAACAGCTTCGCAAAAAAATTGATTAAAAAGGGTTTAAACCAATAAAAAGTTTTGTGCACAAATTCATCCGACGTTTGTCTATTAGTTATTGTTTGGAATAATTGAACGTTATTTCAAAACTGGAACATCAGTAAGTTTCAGCAGGCATTCAAACTGAAATAGATTAAGTTATTTGGGTACAATTAAAATTTTTGTGTCGGGTTTATCCTCATTTTAAAGATATGTGGTGGATAATTTCGCCTCCCCTTTGTGGATCCGCCACTGACCTACATCAACCGAAATGCCATTTTTCCTAATATTTCGTAATAAAAGGTATTGTAAATCAGAAATTTAATACTTTACTTGTTTATTTTGAGGCTATGAACACCAGTGGAAATTTTATAGGGAACGGCCCAAACCCTGGTTTTGGTACTCTTTAAAGTCAACCTGAAGTTAGGTATGTAATTAATTACCAATCTTAATACAAATGGCGACTTGTCCAAAATCGATTTGACGAAACTCGAATTACGAGATAGCGCCTTAGCACGTTACCTCTGGGCTGACCCTAAACTCAAAACTTTTGTTTTTTATGAATATTTTTTAAGGTTTATCAACATTTTGTTTTTATTCAAATAATATTTCTAAATGTGAGAAGACTCAACCAATGTTTTGCAGTGATCAGAAATGAATTGGAAATGTGTAATTATTGAAGTAATGAGATGATAATGGAAATTCATTCACAGACCCGCTGATTCATTTATATCCGCATCATTCATTACAGAAACATCGAATATTAACTCACTCGGGAATTCTCTCAGAATCATTCTGGTGAATTCCCAATGAAATTTGGAGCAGTCTCATTTGTAGAGTCTATTGTATTAGAGTTAGGTAGGCCTTTTAACCCTAAGAAAAAGAGAATGAGAAATAAAAATTTGACGTTTCAATGCCAAGTATTATAAATAACCCCTCGCAGCAGACCTGCGTACTCAGAGAATTTCAAAATAAATAATATAATAATAATAATATATAACAAGTTTTATCAATATCCGTCGACAAGTATGAGAACCCATTTGCCAATTCTCCATAAGATTAACATATGGGAAATAGTATGCAGATTTGATGCTGTGAGGAACACTGAAAGCAGGCATTTATAGCAAAAAAATATTTTGACCATTTATACCAAGTTTCATCAACGTCTGTGCATAAATAAAGGAGTTTGCCTATTCTCTATATGATTAACATGGGAAAAGAGTATGCAGGTTAGCTGCTATGATAAACACATAAACTATGATTTTTAAACATAAATGGATGGATCTCAACCAAATGAAGCTAAATACCAAGTTGCATCCAAAAATATAGATTAATACAACGTCCCAAATAGAACGTACTGTGTTTAGATTTTTTAATATCTCGGTAACCGTTGAAGATAGAGAAAAACTTTAAGGAACTTAATTGTGTTGAGATTTAAATTTTTTAAACTGATTCTAATGGTGAACGATAAGATTTAAGATTGTATCTTTCATTACATGTAAAATTACATGAAATTACATGTGAATTACATGTGAAAAATGCAAAAACCTCATTCTTGGGATACAAAACCCCCCAAACAACCCATTCCGACTGACCGATACGTCTGGATTACGAATTTGTCCGAGCAAAAGTAGGAATACACGTCTGTACAAAATTTCGTCTCGATCTGACCACTTTTACGAGAGTTACCAAGTTCACAGACACATATATAACACTATTAACGACTAATGTTTTTGTGGTCTTGGCACCTAAAGACGGAAAAATAACATGGTCCCGGGCTTAAGTCTTGACATGAGACCTACGGCAATAGCTTCTTCCCTTTGGGGAATTCGCAAAAATTAAATAATCCTGATCTTCTCATCCAACTGTAATTGAATAACTAATAAAAACGTCAAAAAGAGATCGAAGTGATTGATGGGTTTTACAAAAGTGTCTATAAATAAAGATTACTGGTTTAAAGTCATATTTTAACTACTCTTTGTAAGTTTGTCCTTGATTATCACTAAAAGGAATAGATTGGACAATCTTGGAATATCTGGAGCCTCGAAGCTTGGACGAGTTCCCAATGGGTTAGTCAGTCAAGTTAGAAAATATCAGACATTTTCATCAACTGGAATACAATGATAAAATACTTTTTCTTCATACCACTACAAAAACAGCTGTTTAGATACATGCGTTAAAAAGCAAAAGTTGTTGATTTTCTTCATAGGAGTAAAAGAATCATCATTTAACCTGTTTTTATGATGTTTTTTTGAGTCCTAGGCCGCAAAGATCATTGTTGATGGAACTGGTAATCGACTATTAAATTGAACTATCGAAGAAAGATAAAAATATTGATAATAATAACTAACACTGACATAGCCTGAACAACCAAACAAGAATCGAGAAAGAGCTGGTACAACGTAAGTAACATAACAGCTGATTAGTCTAAAGCGACAAAAATAACTGTACTCGTATCAAAAACACCCATTTTTGTTCAGTCATGAAATATTCTATTTCGCACTGTAGTTGAATGTAGGTTAAATGTGTTTTTAAAATATAGTCAGGAGTAAAATGTTTATCATTGTTTGATCATAGATGAAGGGTAGTTGTGGGTGATTTACTCACTCTTGAGCTCTTTGCCCTCGGCGGTGCAAGGTCCCTTGTCAGTGACACATTTGACGTAGTTGCTCAGCACCCGGGGGTTGTCCAGGATCTTGTCCACGTCCACGGAGTCCAGGCGGCTGTTGAGCTGTGGGCCAGCGGGGCGAGGGCCGGGGGCGGCTAGGGCGGCGCAGGCAAGGGCGAGGACCAGGACGAGATGCATGATGGAGTGTGGTGGTCAGAGTCCGGCGGACACTATATACCCGGAGTCCCGGACCTCCAGCCTTGCCGAAGCCTTGGCCGACACCGGACTGGCTTCCTTCCGATCGGAGAATCGCTTCCGTCGCGGTTTATGGTAAACGATTGTCACAAGTCCCAGAGTTGAGGTCTCCGAGTGACAACGTACACGCGATGTGTCGGTTTAATTTGAAACGGCAAAACTACTTCGATTATTTTGACCCCTATTTTTTTGCGTCGGTTAAATGGTATAGTTTGTAATTAGTTGAACTGTGGAATGATACATAATTAGCTGAACCATGAGTAGATAATATTTATTCGGATATTTGGAATAATATAAATGACAGTTCTACGCGTAATTCAATAAATAACTATGGGAACATTTAAGGTGATTTTTGGTTTTAAGGAAATCAATAATTTTCCAGGCGCAGAATCAGATAAAAATGGTCAAAACTTAAAAAATAAAAATCGAATGTTTTATTTATTGATTCGGAAATCTAACTGAATAAAAGTAAAATAACGCCCCAGTCAAAACTAAAGTTCATAGCATTTTACTGAAGCTTTAAAAGCTATGTTTCAACTGTTTTTAAGCTTAATAAAAGGTTTTCTCTCAATACATTTCAGATTCATTTACGTCGTGAATACATTTACGGCGTAAATGGTTTGATTGCTTCTAGAATCATCAGCGAACATATTGAAACATCAGTTCAAGTTGAAAGAGAAATAGTTCAGAGATTTAGAAATAGTGAGAGGTTAAGTTTTCACCAATTTGTATTTAGTTATTTGGTCTGCGTTAGATTCGATCCATGAGAAAGTGCTTTTGTTCAAACGGTTGTTAAAGATATGATAACAATTATTTTGTAAAATAAAAAATGAATAAATTAATTTATTTCCCATTACAAATAACATTTTACATTACATGCAAACAAATTGGGAAATTAAACTAACCACTATGTCAAGTAATGTGGCCAGCTACAGCAAAATAATATATTACAAATAATAAACTTCTAAGTCTAGCATTATTCGATTTATATTAAAAATTTTAAACTGCCTGCTATAACATCTGACGGTAATATTAAATATTATTAATACCAAAAGGTTTGTGAGGAATTAAATCTAACATCCTGTTGACGGCAAAGCAAAGTGATTGTATTTTTACAGAAGTATTTCAGGCTTATTACATTCTTTAGATGGAGCGGAAGAAGTTGATTAAAAAATTTAGGGCTTAAATATTTAAACGAATGTCTGAAAATAGTTTTATTTACTTTAGGTAGGCCTAGTTTAAATGGTTTATTTGTAAAGCTTCTAGTATTGTAAAAACTATTTGGCATGACTATTTCTCTATTTCCACTCCGTATAAAAAATAATTTCAGGATTTTAAAAATAAAGAGATGCTGAATAGGTAAAAACTGTTGGTATAACGGAAAAGAACTTGTACGTTTGGATTGTTTGTGAACTATACGAAGAAAAAGTTTTGAGTTGTTCTTAGTTTAACTTTCCTATAAAGCCTTGATTTTTTTACAATTTTAAATAAAATAAAATTCTAGAAGAGACGACGAATTGGTTTAATAATCAATAGGGCTTGGGATCAAGGTGAGATGTTCTGGAGCGAGTCGAAACGATGTCAAAACCGACTAACACGGCGAGTTTGGGTCAGTTCAGGAGCTGTTTAAATCAGCGTCCTTCCTAGTTTTAAGTGGAAAGTTAACCTGTAAGGCCTGGTGACATGGAAGACTGAGAATCTCTGGACAAAACACATTCGATGGAATACTGTTTACGGAAATTTTACCGACGGTCAGTCAACACCCTTTCGACCATAACGAAGGAACACTTTTTGTCTGGCTAAGGTCTTTTAAAACATACCTGTTGAGGGTGCAGGTTTATATGTACTTATATAATTATGGAGAAAAAAGCAAGCTTTTAAACCAGTTTGAACGTCTAAATTGAATTGCCAGTTGCTAATAAAAGCTATACAATTGATTAATACCCTTATTTTATAATAATTGCGAGAGTGCTCCAGGTAAAAATTATCACGTAACAAAAAAGTTCATAAACTACTCTTCAATTTTACAACTCAACTATACACAATAATAAGGAAGACTTCTAAAACTCCTTACGGAATTTCATAGATAATTTTGAGAAAAAATCCAAAAATAATAATTTATTTAACAAATTAGGATGAAATAATACATTACATATGTCAAAGTTAAGAATATATGAAATTAACTTACAGTCAAATATCATTAATAGTCTTGCGGTTAACCATTTTTGACCACTTATTGGGGTAGTTATATTGTAGCAAATGCGTGCAGCGTTCGTAGATTTCTCGTAGCTTACTGTCGCACTTGGAGCAACTGGATGACATGAGCTCGGGCAGCAGCTCTGGGAACAAAACACATGAATGGGGTTATGACACATGCGGCGATCAGCTGACACGTTGCTAGGCAACGTCTAACATTGTTATTTGGAAATGTTTAGATTTGTTTTGGTACGTGAGGTTAGGTCATTAAAATACGTTCACTTAACCTAGTTATGAGTTTTTGTTACGCATCATCTTGGTGACCCCGACGTAATGGTTGGATGCCTTACCACTAGTCTTACTGGGTTTGCGCAGTGCCATAAAGTAAGACCTCAAAGCTTCCCCTGCCGAACTGGTCAACGGAGAATCCTTACGCCTGCCATCGGAATTCCTCATTCCTGCAGCCGGCCCGAAACATCATGACGATACCAACAATTTCGTCGTCCGCCTCCGTCAACAGATGTCACAACTCAGACCAGTTCCAGCTACGGGTCATATCTCTCAGGTCCCATTCGTGTTCCAAGAGCTTTCGTCTTGCGGGCACGTTTTACTTAGGGATGACAGAGTTTGGAGTTCCCTGGAGCCACCCTTCACCGGCCCGCACCCTGTCATTACAAGGGACGACAAGACGATGTCGATCCTCATCAACGGCACTGAACGACGCGTCAGACTTGATCGGGTGAAGCCTGCCTTCATCGCCTTCATCCGCAGTGCTGCAAAACGGGTGAAGTTTCACCTCCCGGACCTCCGGGATCCTCGGTCTCCGCGGGGGGCTGTGCGGCGACCAGCTGACACGTTGCTAGGCAACGTCTAACATTGTTATTTGGAAATGTTTCGTTTTGTTTTGGTACGTGAGGTTAGGTCATTAAAATACGTTCACTTAACCTAGTTATGAGTTTTTATTACGCCTCACACATATAACACGAGACATTGGAGATTCTAGTTGAATTATGGCAACTGGAGGACATCAACTCGGGCATCAGCTCTGGGAACACAACATATGAATTGGGTTATGACACATGTAACACGAGCCATTGGAGATTCTGGTTAAAATTGGAGCAATCGGAAGAAATTGGCTCAAGCTGGGAAGCTAGTTAGGATTTGGGGAATAATTTTAGAAACATAACACATAAAAGACAAAGCAACAAGAGCCATGTTGTAGCAATGGTATATCATTTTGTTAGAACAGTGGAATCTGATTGCACATATGACAAAAGAAGTGTCGAGGGCTTAAGGCAACTTAGCCATAAAGGGTAAAGCTAAGCAATTATATGGTAAATGAAACTATAGGGTAGCCTCACATATGATTGTTGTTCATTCCAAAAACAGCCACCACCAATCAGGGACGGATTGTCTCGAGGCAACAAAGACGAAGCTTCTCGCGATTCCCTCGCATAAAAAGCCTACTCCGCAAAATTTATCTTAATGTTAAATTCCCACGCTGAACCCTCTAGAATTTTTCTTATGGTAAAACTAAAATCGTTTAAAAATATTTATAAAACAAAACAGGAATTTTCAAAGTAAAACTTCGAGCTAAAAAATTATTTTGAAATGGCAAGGGATACTACTAATTGAAACACCTTTGATTCTAAATGGTTACGTAAATTAATTATTCAACAATATTATTCACCTTATTTTGCACGTTTTTTTAGTAAACAAACTAATATTCTTAGAGATTTTTAGTTGAGACACCAACTCAAACTACCTCAGTATTTTAAGGTGAATATAATTGAATGGTGGGTGTATGAATGTAATGGAATTTATTATATTACTAGCTAAAGCACGCGTTCTTCGCACGGGTAAAACATGTTTGAGAGAGGTTATCTTTTCTCTTCGGCATGAAATAAATATTCTAAAACGTGAAAATTCGATTAAGAAAAGACGCTTTATTTTAGGTAAAATACTATTCATATCAAAGGGGTATTTACGGTACTAATAGTATTTTATACCAAACACGATCTCAAAAATTTACTAACACGAGTGTCTACAACGTGACAAAGTACCTGTTGTACGTAATTTTGGGAAATGATAAGGAATAACGTTATAGAAACAGGCATCGGGAGAAAAATTAAAAATTATCATTTTTGGCAATATTAATTTTGATCCAGCAGTTTATCTATAAAAATGGACTTTATTTCTTTTTCTTTCTGGACTGTAAAAAGTAGTGTAAACAGATGGTACAATTAGAAACTGTATACAATGAAACCTATGACTTTCACAGCAACTGTGTCTTCTGCTTCCCGATCTGTCAAATGTTAGTGTTCACAGCTATTTTCATTATGATATACCTTATTCATATGATATACCTATTTTCATTATTATGAGGAAAAAAGAGAAATAAAAGAATTTCTACATGAAGATGGTGGAAGGTAAGAAGATGTGTAGAACAACATAAAAAGATGAAGAGGAAATGGCGAAGTAAATGAGAAAAATAAAACAGAAGAAGAGTTAAAAATTCCGATGATCTTAGTACATTGTTACTATAAGATGTTTTTCATTAAGAGTGTCAAGGCGATGAACGTAACGAAACAAGAATACAGACTTTCAGGAAAGCACGGTGAATAAGTACAGATTCAAAATGAACTTTTATGTATTTCCAGTATATTTACTTTCTTGTACAAAAGACCATAACATGTATAAAATGCGAGCTTACTATCAGACTATTTTATAAGATTGATATTGATACAATGTTATTTTATGGAGATATTCTCCTTTTAAAGATTTTTCTATGGACTGGTATGCAGCGTAAAGTCAATCACAAAAAACTCTCAAAATGTTTGTATATCTTAAGGGGGAGTAGTGACAAAAAATTTAAACAATTACTATAACTAATTTTTCTATGTTAGTTTTAAAAATTAGAGATTTATTTTGAAACATGAATTTTTAAATTTTTGGATTGTTATATTATAGTTTATATGTAAATTACTCAAAATATTTCACATAATTTATAATTAATATAAAAATTTTTATAAAAATCTTCATAAAATTATTTTTTTATATTCTCCATTTCTATTGTATCAACTATATATCTTAATAATAATTTTATTTAAATTATGAAAAAAAGAAAATAAAGATTTACATGGTAATATGGGAAAAGAGAGAATTTCTATGATAAAAAATAAAAAGAGCATAAAAGGAAATAAAATGATAATAAAGAAAAAAAAAGAAAAGAAAAATCTTTATAAGTTACATTAGATATGTGTTTAGATAATAGGAGTTGGAGATGGAGAAAAACAAGGAACTAATTGGATAGATTAATGGTGATATTTAGAAATTTTTTTTACATGTGAGACTTTTGAAATCTTCTAATTTTATTTTGATATTCTGGTAAATGTCAAAAACCCACTCAAAATGTTATAATTTTTATGAGAAGTATCCTCCTCAAAAATTATAAACAAAAAAACTTTAAACAATTATTTTAAAAATTCTATTGTTTTTGTTAAAGAATGAAAAATAAAATTTTAGATAGTTGAATATTGAATAGATGATGTAAAAGGTTGTAGTTTTTTTCTAATTTAGTCAAGGGAGAAAGTATGTGTCAGTCCACTGGTTATATTTGTAATGCGTAAACAAAATTCTACCGTTCCTTAAAAAGGTCGGGAGACCTGTTGAGATTGCGAAGGTCCACATGTCTCGGGGTGGATGTGACAAGCCTTGTCCTGGTCAAAGTCGTCTGCTTGGCGTTAGGAGTAGACCTCGTAAGGACAATTTATGGTAATCGGTCCAGGAAAACAGCTGCAACTGTGCAACAGAACTTGCACCAACGGCTGGGTGGCTTCTATAACGCCTTAATTAGAGATAATGTACATCTCTTACTGGACGCTTTCACTGGTGAAGGATGGTTGGATTATTTTATTGGCTTAGCAATAAAATGAAGTTAAACCTTGTAGATTTTAAGTTAAAGGGGTTGACTGGCCACCCCAGTTGTGCTACTGTGAAACAAAGTGGGATAATTCTGTTTCAAACCAAATTAATTGTATTGGCGATGCGGACTATTTTGCGGTATTTGACACTACGGAATTGGAGATTAGGAAAAAACCCTATTTTTTAAGAACATATTTAATTGCATTTCAAATTTCATAGGATCCAATTTCGCAATTTCCAAAAGCAAATCGTACACTCTGTCTCAAAAGAAAACTAATATTACTTACTATATTTTTTGGAAAATTATTATGTTAGTTTAATTTTTGTTCAATAACAATAATAGTTGACAACGATGAGTTTTCATTTTCCCCAAGATTATTCCAGACGTGTAATTATTTTTTTATAATAATATTGATAGTAATTATTATTATTGATAATCTGGCAAACAATATGTTTGACAGATTTTTCCACGAGTGGTTATTGCTGGTAACTGATGACAATCCATAACAAAATTTAAAACAACCTAAAACCTAAATTGTAACATATACACCATTATACAACGTGGTGTTAGAGATACAAATATGAGGCTATCAATATGGGGAAATTTTCAAGAGAATCAAAAATTAGTTATTAATAAAAATACAGTCAAAAAATATAAAAAAAACATAAAATATTCATGTAATAAAATGCTTAAAAATTATAAAAGATAATTTTTTTATTGTAATTTAGTTTGAAAAAATAATTTTTGACAAACAAAATATTGAATTTTTAAAACTAAAGACATCTACTTCAATTTAGAATAAGCTCTAACCTCATGATTACTAGTTACTATATCATAATAAAAACCCTTAACACACATATTGTTAAAATTTGGCCAATAAGACCACGAAAGAAAACATCAACCTTTTCAAGAAGAAATCTTACAACACAGATGAATATCTATCAAAAAATAAAAATTAATATTATAAATTATTGTAAGTGAATTTTGCACTAAAAGATTTACTTGCATTAGTGTCATAATTAGTTTTTTACTGAGTATGAAAACACTTCAACTTCTCTAAACTGATAAATGTTTAAGTTACATTAGAATCTGAAAGTCAAAAACGAATCAGATGACAATAACAAAGCTGTTAAGTCATCTTACCCTTTTTAAATTATTCTTTAATCTTTGGCTTGATGTAGAACCAGATGCATTGCCATTTCAAATTATGTGTATTTACTCTATAATGATTATTTAATGAATGAATGAATAGGTTTATTTCCATAAAAGAATACATGAAATGAAATACAAATACAAAGCTTTGTTAAAAATAAATATTGGAAAATATTCCCCACATAGGTGAAACCTGTGCGTGGGGAATGAGTTCAAATCCAAACTTAAGCTAATTACAATTTTCAACAACTATAATACACAACACTAAGACTACATGCCACCACAGAAATATAATAAAAAAATAATAAAAAAATATAAATAAATATTCTTTGTTGATGGATAACTGGTGTTTAATAAATGAAAACGTTGTACAAATAGATTTGATATTGTTTATCACTTATTTACCTAATTTGAATAGTGAAACTTGAAAATGGCAACATATGTTGCTGGTTACTTTGTGCTGTTCTATACCACATCGTGATTTACATGGCAAAACTGCACCCAGAGTAATCGACGACCTTCACCACAAGCGCGACCTAGTGGCTGATATTATGAATTATTTATATTTATAGCCTTCCCTCGCTTTCCTTGTGTGTTCATCAATTAAACAGTACTTTTACCAGTTGAGTTGTATATAGTTGTTGTGTTTTATATGTTTGTCATACTTTTAAATACCCTCGTCGCAGTAGACCTGCGTACTCAGCGAATTTCCAATTCAATAATATGATAATAATAGTACAAGTATGTGACAAGATTGATCAATCAAGACATGTTGATAAATTAGAGTATTTGCCTATTCTCTGTAACATTAATATGGGAAAGAGTATGCAGGTTTGCTGCTTTGAGGAACAGTAAAAGTAGGCATTTTTTACCATAAACAATTTTAATCTGACCATATATATCTGGACATAAATAAAGGAGAATGCATATTCTCCAAAAGATTAACATGGGAAAGAGTATGCAGGTATGCTGCTGTGAGGAACTCATAAACTATGATTTTTTAGCATAAACGTATGGATCCCAACCACATGAAGCTAAATACAAAGTTTCATCCGAAATTGTTGATTAGTAAGGGAAATATTAGTTTTTCCTTATCCTCCATAAGATTAGCATTGGATCCCTCAAATACAATGTACTGTGTTTAGATTTTTTAATATCTCTGTAACCGTTGGAGATGAGAAAAACTTTAAGAAACTAAATTGTGTAGTTTTTGAGCTTCTTATTGGTAAAAGATAAAATTTGAAAATTTAAAAAATTTCATGGAAAAAACGCAAAAACCCCATTTTTGGGGTATAAAACACCCCAAACTATCTTTTCCGATTGACAGATATGTCTGGATTACTCATCCGAGAAAAAAAAGTAAGAATACACGTTTCTACCAAATTTGGTCTTGATCGGGCTTCTACGAGAGCTATCGTGTTCACAGATATATATATATATATAAATATATATTAACGACTATTGTTTTTGGCCTCTAAATACAAAAAAATAACATGGCCCCGGGCCTAAGTCTTGCCATGAGACCTGCGGTAATAGCTTCTTCCCTATGAGAAATTCGTTAAAAAGGATTAATACCACAACTATTTTATAACTTTCTGTAAAACAACAACACTATTTATTAATTAGCTTGATTTGATTTATCCGTTCGTATAGAAAATAGTGCCTGGTGACCGAGCTTTGCTCGGATAGAGTAAGACATGTATTATACAAGAAAATTAGCAAAATTAAAACACATTTATTACTCAATGAAAACATTTTTGTGGTTTAAATAAAACCGATTCAATACACCTTAATATATAGCATAAACACTGAACAAAAATATACTGGCTCGGATGGGGATCGATCCCACATCCGTCGATACCTGGCTAACCCCAATTGTTTTAGCTGATCTTATACTGTAATTATTATCATACAGTTATTATTAGCCTGTGATCAACTGATTTTGTTAGAAAGGGAATGAGGATTGAAAAGCAAAAGAGAACCTTAATTTACACAAATTAATTGGTTTGTTACAGTGGCTTCAAGCAATACAATGAATACTTTTTCTATCAAAACACGGAAGATTTTGGAAATACTTTTTTCTGCTTTTATTTCGCACAGCTATCTTACCCTTAGGTTTTTACAAATTGTTTAGTAACCTGATAATTTTGCATTTATTACATACATAAAATAAATATTTATGAAAAACCTCTATTCTCATATTGTTCCCCACCATAATCAATCAACAACTGTTGTTCAGGCCAGATAACCAGGCCAACTGTCAAACGGTTATAAACAGATATTTTGATTTAAAATTGTTGTAAAATTAAAATTGTGTTTACATTTGATTCTCCATAAGCGAAATGTTAATTTTTTATATTTTAAACTTAATATTACAAGAAACCCGGAATTTTCCTGGACATTAGACCTATGTAGAACTTATTTTCTACTCGGATATTAGTTATTTCCAAAATTTAAAGAAATTCCTTAGAGCCGTTTTCGAGATCCGTGTGCAAATATATATACAAACCTTGCCCGTATTATGGTATTGGATATGGATACACATTAAATTTAGCTTAATATTTCTCACAATAAATTGAAATATCAATCCCTGAAGGAGAACAGTCGTGGCTCTGTAACCAAACGTCTGCCGCGACGACAAGTTGCCAACTCTTGTCAAGGAGTCGTTTGTTTGTCAGACCGAGTGAATCAGAATATATACTGTACTCTAGTTTCCGCCGGCTCTCCTGTTACTTCCAACCAAACTTTGAGCTGTCTCTCACTATTAAAAAGGCGAATTTATATATAGGGCGTTTCAAAATGAAAGAGCAGTTTTCATATATGTAATACTTGAAACCCATTATTCGATGAAGTATGATTTTCCAAGTATAGATTAGATTTAA
The DNA here is from genome assembly GCA_023375725.1 of Nephotettix cincticeps. Classification (NCBI taxonomy): domain Eukaryota; kingdom Metazoa; phylum Arthropoda; class Insecta; order Hemiptera; family Cicadellidae; genus Nephotettix; species Nephotettix cincticeps. The sequence goes on along the minus strand of CM041786.1, from coordinate 17,034,873 downwards.
TTATTTAAATGGCGACCCTACCACAAGATAGGTGTTTTAAGTATGTATAGAGTGTAAGATGATTGTGGCGCGGTCTTGTAGTCTTGTCACTGACTCAGGTGGACATGTTCCTTAGACAGGACTGTTAATTAATAGCCCAACAGCCGATGACAACTAAGAGACCAATAGTTTAACGTGGAGTTCGAACCACTGCCATGAGGATAATCTTTGTGGATCGTAGTATTTAATAGTGCGGACGTCAATCCACACAAGGGAACATCGACCAACGCTCACAACTATCCACAATTTGTGGCCTCCAAGTAGCTAGATTACAGGACGACACCATCGTCCCAGTCTATGGCATTAGATAGAGTAAAGAATGAAGTATCATTGTTGTATCAGCTGATACTCTGTTCCTTTTTCAGAACACTGAGACAGGAATAACATTCCTTAACACTTTAAAGCAACAGATGTCCCTCAATTACTAGAGGACTCAGGCTTTTATTTTCATTCAAGATGGTGCGCCAGCACAACCGGTTAGGAAATTCATAAAAAGCACAATTCCAAATCAATGGATAGGGAGAGAATATCACATTTTCGACGTTGGCCTCCCAGATTGCCAGACCTCACTTCATGTGATTTTTATCTTTGGGGCTACATAAAAGACAGGGTTACGGGGGGTTTTGGGGGAAATTATGGGAGTGGGGGATAGGGTTATGTTCCACCATTGCCTGCTTCGCTTAAAAAACTCAGATTTCGCATAATAGAAATTGTTAAATCAATAACTCCAGATACGTTGGCCTATGTATGGCGTGAAATAGACTAATGATTTGATGTAGGTCGTGCTACACATGGGACACAATCCGAATGCATTACACCTCAGTAAAATGAGCTTAGAATGTTCTTCTGATAATCTATATAATATTATAGAGAAGAGGTGGTGTCTGTATGTTTGTTTGTTTGTGGGTTTGTTGTGGCAAGTAAACGCAAAAAATACTGAACCAAACAGTTTGAAATTTTACACAAAGGTAGATTTTAAACTCATGCAACACATAGGCATACTCATTTCCTTAAAATCCTCTCGGGCTACGCCCTGTGAACGTCATAAGTTTCAATGTTTACATTTTTAGAGAATGAAAATTTAAAATTACTTGAATGTCAACAGCTGTGAACACTAAAATTTGACAGTTCGAGAAGAAGAAGAAGAAAGAGCTGCCGTGACCGTCCTAGGTTTCAATGTTTACATTTTCTAATGACAACATCCGTTTGCACTATATTTTGACAGTTCGGGAAGAAGAAGAAATAAAGTTGATTTTTCAGATAAACTGCTGAATCGAAATTAGTGAATTATTTGAAACTAGCTGACCCGGCGAACTTCGTAACGCCTCACAGTAAACACATGTTAACTTTAAGATTGGCCATGTTCTGAAGTCGAATAGCAATACGGCTTCATTGTGAAAGGTTATATATTCTGGGTCGCTGCATAGTGAATAACAACTGAAACGATAAAACATATTAATATCATTCCCATAAAACAAATAAATCTGAGTGGATTAATTCAAAATTTTCAAATCCAATCCAAACCCAAACGAAACCTAACTGTAATACGGCTTTTATAGGAAAGATATACAACAGCTGATTATTATAATAAACGTAATAATATAAACATTGTAATTATCATATAAACACGTGACTTTAATCAGACAGAAAATAAAAATATAAATACATAATCCCCCAAAACCGTTAACTATTAACGTGGTGAATAAAGCTGTTCACTTTTTACAGTACACATTTACTTCATAGTTTAACATTAATGAATGATTCAGATGGCATTGAATAGTAAAGCATACGGTATTGCTAATGGAAAGTAAACCAATCAGCTGTAGCTAAGAAATCAAATGTTTTCATTGTAGACAATTTGTAAACAAACTTACTCTCCATAAGGTTAACATTAGAAATTTAAAACGCCATAAAATGGAAACTTATGGAGTTTTCGAAAATATTTTTTCACTAAAACCTTCCCGGACACATATAGAGCAACTTCCTAAAATTTCATGGCGATCGGATGAGTAGTTTGGCAACGCATAAAGGACATACATACATACAGACATACATTCAATTTTATATATAGAGATAGTAGAATGGTAGATTTTAGGTTTTTTCCGACGACTGTCTCTATTACATTAATCCTTATCCTCTCCCAATATTTGACAGTGATGTTACTGTAAAATGTTGTAGTCACTCGTGTTTTGTCATTTTGTAAAGTGAAGAATTAATTAACGATAACTTAAATGTATCAGAAGAGCCTACACCTTTCAGCCTTTTTAACCTGTGCGAAGAACGGGTACTTTGGCTAGTATTTATATAAATGAAGATTGTCTGTTATTAGAAAATGTTTGTATTTACTTCACTGTGGGAATTAGGTTGGATCATGGATATGCTGCAGTGAATGTTTTCAGTTCATCTAAACAGCTGCTCTTATTAGATTATTTTTCTTATTAGAATACTTTTATTTAAAAAATTCAACGCGATAGCTCTGGTAAATTCATAGAAACCTGTTACATATTTTCTATCTTAAAAATTACCAACAACCCCCAGAGCTAAGACATATCCATGTCAATATGAACTCTAAGCTTTTATTTTTAAACGCCTTTTTTATATATATAAATAAAATTAGAGTTTGCATAAATAAAATTACATTGCTCAGTGTATTTAATTCTTTAGTTTTTTACGTTTCGTGCGTTAGAGAATCCGAAACAAGTCTTATCTAAATTTGTGCCTGGCTGTCTATTTTCCGTGACACTCCAGGAGGCATTTTACACCGTCTTCTCCGAAAAGAAACGGGAGAGCTGATAACAATAATACTTATTTAGTGTATTCTCTACATTCCATGAATTTCAATGCTTGAAATTGTCCGCCGCTTCTTGACAAGTAAATAATGAGCATTTAAAAACATACTTCTACGCAACATTTGTCGCATTTTTTAGTAGTTTTCAATGAATCATATACTGGTAATAATCAGCTGTCTTTGTAGTTTTTAACAATAAATTTTTAAGCATTGATCATAATGTATAAAAGTGATAAATAAATAACCATCAGCTGTCGTATAAAAATCAATATTGGTTGCTTTACAGTGATAATGGTTTTTAAACCTATTTTAAAACTATACTAGCCTATGTAAAAATGTTGACTTATCGTATAGCAAATTTTAATAATGATACAAATTCTTTAATTCATCTAATTGTAAATTAATGCTAAATAATTGAGCTGATAGTTGAAGTTTTCTTTAGGATTTCAGGTTTATATTTTGTTAAAGTAATCTTTTTTCTCTACCCTGAATACTACAACCCGTATAAAGCACGGACTTACTGATAGTATAATGTTAACATATAAATTAAATAAAAATAAAAATATAACTTAGTTCGCTTTTAGTACTAGTATTATTAACTGCCCCAGAGTAAGCTGTGCCAAAGTACCGACTCAAATTATTAAATAAGAATTGAAATAGAACTAGACTAATACTATATAATAACAATATATAATACTAATAACTAATAATACATACTATAAAACGTGACGATTGCATTGTGGATGGCTGTGTGCGGTGGTTATAGATGTGATATTCTCTAGTTTTGAATAACGTCTGCACTATTGATCACTACGTTTATCCGGAAGGCCATCCTCATAGTTAGACCGGTTTATAATTCAGTAAAAAATTTGAGACTTGGATCCCACATTGAAGTGTATGTCCGTTAGATGCCATCTTTGGTACCGTTCAAAGAAAGAAGCAAAACTTCGTCTGAAGTCAGCTGTTTTCAATTCACCTCACGATTTTGCTACATTTGAGAATGCGCTTCAGTGTTGGTAGGCTCTACTATTCAACGGAATAATCAAAGCTTCATCTGAAGTCAGTTGTTCTCAATCCCACATCATGTTTTTCTGCATTTGAGAACGCGTTCCAGTATTTGTACTGTTCGACGAAATAAAAAAAAACTTTATCAGAAGTCAGCTGTTTCCAATTTCACCTCACGTTTTTGCTGCATTTGAAATTGCCTTTCAGTGTTGATTAAGTCATTCATATTCATAGATTCTCAAAGATACATTTAAATATCATTATTAATATTCAAGTTTCAGTGATTCCAGATTGAGTTATCTCGTTTGACATCTAAAAGCATCTAGAACCATCGGTCCATCTCCGGTGTTAGTATGGTTCGATGGATTTGTACAACGGCTATATAGAAAAGATTAATTAGTTTGTTATCATTGATTGAGGACCTAATCTATATAAATAAAATTAGAGTTTTGCTGTACATTGCTCAGAATTATTCATTTTTTAGTTATTTTTACTTTTCGTGCGTTAGAGAAACCGAAACCAGTCTTATTTTAATTTTTGTCTGTCTGTCTGTGACGCTTCAGGAGGCATTTTACGCCGTCTTCTCCGAAAAAGAAACGGGAGTACTGATAACAATGAAACATTTCATACATTCTCTACATTCCAGAGAAGGTTTGTAAATGCTTGAAATCGCCTGCCGCCCCTTGAAAAGTAAATAACAAGCATTTAAAAACCCACTTTTAGACGATATTACTCGCATTTTGATTCAGTTTTCAAAGAATAACCTACTGGTAATAATCAGCTGTCTTTGTAGTTTAAAGATTTAATAGAAAGAAAAACAAACAGCTGTCTAATCAATATTAGTTAGTTTATATTGGTCATTGTTTTTAAACCCATTTCGGAATCATACCATATTAAAAAAGTTATTTTAACGTATAACTAATTATAATAAAGGTATAAATGTTCTAATTTATTTAATTCTAAAGTAATGCTAAATAATAAACCTGGGTATTGATTTATTTTCGTTGTAATGATTTGTTTAGGATTTCAGGTTTACATTTTGGTTTGATGATCTAGGGTTCGAATCCCGACCATGAGCAATCCCAATTTGGCTTGCAAATGTGTGGTAAAGCGGAGAGGGGGGCCCACCTTAAATAAACGGTGGCCGGCTTGGGTGGAAGTTGACGGCATTCTTAGGCTTAATTGGGATTGCAGTGGACACCTGTTTTGCTTTTGTAGTAAGTGATTATAAGGGGGGCATGTCTTATGCTCTTTTTGTTTAAACTTTGATATTTAAAGAAGATACTAGTAATTATTTTTATGTTACAGTTAAGAGTAAAAATCTTGCCACTTCTAGGGTTAAGCTGCATTAGGGTGAGATATATCCATTTACGCTTAAAAATCATAGTTTATGTGTTTATCATGGCAGCTAACCGTCCTCCTCTTCTATATTAATCATATAGAGAATAGACGAACTCCTTTATTTTATGGACAGAAGTTAATTTAGATGTTAATATATTATGGCAAGATAGAAGAATATAGACTTTTCATTTATTAATTTGTCAAATTAATGGAAATTCGCTGAGTACGCAAATCTGCTGCGACTGGGTTATTTATTAGTTGTTTGAAACTCCGCAACTAGTTTCAATTGTACATGGTCTATGGTCGATTACCTACTTTTGATATCCCTGGCCTGCGGAGGACACGGGCCGTCGCCGGCGAAGCACTGGACGTATCTAGCTAGCAGGCGGCCGTTGGAGAGCAGCACAGGAGCCGTCACGTTGAGGTACCTCACGTAGTAGGCGGCGACACGCACATTCACGCACAGCAACACGCACACACACACGCACACGCACGCGCACGCTCGCATCTCTGCGTGGCCGCGTCACATCGCCGCCTCAAGACTCCGCCTCTGTTGTGCCGGGCCGTTATCCAACGTCTGTAATCAGAGGGCAACGGCCTAGTTGAGAGAATCACCTGTAATGGCGTAATGTAGGCCCCAGCATCACCTGGAAGCGTGACGTGAATTTTTTTAGATTTAATTTAGTGTTGGGACATTTCTTTCAGGTTGGAATTGCGAATTGTGAGCGATGCATATTTCACAGAAAGTTGTTGTTACTTACCCATAACATTGCAATAAGGCTGATACTACTCGCACGTTGACATGCGCCGTTACCGCACACGTCTTTCCCTCATGACGTCAATATTTCTCAGAAAAATGCGTTTTTCTTAAAAAGAACTGGTAGTCTTTACACAAACGGTAGAGGTTTATCGTTTTCCGAAATGGTTGATGGTATCTTTTATAACTATACAGAGATCCTAACCTAACCTGACCCGAGTATCAGTATGTACATTTAGACGTGCGAATATAACTATTGTTTCTAATAATATCAGCTGGGATAGAAATTGATACCCAATAGGCAGGGTAGACAGTTTATGTATAAACTCTGAAAAAGCAACTTTTAGTTTTTCCTACTCATATATACTCCATATTATGGACAAAGTATTGTTTTCGTAAAAATTTTCGAAGTTGAGTTGAAAGTGAGAGGAGAGTTGAGAGGATCACAAACCGGATATATCCGTTTTGGAATCCCCTGAATCCAAAAAGTGGCTTTTGACGTGATGTCTGTGTGTGTGTGTGTATGTGTAGGGCATCCAGAGCCACAGCCTACCCTGTTGATCTGATTTAGATAAAATGTTTTCTATTTACCACATCTCCAGGCGTTTTCCCCCTAATAACCCTTAAAAACGTTAAGAGTCAAAATTTCTCAAAAATGGATCTAACGATTTTGATTAAAATTTAGTAGTTTACACTGGCTTAAGAGTTGTGGAGTTTTAATTGAAAAATACACATTATTTGTTTTCCGTAAAAACAATAATAATTAGTAATAATAGTAATAGGTATAGTTTGACTATCACCATTAAACCGGCTCGAAAACTAAACAGATTAGTATTCTAAACCGTTAATCTATGACCAACGGTTCCCGGGGAAAAATAACTTAATATCGATGGTAAGCGCAGTACGTTGTCTGAGAGCGTCCAATATTATTCTAATGGAGAATATTTCAAAATCATTTGATCCCTTATTTAATTTCTCAACCGTTTTCGCGAAACTTGGTAGGTATTACCTGGAAAGGGGGTAATACACCAAAGAATTGCTAAAAATCAATTTAACTTGTTTTCTTTTGTTGTTGTGTCAGTACACCGATACCGTTTTTAGCACAACTTAGATTTTTAGGCCCTCTCTAGTCAGGCTACAGGCTAGTAGGGTATCTGAGTTCGTGGATCTTATGATATAACTTAGCATTGTTGTTTACAAAGGCTTAGGAATTGTTACTGAAAGTTATAAATTATTAAGGAATGCCAGGAAAAAGCTGTCAGCATAATTACGATTTGAAATCGTCATAAATGTATACGTAACATGAAGACTATTCAAATGTAATTTATTTTGAGAATGCTTCTTAATCTGAAGGTCGTGGGTTCAACCTTGAAAACAATATTTTGATAATACATGATGGTTTAATGAAGTGCCCAGTCGCATTAGTTCTTTAGAATATTAATTTTAATAATTCTAACTAATTTCTCACCTGGTATTTCCCGGAAACAAATACATGTTTCATAAATATATTTTGCGATAACATTGCTCATATAGGCCTACTTTAAAATACCCACAAGGACGGTGAATATATATATATATGTATGATCTGTGGTATTCACTATTAAAGACTCTTATTGTTACCAATTTTAATCTAAATCGGACCAACGGGGTATGCTGTGGCAATGTACACATGCTGTACAATGCTGTGGCAGGCACACACACCCACCCATATACACACTAACACACGGACAGACATGCAGACACACGTCTCAAAACATCAACCTTTGGTTTAGGGGCACTAATATGGATATATCCACCAAAAACTCAAATTCAAAAATTTCCGACAAAAATACTTTCTACTTATTCCACCGTATAGGGGGAGAAAGTAAAAAATATTAAAAGTAATATAATATGACGTAAAGCAATGAATCCGGAAAGAAGTTATTAGTGGAGACTACAAAACGCGGCAAGGAAGAATTGTAAGACAGATATACCAAATAAAACAATCAATGAACTTTAAGGAATAAAAATATTACGAAAATAGCCACTTACAAGCTAGAATCGATATTCACTTACATGAAAATCCTCGTTCAGGATAAGGATGAGGGTCCTGTCTCAGTCCAAACCTCGAGGCGGAAGGGTTCCGCTAAGACTGAAGATTCCTGTGTAAAGGTTGAACACGTACTGCCTAATCAGGCGAGCAGACCTTGCCCCGGCACGTCATTACCAGTTGTAACAAGAGTGCTGAAGCACTCTGGCGGTTCGTTGTTGTAACGGTAAGGACATTCACGCACTGGTGATTCCGAGCTGTAACAGAAAGGACGCACAGGCGCTGAGGATACCTGTTGTATCAGAGAGGGTGTTCACAACTCTAGTAGCTCCGAGTGGTAACAGTGAAGATGTTCACAAACTCTGGCAACTCTCAGTTGTAGCTGAGATGGTGTTCACACACTATGGTGGCTCTCAGTTGTAACTGTGATGGTGTTCACACACTATGGTGGCTCTCAGTAGTAACTGTGATGGTGTTCACACACTATGGTGGCTGTCAGTAGTTACTGTGATGGTGTTCACAAACTATGGTGGCCCTCAGTAGTAACTGTGATGGTGTTCACACACTATGGTGGCTCTCAGTAGTAACTGTGATGGTGTTCACACACTATGGTGGCTCTCAGTAGTAACTGTGATGGTGTTCACACACTATGGTGGCTCTCAGTAGTAACTGTGATGGTGTTCACACACTATGGTGGCTCTCAGTTGTAACTGTGATGGTGTTCACACACTATGGTGGCTCTCAGTAGTAACTGTGATGGTGTTCACACACTATGGTGGCTCTCAGTTGTAACTGTGATGGTGTTCACACACTATGGTGGCTCTCAGTAGTAACTGTGATGGTGTTCACACACTATGGTGGCTCTCAGTAGTAACTGTGATGGTGTTCACACACTATGGTGGCTCTCAGTAGTAACTGTGATGGTGTTCACACACTATGGTGGCTCTCAGTTGTAACTGTGATGGTGTTCACACACTATGGTGGCTCTCAGTTGTAACTGTGATGGTGTTCACACACTATGGTGGCTCTCAGTAGTAACTGTGATGGTGTTCACACACTATGGTGGCTCTCAGTTGTAACTGTGATGGTGTTCACACACTATGGTGGCTCTCAGTTGTAACTGTGATGGTGTTCACACACTATGGTGGCTCTCAGTAGTAACTGTGATGGTGTTCACACACTATGGTGGCTCTCAGTAGTAACTGTGATGGTGTTCACACACTATGGTGGCTCTCAGTAGTAACTGTGATGGTGTTCACACACTATGGTGGCTCTCAGTAGTAACTGTGATGGTGTTCACACACTATGGTGGCTCTCAGTTGTAACTGTGATGGTGTTCACACACTATGGTGGCTCTCAGTAGTAACTGTGATGGTGTTCACACACTATGGTGGCTCTGTAGTAACTGTGATGGTGTTCACAACACTATGGTGGCTCTCAGTAGTAACTGTGATGGTGTTCACACACTATGGTGGCTCTCAGTAGTAACTGTGATGGTGTTCACACACTATGGTGGCTCTCAGTAGTAACTGTGATGGTGTTCACACACTATGGTGGCTCTCAGTAGTAACTGTGATGGTGTTCACACACTATGGTGGCTCTCAGTAGTAACTGTGATGGTGTTCACACACTATGGTGGCTCTCAGTTGTAACTGTGATGGTGTTCACACACTATGGTGGCTCTCAGTAGTAACTGTGATGGTGTTCACACACTATGGTGGCTCTCAGTAGTAACTGTGATGGTGTTCACACACTATGGTGGCTCTCAGTTGTAACTGTGATGGTGTTCACACACTATGGTGGCTCTCAGTAGTAACTGTGATGGTGTTCACACACTATGGTGGCTCTCAGTAGTAACTGTGATGGTGTTCACACACTATGGTGGCTCTCAGTTGTAACTGTGATGGTGTTCACACACTATGGTGGCTCTCAGTAGTAACTGTGATGGTGTTCACACACTATGGTGGCTCTCAGTTGTAACTGTGATGGTGTTCACACACTATGGTGGCTCTCAGTAGTAACTGTGATGGTGTTCACACTATGGTGGCTCTCAGTAGTAACTGTGATGGTGTTCACACACTATGGTGGCTCTCAGTAGTAACTGTGATGGTGTTCACACACTATGGTGGCTCTCAGTAGTAACTGTGATGTGTTCGTACACTATGGTGGCTCTCAGTAGTAACTGTGATGGTGTTCACACACTATGGTGGCTCTCAGTAGTAACTGTGATGGTGTTCACACACTATGGTGGCTCTCAGTTGTAACTGTGATGGTGTTCACACACTATGGTGGCTCTCAGTAGTAACTGTGATGGTGTTCACACACTATGGTGGCTCTCAGTTGTAACTGTGATGGTGTTCACACACTATGGTGGCTCTCAGTAGTAACTGTGATGGTGTTCACACACTATGGTGGCTCTCAGTAGTAACTGTGATGGTGTTCACACACTATGGTGGCTCTCAGTAGTAACTGTGATGGTGTTCACACACTATGGTGGCTCTCAGTAGTAACTGTGATGGTGTTCACACACTATGGTGGCTCTCAGTAGTAACTGTGATGGTGTTCACACACTATGGTGGCTCTCAGTAGTAACTGTGATGGTGTTCACACACTATGGTGGCTCTCAGTAGTAACTGTGATGGTGTTCACACACTATGGTGGCTCTCAGTTGTAACTACGATGGCGTAGACGCACCCTGGTGTAGCTGGCTCCGCACCAACCAACGCATATCACGCACTCTCGTGGTTCCCAGGTTCACTCGTATGAGCTCATAATTAGCATTGCACAACAATGATTGTGTGAAATGTGCTGCAATATTTTAAGTTGGTTAGTTATATGAGGTCAGATATGAAGGAGAACGAGGTCTCAGGAAGAGATCTTCAAACCATTTAAACAAATTTGAAGATACATGATACAAGAGAGCATCTATTTTTATGTCCGCATTTTAGGCAAATCAAGTCGTTAGAGCTTGGATGTATATCACCATATTTTGCAAATCCTTTTTATAATTTATACTTTCAACAATATTCTGAGATGTGTAAAGATTGGACTGGCTGGGTTGTTGATCGATTTTAGTATCCACTCAGTTATCTAAAGGTCGGTCAATGTCGGTTCAATGCTGATCAATATTTTGATAATTTAATGACTGTTCGATACCACACCCATTTGTACTCGTACTTTGGGCTATAACTTAATGGTCATAGTGAATGAATCAGTTGAGATTTATACTTAAACCCAATACACTTATTACACTCGCCCTTCACTCATATTTATCTTTAAAATACCCATCAGAGTGGATATATCTCAGTAGGAACATCTATGAATATGAGGTAATTAGGTCTTGAATTTGCCCCTTAATATTTCAATATTAGCTATTCCTAAATTACAAATTCATAGTTTAATCGGAAAGTGTTTAATACCGTGTATATTTCAGTCAGTTTGACCTCAAACTCGGCCAACGAACATTCCTCACTGATGAGTTAGATATTAGAACCATTTCCTGGATTATAAAAGCTCGAGCTGAACTTATCTACTTGAATTATCAACCTTGGGTACATAACAAAAATTATCTGTGTTCTCTCTGTAATATGGGACGAAACGAGTCCGTATATCATTTTTTAGCTGAATGTCAGATTTTGAAACATATCAGAAAATATGTTAAAAAATATATTTTGAATAAAGATGAATTTTTGAATTATTTAAATGATAGGGATTGGCGCAATTTGGGAAATTATTTAAAAGATGCCAGGAACAAAAGGTAGGATTTAATACAATACTATAACCATTAACTTATCCATGTTTCGTCTCATCGATTGTTGTTTAAATTAGATATTTTTATTTGAATTTATAATTTTATTTCCTTGTAACAAATCCTCTTTTTTATTAACGAATATTTAGTTTTAGAAATAAAATACTATTTGTTTTTTGTTCTCTCTGTATATTTTCTTGCTATAATATTAAAACTGCTGTTATATGTTTACCAGTGTCAACCAAACAGACGGTCTTTGACCATTGTTTAATAAACACTCTTTGATTGATTGATCGATTGATTTCAGTCAGTTAAAGACATGCATTTATAGTTATTCGTATAGATTGTACTAAATCCTCTTATGGCGGTGGAAGGGTTTCATCTTTGGTAGCCGAAAAGTGAGTCTAGCTAAATAGCCGAAGAATTAGCAAATATTGCGACAGATGATTCTTTATAGACTAATTGCTAATCTGACGTCACGAAGATAAAATGAAACGTATAGGAATCACTGAACCACTTGCATGATGCCTGATGACTATACTTGACCTTTTGATAACAGATATAAGTTCACACTAGTAGGCCTTCTACCACAAAGCGATCGGAAGCACTCAAATGGTTTATAGAAATACGAGCAAAAGATGTTTCACATCAATAATTAAGTTCATGCTGTATATTACGTTATATTTAATTATGCATTTAGTTATGTTCGGTTCACTCGGAACATCTTAAGACTGTCATATAGGCTGCGAGTGTTACAATGGTAGGAAAGGCTCAACTTGATGACCTCAAAATCGCAATGATCAACTGACATATTTTCTCCCTTAAGTAAATTTAAAAACGACAACCTATAATAAAACTATCATATACTTTAAAGTTTATCTAAATATCATTCAATAATTTTTTGTTTCAAAAATATTCATCCAATTACTGAAAATAACAACGAAAGAAACAAAGTTAAATGAATTGTTAGAGTTTTATTTGGGGCCCTCCCACGGTGATACCAACCTTTTTTGAGTGGGTTTATGCCAAGTTTCATGGAAAACGGTTGGGAAATAAGGAAGATATTGATTTTTTAATTTCCTCCATAACAATAACATTGGGCACTCTCAGACAATGTACAGTAATGCGTTTTTCACGGACAGTAAATTTAACTTTTCTCTGGAACCCTTAGTTGTTGACAAATAATTCAACATACTAATTCGTTTAGTTTTTTAAGCTCGTTTCAATTGTGATAGGCAAATCATACTTTACCTTGATTGTTTTTGTTGAAACTAAACAAAACAGAATTTTACATTTAAAAGCCCATAACTTTTCAATCGTCGTTTTTACATGTGGTTTCATATTATTTAGTACTCTACTATAAACTATCAAATGTTAATCAAAATCGTTAGAGCCATTTTGTGAAATTTGGATTTTTCACGTCAGTATGGGTTTTAGGGATGAACTACCCTTAAAAATCAAGTCAAGAGACCCCAAAACGGATAAATCCACTCTCAAATTAATTTCGAAAATTTGACAAAAACAATACTTACTTTCTCAATATACCATGTACAAGGGGAGAAAGTAATACCCCCGTCGCAGCAGACCTGCGTACTCAGCGAATTCCCAAATCAATTATATAGTAATAAAAAAATATGGCAGGTTTTATAAAAATCTGTCGATAAACATGAACATTTGTTATTCTCCATAAATTAACATGGAAAAAATTCATTATCTGCTGTGAGGAAATGAATGAATTTCTACCATAAATAATTTTTTAACATTTATACCAATTCATCAATTTTGTCCATAAATAAAGGTTTGCCTATTCTGTATGATTAATACAAAAGAGTATGCAAATTGCTATGATAAACACATAAACTATGTTTTTAAGCATAATTTGGTTCAACATGAACTAATATCAAGTTTTATCCAAAAATATTGATTAATAAGGAAATATTAATTTTTTATCCTCCATAACATTAACATTAGCACACAATACAACATACGTGTTTAGATTTTTTAATATCTCGGTAACCGTTGGAGATAGAGAAAAACTTTAAGGAACTTAGTGTAGTTTTTTAAGCTGATTGCAATGGTGAAATATTATAAGTTTTTAAAAATTACATGTGAAAATGCAAAAAAATTTTTACAAAACAAACTAATTTCCATTGAAATATGTCTGGTTTACGAATTGTCAATTTGTAGAATACACGTCTCTACCAAATTTGGTCTCGATCGGACCATTTTTACGAGAGTTATTGTTCACAGACACACACACGCAACACACACACACACACACAATATATCATTCGTAACAATATACAAATATAAAAAAATTATAACAACACAAAAATAAACTCAATATTCATTTTTTTACTATAGACAAAAATAACTAATACTTACCATATACCTCTAATAGCTTCTATGAAAGTAAAATAAGATTAGTTTTGATTTTACTTGCTGAAAGAAATGGCTTTACGTTATTAATTGAACCTAAAATTTAAAAAAATCTGGGAATAATGGTGTACAGTACCATGAAACATTTACAATATAACTTTAACAAGCTAAATAAACATAGTTTGAACATTTATTTTGTGGTTAATATATCTTGAGACTTTTAATAACAGAAAATTTATAATAATTATTTTAATGTTATGCAATTCTCGGCTGATGTGGTTAAAGTTGAGACATTTTCAGCAGATACGTTAATCTGCAAAGACCATCTTCATAATTAGATCAGTTCGTAATTCATAGGCAGTGGTTCGGACTCCACGTTAAACTGTAGGTTCCTTAGATGTGCCATTGACTGTTGGTCTATTAATTAACAGTCCTATCTAAGGAATATGTCAGCCTTAGTCAGTAACAAGTCTAAAAGATCGCGCCACAATCATCTTACACTCATTTCCCATTCATACTTGGCTTAAAATACTTATCTGGATAGGTAACCATTTCACTAATAACTAGATTGTTACTTAAGGTAAATTAACAGAAATAAATTTTATTACCAATTAAAAAGACCAACTCAATCAAACTAGCGACAAGGTCATGTGAACGGATTTTGATCATTAAACATGAATCAATTCCCACCGTTGGAGTAATACTTCGTTTCCTTGTAACGTAATATACATAACAGATGATACTATAAATTACTAATATCTACAAGTAGATAAGGCTGCACGTGAAGACAACATAATAGAACAAAATGTACGCCAGTATACAGGCTGTCACTGAATTCTTTACCTACTTTTAGAGACAAGCCCAAATATCATATTCTAAAAATTTAAAACTCAAAATTTATCCGTATAGCCACGATTCAATTTTTTAACATTTTACATTTTAACTAGAGAACGGCTGTTTACAACAAAATGAAATTTGGTATGTAGCTTTATCACCTAAAGATAAAGGAAACAATATTTTTGTATTTTAATTTTCCAAATGGCAGATGACTAAAAATTTAAAATGATAAATATATTAAAAAATCGCTAATGATAAAATATAACCATGATTAACTTTTATTAGGGAAGCTCCATTTAAATATAACGACACAAAATTTAACGAAATCGGATCATAAACAACGGTAAAAAGTAATTTTTAAGAAAATGTGTTCTTGTTATCATGATGTCATACTTTTATCAAATGACATCACTGCAAATGAGCCACTTTATCAGCTGCATGAAGTTTATTACCGCTAAACAGCTGGTTGATCGGCTGTTTGACTGCTTTATGAGACCGAAGTAGGCATTAAAACCAAAGTGGGCACCGCCGGAGCGGCGCACGGGTCAATTCTTGGCCCTGACCTTTGGAATGTCTCTTACGTCGGCTTGCTCCGCCTCAAGACGCCTCATAATGTGATTTTGGTGGGCTACGCAGACGATTTAGCCGCACTAATTTTGGATAGAAGTCCGGAGTTAGCTCAGTCGCCTTACACAAATGATGTATCGGGTTAATAGATGGATGAAAAGTCACGGACTAGAGCTGGCTATTGATAAAACGAGATCGTATTGCTCACCGACGAAGCACTTCCACAATGACTCCAGCGGCGATAAAGAACGACAAGGTCCGGACAAAGGCGACAAAATATCTGAGATATAATCTTGATTGCCACCTTACCTGGTGGGAGAAGGTACTAATGTCATTTGTAGGTTTACTATATGCACTATAAAGTATCATATTATCAAAATCATTAACTAACCTTAAAAATCCAAAATGAAAAAATACGCCTGGATATACGGTAAATTTATACGTGCATATTTTTCAAGCGTGCCGTTGATGTGATACATGTATATGTCAAGGTAGGGATGACGCTGAACTCGTTGTAACGTATATTTTTAACGTGTTCAGTTTTCAAATTTATTGCCAATTAGCTCATTTTGATCTAGCAGAGTATTGCAAAATGCATTTTTATGGAGCTGCATTTAGGAATCCAAACTAGGTGAGAGGTCAAAGTGCCAAAACGTTCACTGCTGTCCGTAACCAAAAAAATATCTATTGCAATACTCTGCTAGATAATAATTGGATATTATCAATAGATTGGAAATGGTCAAAATCTCACTGTCAATTAACACTATTAAAATAATTATATAAAAAATATCAAAAAACTAGTACCCTTTTTATTTCCTTTATTGGCAACATTTTTCGACATTTATGCCATTTTGACGCCAGATTTACCTAACCTAATATAAAATAATTATATTTTAAAAAGTGTTTACAATTTCATATGTGCACAGTTTTTACATAAATGTGGTGTGGTTGTATTTTCAATTTCGTTAATAATTTTGAATAAGATTGAATTTATATAGTATTTTCTTTCTTGTTTGATAAATTATTGTTTCAACATTATGTATGTGTTAGTATACTTCATAGATTTCTTGAATTTTTGCAATTGAATTGGATTCGGTATTGTGTAAAATTGTTAAAAATGCCAAATGGTGAAATGTACATTGAGAAATTAAACAAGATTTTAGATCTATAAGCAACATAGGTAAATAAGTTTTACTGTATTAAAAAATCATTTTTGGACATAAATAACTTTTGAGTCATTATTTTTACGGACACGAGGATGGAGTCACATTGTTTGGGACCCCAATAAGTATAAACGATGCAATTGTATTTAAATCAATACAGCCGTTTATGTGAAATGTGTGTTTTTTAGTTTAATGGTTTTTAGGGGTAAACTAGCTAAATGCTATTTCAGGTGGATATGAGTAACCAGATAAATGTATAGGAAAGGGAGATCATTCATCATAGCATTTCTTAGGACCTGTAGTACCTGTGCCTTTTCTCACTCACGTCCATTAAGAACAATGTTAAATTCAAACAATCCTCGTAATGTTGTTTTTACCAGAAACACTTTTACCACGTTTAGCGATCTAACTAATTAGGATATAAATTGTCAAATTTAACGATACACTATATATAAAAAATCTGCTGTACATTTTAATTATGAAGATCTCTGATAAATTTCTTTAAAATGAGCATTTATTATACTTTACCTGTGCATTTACATTAAAACTCGTGTTTGTAGCGAGGCATCTTTCAGTCTTTTTAACATTGCTCTTACGGGAGTAAAAATAAAAAATGGCTGATATTTAACGAATTTAAATAAATGATTAAATTTAAGAAATTAGATCTCTAACATAGCCTTATAATAATTTCAACACAAATTAAGCCAGGAGATAAGTAATTTTTAAGAACCTTAAATATTTTCTATTCGCCTTTTTTCATGTGTCAAAATAATTCCTGGCAGCGGTGGGATTCGAACCCACGCCTCCGAAGAGACTGGTGCCTTAAACCAGCGCCTTAGACCGCTCGGCCACGCTACCCCTTGACACGTAAATGTTGACGTATCAATTTAAATTTAATGATAGATTAGAAAAATCGAAGTAATCACTGAAATGTCAATTTAATGATACTTCAATGTTTATATTAATGCAGTAAAATATTTTTGTTTAAAAAATAATTATCCAAACTAACAACAAAAGAAAATAAGGTCTTATTGTACTGCGTTTACCACGGACAGTGAATTAACATTTCTCTGGAACCGTTAGTCATAGACTAATGATGCAAAATGCTGCTAATATGTTAGGCTTTTTGAGCTGAGTTTTGAGCGTATTAGTTTGAAAGTAGAATAAAGACACGTCGTATTAGTTTGTAAGTATAATAAAGGCACATATTCTATATATTTAATACGCTAGGCATATGTTTGTAATAATTGTTTTGGAGCGGTGGTACTACCAATCATCATGTCCAAGATGTCATTAGAAAGATCTTAGAATGTAGACTCTTTTGCCGAGTCTAGGACTTTTGGTAACATCGCCTAACCCATTCGTTATCGCAGGGGGCCATTAAAGTGTCAAACCCGTGGTCCGGACCTTTGGCAACTGCTGTCCTTCCTGGGGAGGATTTCAGTGATTTCGTTCGTGCCGGGCGGGGTTGAGGGTGAGGGAGAAAGCGCGCTAGAGAAGGGCGAGAGGGGAGGCGGCGGGCGAAGACAGACAAAGAATAACAAAGCACAACGCATGATACCCCATTCCTTTCAAGTGTGAGATTACTAACCGTCTAAGAACTGTCTGTTGTCTAGTTTGAACTATGTTTAGAGGTACAATATTTTGAATTGTATCGGTCTTATTTTTAAACCTATACCTTCTTGAGGAAAGAGTTAACGATTAATATTTCTTTAAAATCAGAAAGACTTGTAACTTTCAATTTATAATCCTGTATTAATTTTATAACCAAAATGAAGATATTCAGAATGTGCGGAATCAATTAAACGAAATATACTGTCATACACTTTGTTTTATTCGTTACAAATACAATTGTTAAAAGACATTTAAGAATGCAGACTTTATATATAAATTTCTCTGTATATACTATTTAAAAATTATTAATGTGGTCACAAACCTCTTTGTCATAGATTAAATTTAAATTCTCAGCTAGGTGCAAAATGAGTCCTAAGTACATAAGAAAATATTATAAAAACTTTAAAATTCTAAAAATTCGAATGGAGAGAGAATAAATACAATGAAGAGATGAAATTATCTGTTACAATTGTACAATACGTTATGTTGTTACTATATGATGTGTATATCGACTGCCCCTCGCCGCCTTGCTCTTACATCTCCTGATTTCGGTGATTCCGGGGCGAGAGAGGGTCTTTAAGGGGTAAAAGTGACAATTTTTTGGGATTAAATGACGCAGGTATTTTCAGGGAGAAAAGGGAGAATTATTGGGATGAAACCGAGGTTGCAAAAGGCCGCGGTTGAGGGTTAATTAGGGTTTCGACCCTCGGTGGCGGCTGGGAGGTTGTCAAACTCCGTTTCCCAGTTTGGCCATCAGTTTGAAAAAAATTTGAAAAATCACCAAGGACATGAAGAAATATGGGGTCAAATTCGCGATTTTCTCCATAGACTTAATATGCAAGAACACACAAACGATCAAGAAATCAGCTGTTTATTTAAGGAAGTGGTTAAATAAACAACTTATTATACTTTTGCAAGGTACTCACTGAAGACGGCAACAACGCTATCAACTGCCCGACGCAATTCTTGAATAGTTTATCTGTTAGCGGACTTATCTAGCTTATAAACAGTTAAAGGAGAACGCCGTATTGAAGTAGACTCGTAAACTTGATATAGCAAAAGGTCTAATAAACAGAACAAGGATGAGAGTCAAGAAAGTTTATCGTAGTTCAACTGACTGTGAAGTATTTACTGTAGCTCAAACAAAGCTCAAATAAAGAATTTTTATACACGAATACTTATGCGCTCATCCGATACCCTGTCACCGTTCAGTCTCCAGCGCACACAGTTACCGATTATTGTGGCATCTGCTATGACCATAAACTAATCACAGGGCCAATCTTTGGGTAAGGTTGGAGTAGTTCTCCCAGAACCGGTGTTTGGTCACGGCCAACTGTATGTCATAGCAAATAGAGCCCGATCATTTTGATGGACTTAAAGTCCACATAAAAGATGGAGAAGACCAATAGAGAAATTTTACAAGGTTTATTGATAAAATAATTTCTATCATAATTGAATTGACTTGATTTTTTTTAAAATAGCAACACCGAAGATTAACTGCCTACACGCATTGGTGGACAGTGTCTTCTTGTCAGTGCACGATTTTTTAGTTGTATTAATTTCAAAGTATAATAAAGGCACAAAGTATTAGTTTGAAAATAGAATAAATGTTCATGTTAAGATATTCATCAGAGATCTTTATGATTAAAATGTATAGTAGAATTTTTAGATAGTGTTTCACGTATCCACTGATCAAATTAGACAATTTATACTCGCTTCGCTCGTGTATTTATAAAATAATTATAAAATATTAATATAAAAGCTCTATGTATTATAATAACAAAACAGGGGAGCTTAATGTGGGTAAAAATGTAGATTTTCAAAAAATCTAACGCTATCATACCCTTTAATATGGACACTAAGTAAAAGGGTTTCTGGTAAACACAACGTTATGACAATTGTTTGAATTTAGCATTGTTCTTAATGGAATTGAGTAATAAAAGGCACAGGTACTTCAATGATGAATGTTTTCTCTAAAACTGAAACTGAAATTCATAATAATTATTCATTTCGTTTTTTATCTGGTTTTAATAAAGATTTGATGAAAAATCCAATGGTTTAAAAGTTAAAAAGTAAAAGTTGAATGAAAATCTTTTCTAGAAAGATGAGAAATTTGTAAAATATTTTGACTGTCTCCATTTTAAATATCATTTAATATTTAACTGGTATTATTATAAAGGTTGTATTAAGGTTTTATTATATAGGAGTATTTTATGAGCAAAACTGTTGCTGAAGTGTTAGATTCAACTTATTAATGCTTTAGCACAATTTTGACACAACTAAAATGATTTTAAAGAGCTTAAATCTTTTGCAACACTTATAATAAAAACATTTTGAACACTTTATAAAATTACAAATTTTAGAACTTTAAAGTGCGTAAACTTTTAAAAATAAAGTTTGTATGCTCAAATAGCTTTAGGCTTAACTCTTACAATAACAAATCTAAGATACTGTAGCAGGATATAAAGTACAAAAATTACAACGCTAAAGGTATAATAGTTTTTGAAATATTAAGAAAACGTTAGGTAAAAACACTGTTTTCGGGAATTCAACATTAATTTCAATTTAGTCCCAACAACATACACACATCACTTATGTTTTTACTTAGAAATTTCTTGAAACTTAAGATATTCGAATATAATTTTCACCAAGATGTCAAGGAAACAACAATCCGTAAGAAAATTAAAAAGTAGTGGTTTTCAGTTTTTGGTGTACCTTCAACCCCCTCAATATGAGAGGAGGGGTAGGATTATATATAAATTATTTTTATGAAATGATGAATGTGTATTTTGACGAATGTGTAATTTTACCTATTAGTATTTTTAAAACTTACTGTTTAATGATTATCACATAGACAGAGTAAACTTATATGGCTTAATTTTGAATTACATTTAATTTTTTTATTATTGACTAATTCGCAATTTTGCTGTGGGTCAGTCGGACGCCTGGTGAGTTTCCAAGCAATTTGCGGCGCTTTGGTGGTTGAATGTAGTATTTCCGTTAAAGAAGGCGCTACTGCACACAAATTCGTCGGTTTCAAACTATGTTGGAAAACCATACAATCTATATAAATAAAATTAGAATTTTGTCTGTACATTGCTTGGAATCGTTCATTTTTAGTTATTTTTACTTTTCGTGAATTAGAGAAGCCGAAACCGGTCTCATCTCAATTTTTGTCTGTTTGTCTGTGACGCTCCAGGAGGCATTTTACGCCGTCTTCTACGAAAAAAAACGGGAGAACTGATAACAGTAACACTTATTTCATACATTCTCTACTTTCCAGAGAAGGTTTTAAAGGCTTAAAATTGTCCAACGACCCTTGAAAAGTAAATAACGAGCATTTAAAATCCCAATTTTTACGTGATATTCGTCACATTTTGCTTCTGTTTTAAATGAATAATCTACCGGTAATAATCAGCTATCTTTGTAGTTTTAAGAGTTTGAAAAAAACAAACATATGTTGAATCAATACAGTATTAGTTAGTTTATATTGGTTATTGATTTAAACCCATTTCGAAAAAATACTATATTAAAAATAAAAATTGGATAATAATGGTATAAATGTTCTAATCAATTTAATTGTAAGGTAATGCTAAATAATAAAACTGGGTATTGATTTATTTTCTTTGTATTGATTTTTTTGGATTTTAGGTTTACATTTTGGTATGACGATCTTCTTTAAACTGAATCCTACAACCCGCAAAAAGGACGGGCTTACTGCTAAATATAGGAGTTTTTAACTAAAATATTTTATATATTTTACACACCAAATTTATAATAGTAGGTGGTAGATGCTCATTCAGATCAGAAAGTGAAAGTTTAGTCAACGAATGCAGTATCTTTGGGCGGTGAACAAAGATCAAACGGTTCGATGCTGGCCCAGACCCAGAACATCACAGAAAATCTTTTAGAAATCGGCTCCAATCTTATCTGTTAAGATAAATTTTACGAAAACTAAATAAATGAAAAAAATATTTACGGCAAGTTTTATTAATTGAGAGAACAGAATTATTTTAAAAGCTCATTTTAATAGCTCAACAATTAAACAAAACTTAACTAAAAATTACATCTTTCGTTTGATGTTAATTATTTTTCTTACTGCAAACTAACACATTTTTAGATCAGATGAACAAACTTTGAACTTTAGTGAATGAAAATTGCAATTTCAGTTTAATACAAACTCCTTCGTAATATTCCAATGCCGCGGGGAAAATTATGATTTTCCACCTGCTTGTTTGAATGCACAACAACGCGTCGTTTGTGAAACGGCCCATGTTGTTAGTACTGTATTACGTACGAGTAGATTTCTTTGACTGAAACCACTTAATCCAGATCAGTAATATAAAATAGTTCGGGAAAGTAATAAACAATGTTACATGATGAAGGACTTAAGGGGTGGTCAATAAAAAAATATTTGGTGAATCTTGTTTTTTGAGGAGGATTTTTCTATTAAAACTACTTCCCTATGGAGAAAAGCTTAAGAGGCGTTTTACTACTTTCGAAAATAAACTAACTGCGATGCATTCTCTGTGCTTCGTAAAACTGCTGGTTAGATTGACATCAAAGATAAACAAATAAAGATAATAATAAATACTTTGTAACTATGTATCCATTTGGGAAAAGGAAATTAAAGAATATCTATAGTTTTCAATGTACATAATTTTTATT
Organism: Nephotettix cincticeps; assembly: GCA_023375725.1. Lineage (NCBI taxonomy): Eukaryota > Metazoa > Arthropoda > Insecta > Hemiptera > Cicadellidae > Nephotettix > Nephotettix cincticeps. The sequence continues at coordinate 17,011,938 of CM041786.1, read as the reverse complement.
TTTATTGAACATTTCGAAATTGTTTCACACGTCCATTAAACAAAATTACGTTAGACACACAGACTAGTTTCTAGAAAATCGTTTGAAGTTTAAAAAATCAGAAAAACTAAAATATTAAATAAGAAATGTTTTCAATATGCCTAAGCATCATAGTTTCCGTGATAACTTCATTACTTATAGCGTGTAACGTAACAATTTTAGTATCTCAGGATTAATTTTTATAAAATACTAGCTGACCCGGTGAACTTCGTAACGCCTAACAGTAAATACATGTTAGCTTTAAGATTGGCCATGTTCTAAAGTCGACTAGCATTACGCCTTCGTTGTGAAAAAATTAGATATTTTGGGTCGCGGCATAGTTAATTACAATACTGAAACGATAAGACGAATAATAACATGCCCACAAAATAAATCTGAATGGATTTATTCACAATTTTCTAATCCAACCTAAACCCAAACTAAACCTAACTGTAATACGGATTTTATAAGAAATACATACAACAGCTGATTATTATTATAATAAAAGTAATATTAATAAACGTTGTAATTATTTTCCATTAGGGCAACATATAAACATGTGACTTTTATTCAGACAGAAAATATATAAATACCTAATCCCCAAAAACCGTAAACTATTACCGTGGCAAATAAAGCTGTTCATTTTGCACAGGTCATATTTACTTCATAGTTTTACATTAATGAATGATTTAGGTGTCATTGGATGTATAAGATATATTGCTAATGGAAGATAAACCAACAGCTGTAGGTTAAGAAATCAAATGTTTTGATTGTAGAAAATTTTAAAAGAAACTTAGTCCGCATGAGGTTAACATTAGAAATTCAAAACGTTGAAAATTAAAATCGCCATAAAATGAAAAATTTTTCACTAAAAATTTTCCGGACACATGTAGAGCAACTCCCTAAAATTTCATGGCAATCGGATTATTAGTTTGGCAACGCACAAAGGACATACATACTTACATACATTAATTCATTTTTATATATAGAGATTAAACATATGACCAAGAATAAAAATAGCCTGTCACATGATGAATGACGTCACTTCTAATACACCCCCGCAGAGATTAGATTTATCCATGTCAAAATTTAAAACTAATATTCTATAATTACAAAATAGTTAATATGAAATATTGCACTATAAGCGTACACTATATAATCTTAAATGCCGAGAAAGAAATAGCTACTTGAATATACATCCAATGGCACGGCATATAAAATAGAAGGATTTATAAATTTATGTTAAGTAGCTTTTGGTTTTACAAGTAAATATAATTATATTATTAGGGAAAATAAAAATAAATACTAATTGTTTTGTTTGATATCCAATGTTCCATTCCAGACCTAATTACATTTACGTTTAAATAACAATTTTATAATTTAAATAAAATTTTAATGCAATGAATTATTTATTTTGATACGATAACAGAAATGAAATGAGGACAAATTTTATTTACAACTCAAAATGAAATCAAAACAGAGATGTACTCTGACACACAATGGAAATGAAGTCAACAACAGTAATGGTGCTTGGTTCCGGATCTTTTGTATCATGGTACACATCCTCAATCTTTTCATAAAAAAATTATAACATAAACGTAAAAAGCCTTCTATAAATAATACTTAGGATGCACAAGAATAGTATTGATAAATTGGTAGATGTACTCAAAAGTACTAAAAAATAGACTTGAGATAAAACTTAAGATTTACAGGAAAAGTATTTATTAATTATTTTTACGAAAAATGTATCAAATGAGAAATAAAAATACTCCAGTTTCAGCAGACCTGCGTACTCAGCGAATTTCCAAATCGATAATAATATATAACAGGTTTAAACAATATCCGTAATAAAAAGAAGTTTACCTATTCTCCGTAAGATGATAAGCACATAAAATATATTTTTTAGCATAAATGTATGGGTCTAAATGAAGCTAAATACCAAGTTTCATTAAATATATAGGTTAATAAATGAAATATTAATATTTTCTCCTCCATAAGATTAAAACTGGAGCTCTAAAATACAACGTACTATGTTTAGATTTTTTAATATCTCGGTAACCATTGGAAAAAGAGCGAAACCTTTGAGTTTCACTTTCAAACCCCCACTCATCCTTGAAGCTTTACCTCTACAATAGTATCTGCAGTTAAAAATCCCACTGCAGAGGCAATCTGTCGCCTTCCTTCTACCAAATTCTCGCACTCCAAGAAGGTGTGAAGAGAATCATCATACCTATCCGGGGTGACTCCAACTTCCCCATCCGATGGAGATTTTCGCTAAAGTAGCTATGTCCAGTTAGGAGCTGATTTTGAAGCTGTACTGTGCTAGGGAATATACTTTCAAGCCTTTCTTCTACCAAACGCTCGCCTTCGAAGAAGGTGTGAAAATAATCATCATACCTATCCGGGCAGAACGAACATCGGGGCGACTTTAACTCCCCCATCCGATGGAGATATTTGCTGAAGTAGCTATGACCGGTCATGAGCTGTCATATGTAGACGTAAACCTTCTCGGAGCCAACCAAATGTTCAAGCTACGCACGAGGCGATACGTTCAACGCACCACACTGTCACTATCCCAGCCATCATGCTATGCTTGCAGAGGTTCCATTGTCTTTATTTTGAAGCAGTACTGTGCTAGGGAATTTACTTTCAAACGGAAGGCTGAGCACTCACCAGGGTAATCCTTGCCTTGTCAGTGGCTGTGCAAAGTAGTTAGATTTTACCGTGAATTCTCCAATCTCCACGAGGTTTTCTGTAACTCTGTGATGAGGATTGTCTAGCAAGGTTTCTACTTCTCCAAGAATTAGAGACTGTATTTGAGGTGATGGGTGGAATAAGGGATTTTTTTATAAATCAGTAATTTTGAGAAAACTGAGTCTGAAAGTTTGGCATTAGTTGAAAACATAGATTTTAATTCTTACTACTGTAAAATACTATCGATAAACATTACGTTAACTACTCTGGAATCTTCTATGAAGCGGTGTGATACACCGAGGACGAAGTGGTGTCTAGAAGAAATGGTGGGTAGATCACCTGACTTTGAAAATATCAATTTGGTTCCGGCATTATCCGATAGATGGCATTCAAAGCTATCAAATGAAGCAAAGTCTGAAAAAAGTGCCCTTATTCCACCCACCTCCTCATATGTCATATTTACCTTCTTCGCAGAGGCAATACAATATTCCAGTGGGAGTCATGCCTATTGCTCTGCTGGGGTTCACAATCCCCATAAACTTACCGTACAGTGTTAAATAAACACTGATCAGGATATGAGGTATTGGGTTTATATCTGTATTTATCAATGGATTAGTTATTGACAGAACGTAAACACTTTTACTCTACGAATTGTTATTCAACTCCAGTACTGACGAGTCGGCTTCCTCTTGTCCCTTGGCGTAGCTGAGCGGTGTCATTGGGATGCGCGGACGGCCACTGGGGCGTGGGGAAAGTGGGAAAGTGGACCGTGGGGCAAACATCAACTGACGAACCTTCTGTTTCAACAATTAACGAATTTGCTATGGAAAATTGAGCTATTCATGTGAACCGCATGGACACAGTTAGGCCCGGGACCATGATAGAAATCCATAATTCAATCCCGTGAACACGTTTTGGGAGGGGTCATTCAAAATTATATACATACAGAGGTATACGAGATATAAGCATATATGTATGTATAGACGATAATTGCCATTATTATTGTCTGATCATTGTAAAATTTGGTGAAGATGTTCCTTTTTGTAATATCTTGGGCAAGTCCGTTTGGCAACACAATTGAACTACATTAACTACAACGTTGGGGGATTTTTATCCCCCCAAAATGGGGGGTTTAATTTATATGTAGAAGAAATGTAATATTTCTATTTACCATCGAATATAGCTAAAACAAACAGACAATTTAGTATTCTGAATTATAACTCTAGTTCTAGCGCTTACTACGATATTCAAAATGGTGAAACACAGTACGTCGTCTAATGTTAATCTTTTGGAGGATAATTAAAAATCAAAAACGGACTTACTAAGCTAAATATTCTTCCAAAATTTGGTATGCAGGTCTTGCTCATTAAGTTTTATCAAAACACCCATGAAACCTGAAAGTAGTGTTTCTGATGGCAGCAAACCTACATACGCATTGTCCATTTAATTTTTATGGAGATTCGATAAATTGTTATAACTCGCATACTTGAGACGATTTGATAAAAATTTGTATTTAATTTTTCATGAGTCAAAGTTCGCCGGCATCACCTCGCTTTCGACCTAACTTTGTTATTTGGCCAAATTGTTATATGAATTTCGTGGTTCCGTGTGTGTTAGTGTTATTTATAGATGATGACACTTCACTACATCAGTGTAGGTATTTTTCCAACTTGTTATTTACTTGATAATGGACTTATAAGTTCCGAAACTAGTGATCTTTAGCATCAAATATAGAATCACAGACAGTACTACAGGTATTTAAACCTTTATTTTTAGTGATGTTATCTGTCTGTCCATGTAACAACCTTTGGGCCACGCCTATTGTACGATTTTTACGACATTTAGTACAAAGCTACACTTTTGCAATACCCTGCCCGTTTTCATTCTTTAAATTTTATATTTACGATAGTTCACTCCTAAAAACCCTTAAAAAGTGAAAAATCCAAATTTCACAAAAACTGCTCAAATGATTTTGATTAAATATTCATGGTTTACTGTGCTTAGGCTCCCAAATAATATGACTCCACCCACATGTCTGTGTAAATAACGGTTCCACAATTATAAGCTTTTAAGTGTCCAAAAAAGTGTCCCGGGGCAATTTTCGAGAATACAATTTGAAACTGTGACGTCATATGGTTAGTGACGTCATAGGCTATAACGGCAGCTGTTTAGATGAACTGAAAATATCCCCTTTCGCATATCTCTGATCTAACTTATTTGCCACGGGCAAGTAAATAGAATAATTGTTTTTAATTCCCATAAGAGCTATTGTTATTTCTGTGAGACTTAAGCAGGGAAATGTAATTTTTTAATTTTCTTTGGTGAGAGTCCAAAACATAGTCGTTAATTTTATAAATATATATATTTAGTGATATGATTTATATTTATATTTATATTTATTTTATATGGTCTGTGACCGATTTTTTTTGATTAAAAGAAAATTTTTAAAAGTTTTTACAAGTGCTGGACGAGTTGGTAACAGAATATAGTCAAACAGTAGTTTGGGGGGGTTTTTACACCAAAAATGGGGTTTTTTGCGTTTTTCACATGTAATTTTTTAAAAATTTTATAATTTTATATTCACCATTAATCAGCTTAAAAAACTACACAATTAAGTTCCTTAAAGGTTTTCTCTATCTCCAACGGTTACCGAGATATTAAAAAATCTAAACACAGTACGTTGTATTGTGGGGCTCCAATGTTAATCTTATGGAGGGTTAAAAAAATTAATTTTTCACTTATTATCTAATATTTTTGGATGAAACTTGATATTTAGCTTCATGTGGTTGAGATCCATACATTTGTGCTAAAAAATCATAGTTTATGTGTTTATCATGGCAGCAAACCTGCATACTCTTTTCCCAAATTAATCGTATAGGGAATAGGCAAACTCCTTTATTTATGGACTGATGTTGATGAAAGTTGGTATAAATGTTAAGATAAAAATTATTTATGGTAGAAATGCCTAATTTCAGTGTTCCTCTCAGCAGCAAACCTGCACACTCTTTGCCATGTTAATTTATGAGAATAGGCTATATTATGTTTATGGACAGTTTTTTTGATCTATCACTTATTTTTTTTTATTGTATTGTTTGGAAAATAGTAATTGTTTTTTCAATTTCCTGGAAAACAATAATTTTGGAAAAACAATTCACCTACAACCATTAAAGCCAGATGAAAAAACTAAACAAACTATTAGTTTTACTTAGTGTATGATGCTAGAGAAATTTTTTTATGGCACTTAATCACAGTGTTTGTCTAAGGAGAACTGCTAATGGAGATACTAATAAATGTATTCTTATTTTATATCAGTTTGAAATGGCATGAATTAACCGAAATAAACCCCAAACTATCAAAAAACAAAATACCTTCTTGACGATACTGATTTTTCCCTCTAAAACATTTGTTGTAAAGTATGTTTACTGTATTATACTTTTAAACGAAGAATATGTGTTGTTCTTGGTTCCATTTACTCATATAAGTTATTTAATTTAATTTTATTTATTTATTATTAACCGAATTATTGTTATATAATAAATTGAGCTTTTACCGTATACTTGGCTTACTTATTACAAATATTGTTTTATTACTTACTTAATATTTATAACAATTTTTAAAATTTTTATATTTACTTATATCGGAAATTAATATTATTTATTTTAATATTTTTTAAAATTACACTTTGATAAATTGTCACCAATTTGCTTTTTTTAGTTTTTTTTTTATCTTTATTTTATTACAAATTATACTTTAGTGTAGTTTTAATTGTTAAAACATTTCTTTAAGTGTTTATTATATATTTTATGCTACAAAAAATTAATTAAATTATATATATTTTTTATGTGTGTGTGTGTGTGTGTGTGTGTCTGTGAACACTTAACTGTCGTCTATTGTTACGATCGAGAATAAACATAGAATTAACATTTGCACAGTATAAACCAGACATATCCATCAATCGGAACGGGTAGTTTTGGGGGTTTCGTACAAAAAATGGGTTTTTGCGTTTTTCATATGTAATTTTAAAAAAGTTTAAATTTCATCTTTCATCATTAGAATCAGCTTAAAAAACTACACAGTTAAGTTCCTTAAAGTTTTTTTCTATCTCCAACGATTACCTAGATATTAAAAAATCTAAACAAAGTACGTTGTATTTTTGGGGCTCCAATGTTAATCTTATGGAGGATAAGGACAAATTAACATTTCACTTATCAATCAATATTTTTGGATAAAACTTGATATTTAGCCTCATGTGGTTAAGATCCATACATTATTGTTTAAAAAATAATAGTTTATGTATTTATCATGGTAGCTAACCTGCATACTCTTTTCCAATGTTAATCATAAAGAAATTAGGTAATCTCCTTTATTTGTGGACAGATGTTGATGAAACTTTGTATAAATGGTCTAAATATAAATTTTTACGCTAGAAACACCTACTTTCAGCGTTCCTCACAGCAGCAAACCTGCATATTCTTTCCCATGTTAATCTTTTGGTGAATATGCAAATAATTTTCATATTTATCGACAGGTATTGATAAAACTTGTCATATATTATTATTATTATGTTATTGTATTGGAAATTCGCTGAGTACGCAGGCCTGCTGCGACTGCTACGACTGCAGCTGTATTTATAATTGTACACGTAGCTCCATAAGCAAGCTTTCTGAGCTACTTGGTCTCCGGAAGTTTGGTCGACGAGACAGCCCTTGACCTGCTACGTAGCGTGCTCTAACCACTGTGTTTAATGGCTTCCTACAACGCAGTCAGCCGAGTGTAAAGCATTCACTCGCCTTAGGAAATCGAGTAGGTGTGAGATACTCGGGTCACACTATCTGTTGATTATCGAAAATTTTTTGAAATCGATTTTCTATATAGGAGTCTGCCCTACTGACGAAATATTTTGTTTCGGCCCCATAAGAACAATGTTAGTTTTGTGACAGCATTACTCACATGATAGACAGTCGTAAAATATGGTTGAAGTGTCAAACTAAAGGTTAAGTGGATATACATGGGTAATAATATGTATAGTTACCAGTTATTATTATACAATTAATAATCTTGTCTTTAAACACGAATGTACTCTTTCTTAACTTAAAATGAGCTAAGAAAGTAGTTTATTCCCGCTACTGCGTGGCAAAATTAATTATAAAATGTTAATTTTCTGTGTATTTTTGGTGCACGTAAAGTAACCGCTATGGGATTTTGCGGTGATCAGCTGGTGCATTATTTGCTGTTGTGCGTATGTACCTCGACATACGCACGGAAGTTCAGTGTTATGAGTTCAGTTTTTTTCATTAAAATCATGTTAAATACTCGTTTCGAAAGTGTCATTGGGGGGCTCGATGGCTTTTTCCATGCTCGGCATCGCCTCTCGCGTAAATGCAATCTCTCCCCGCAATAAGTCACTTTCGGGACTAGTAATGAAAACTACTATTATTTCTGACATGAAAACAAAAAATGAAATTTTTTCCCAAGACAACCAATTTAGCTCAACCATTTTTTTACAACAATCGAGTGGTCAATAATGCTGAGGTAAGGTCCTCCACTCTAGGCAATTTGGAAAGGAGTAGTTTTCTGCCTCCTGATGAGCTTGTCGACAGGTTGTTGAAGTTGCTCAGGTCTCTTCATTTGGAAGATTCCTGATTATCCAGGATAGAGAAGTTTTAGGGGTGCGCAAAAGCCGTCACGGCTGAAGTGCCTTGTGAGAAATACGCCCCTTTTAATGAATGAATGAACCACAGACAGACAGACAAAACTACAGACTGACATATAGACAGAAACACAGACAGGAACTAAGGCAAGACCCATATCAGGGTAAAAAAAAACAAAAAAATATTACAATTCCAATCAATGTACAGACACATCTCTAATTGTATTTATAACACGTATAAAATGGTATAAATTTAATGGAATTCATTCAATTAACAATTGGAAACGCATGTTTCACAAACGAAAAATTTGACCCCATTTGTTATGCCATACTACTTGCCATTGTACTGTAAATGTAAAGAAAGACCAGACAAATCAACATGTCTGTTGTAAGAAAAACTCGCTTGCCTTCGTTTGAGCTCCCACCGCCAACCTTGGCTTTAATGAGTTATGTCAATAAATATAAACTATCGAAGATAAAAATTCAAATCGAATAAATATTCGCTATAAACGTCCCATAAGTTTAGTATAAATTTCACGTTGGTTCTATATTCGTTATTAAAAAATATATTTTTTTTAATGATAGGACTCAATTTGTAAACTGTATTTTCGTAGGTAAATGTATCTTAAAATATCCAATATAATTTCAATCTATATGTTTATTGAGTATTTTGGTTTGAATTAGCTTACGAATGCATTTTTAATGTATCATGTTTTCAAATAGTTCTAAAAACGTGTTTTGTGGAGTAAATCGAGAGATAAATTCAATCAAATTCAGATTTAGATCTAAATGTAATTTGGTATGCATAAATTTAGGTTTTTTTTAGCTATGCTTAAATAAAACTAGTAATCTTGTTTGATATTGTAAGAATACGTATTATGGCAGAATGAAATGTGGATATAAAATTGTAGAATAACAAAGATTTTTAATTCAACAGCTTAAGCAAAACGAGTTGGCGACAGAGAGACTTCTTTGAAATTATCTATATTCAACTGAATTCTCGAAAGTATACATTCGGTTACTGTACTTGCAAGACGTAAGAAGTGCTTATTATTGTCACTAGAACACTTGAGAGCACAGAGAGTTTGTCGTCACACCGACGACAAACTCTTCCATTGAACTATTTACATTGAATGTTACTGTCGCAGAGGGGTTACATGATTGTCCTTGGCACCGACCCAAGGTGGTGTCTGATGTCAGTAGCATTGCGTTACAAGTTAACGATCAAGGTCACTGGTTCGATCCCACCAAGTCTGAACAACATTTTCTGATAATATTACTCTATCTTTTTTGACATGGATATGTCTTAAATCTCTAGGAGGTTTGCCAATACCTCCTCCCTTTTTGGCAATCCATAAGACCAAAATTTGAAACGGAAGTGACGTCTTATGGTTATAAGAGCAGCTGTTTAGTGGAACTGAAAACATCCCCTTTAGACATATCCATGATCTAAGCTATTTTCCTAAAGAAAGTATATTTTTGTAGTTAGCAAAGTCTCATTATCGTACATTGAACATAAACACGTTTGGTAAAAAAAATCAAACATTGTCTGGAGATGTTTCAAAACAAAGATTTTGTCTGGTTAGTGTGCCGGTAGTAAGTTGTTTACCTATTTTAAAGGTGTATTCTACATAATGGTTTTTATTGTATATACAAAGTCAATTAGAGGGAAACGGGAGAACGCACTGGACCAAATAGGTAAAAATGCTGACGAAAAATGCTCTCCTCATACTACAGTATCGTATAGGGGTGGGAAGTAAAAATTAAATTTTTTTCAAAAATTATTTATAAATAAATTGATTCCCCCATTTTTTGGGTGCAGAACCCCTCCCCAAAAGTATATAGTTAATGTAGTCAGATTGCGTTGCCCAACGAACTCATGCAATATATTACAGAAAAAAACAACTCCACCAAATTTTATAATCAGATAGTTAGTAATAGCGGCACACACACACACACACACACACACACACACACACACACACACACACACACACAATATTTTTTTATAAACCCCCAAAATGGTCCCAGTCTTATCTGTCACCATACAGGTCATGTGAATAGCTTATTATTCTTTGAAAATATAATCATGAGAATAGCTTATAATTATTCTAAGCTTGACATTTTTAGTTAGCAAAGTCTCATTATCGTACATTGAACATAAACACGTTTGGTAAAAACAATCAAACATTGTCTGGAGATGTTTCTAAACAAAGATTTTGTCTGGTTAGTGTGCCGGTAGAAAGTCGTCTACATATTTGCAAATAGTTGTTTATCTATTTTAAAGGTGTATTCTACATAATGGTTTTTATTGTATATACAAAGTCAATTAGAGGGAAACGGGAGAACGCACTGGACCAAATAGGTAAAAATGCTGACGAAAAATGCTCTCCTCATACTACAGTATCGTATAGGGGTGGGAAGTAAAAATTAAATTTTTTTCAAAAATTATTTATAAATAAATTGATTCCCCCATTTTTTGGGTGCAGAACCCCTCCCCAAAAGTATATAGTTAATGTAGTCAGATTGCGTTGCCCAACGAACTCATGCAATATATTACAGAAAAAAACAACTCCACCAAATTTTATAATCAGATAGTTAGTAATAGCGGCACACACACACACACACACACACACACACACACACACACACACACACACACACACACACATATATATTTTTTTATAAACCCCCAAAATGGTCCCAGTCTTATCTGTCACCATACAGGTCATGTGAATAGCTTATTATTCTCTGAAAATATAAGCATGAGAATAGCTTATAATTATTCTAAGCTTGACATTTTTAATAGTTTTACTGATACATCTGTAATAGTAAATGACTGGTGTGCTGCAAACAATTTATCTATAAAAACTGAGAAAATTAAAGATATTTATTTTACCTTTGACAGAAAAAAATCCGATGATTGTACTTTAAAATTTCTTGGAATTTGGCTTCAACCTAACCTGTCTTGGCTCACACATGTAAACTATGTTACATCCAAAATGTCAAAAGGAATCTACTTGATAAGAAGACTCAGTCCCTGCGTCCCTCATGATGTCCTCTTAAAGGTCTATTATGCGCATGTCCATAGTATAATGTCTTATGGAATCATACTTTGGGGCAACGGTACACATAAAAAAAATATTGCAAAAAAGAGCAGTGTCCCACCCCATACCCATTTTAAGCCATTATTTATCCATCTTAGTGTATTGACATTTCCATCTGTATGTGTATTGGCTTTTCTCTGTCTTGTCCATGGAATTTAAGCAGTTTTTACACAAACAGTAAAACCCATACCCTACTTATAACACTAGAAATAATAAAACCAATTATAATTAAAAAGTACAACTATACCACTTCTCAATAAAAATCACAACTATATGGCAATTAACTTCTATAATTATTTACCTACCTCAATAAAAACATTGCCAATGGAAAAATTTAAAATTCTTTGAAAGAAAATTTTACCAAAGAGTGTTTATGCGAAGTAAAGGAATTTTTTTCTATAAACTGGAACATTCATCTTAAATGAGACTATTTTAAAGGTATATGAATTGAATATTAGCTTAGTTAAAATATCTTAGTTTGAATTTAGTGTTACTGACAATGTCAATGTATTTTGCAATGTTTCCCGACAAATAAAGTTCTTATTCTTACTTTTCCTTTGGAAATTCACTAAAAAACTGTGGATAATGTGCAGCAAGTCCTGTTTAACGAGGAAGGGACCTTCGAGAACTGGCTGTGAAGTTGACTGGTTGGCAACAGTGTATTATATAATTCCGACGATCGCAAGGACTCAGGGTGGAGGAAGACGTAAAACCGGGATGAGTGAAGGAAACCTCATTTAAAACTTATTTTAAGAAAAGATTGATAATACTTTGGGAATACCCCATAAATGTATATTATAAGCAAATATTAGTTTATCTATAATATTGCATAGAACAGGTGGTTTCTATATGTTGGTTTCTTGATTTGTATGTTTGTTTTGGAAGGTAAACGCAAAAAATACTGAACCGAATTGTTTGCAATTTTACACAGAGGTAGATCTCATGCAACTTATAGGCATATTCATTTTCTTAAAATGCCCTCGGACTACGCCCCATAAACGTTCTAGGTTTCAATGTTTACATTTTCAAAGAAAGTAAACATAAAATTACTTGAATGTGAACACTAAAATTTGACAGTCCAGGAAGCAGAAGACCAGTTGCTGTGAATGTACTAGGTTTCAATGTTTACAGTTTCTAATTTCACCACCTGTTTACATTACTTTTAAAAATTTTGAGATCGTGTTAAGTGTAAAATGCTATGAGTAAATACCTCTTTTAATGGGACAGTGGCGTCGTCCTGTAATCCAGCTACTTGGAGGTCACGAATTGTGGATAGTTCTGAGCGATGGTCGGTGGATGTAGTGTTCTCTTGTGTGGATTAACGTCCGCACTATTGAATACTACGTTAATCCGCAAATACTATCGTCATAATTAGACCAATTCGTAATTCAGAGGCTGTGGTTCGGATTCCACGTTAAAATGTAGGTCCCTTAGTTGCCATAGGCTGTTGGGCTATTACTTAACAGTCCTGTCTAAGGAACATGTCACCCTTTGTCAGTAACAAGATCGCGCCACAATTAATTATCCTACACTCGTTTCTCATTCATTCTTGGCTTACCTACCTTGTACGGTCGCCATTTCAATAATCTAATCTGATCTAATATGAATAGTATTTTACCTCAAATAAAGCATTTTTCCTACTCAAAACTTTATTTTTTAGAATATTTATTTCACATGGAAGAGAAAAGGTAACATCTCTCAAACCTCAAACCCGTGAGAAGGACAGGTACTTTAGCTAGTCAGGTACAAAGAAACTGAATAACTGAATCTTTCCTTTGACACAAGATAAGTTAATTTCGAATTTGTATCATTATAAACATAAGATTTATTGTATAAAATATACAAAAAGTTTAAAATCAACAGTACGATTATGTTCATCGCCCAAAACTCATACTATTTCAATTAAACCATTATATAAGTTAAAATATAATTTTTGTATTTTGATCTAATTTTATCATTAATAGTTTTTTAATGAATCATTCATGGTTAAATACCTCAGTAGACATTAAAAACTTACTAGAAAGCAGCCAATATATTACTACGTTGAGAACGCAAATTGAATATACACAAAGTATATTCATTGTTCAATGGTTTCAATAAATCACATTATTAATATTTTTGATATGTAAAATTGGTTTGTTTTTCAACTAAAGTAGGAAAATATTTTGTTTAGTTGTGTATCATACCTACGTAAATAACAGATTTATATCTACTGAATTGAAACATGTAAAGCACCGGACGAAAATATTCGCCTCTAGACTCTTTCACAATTTGGCTCAAACTGTACAGCACGCGCTGAAATACTTTGTGTCCGCGACGAATTGAGAGGGAATCAGCTGTGACACAGGCCAGCTGGGTCAATGCACCACAGAGTGTAACAGCTGTAAGGTAGTCTAGGTGTTGTACTCTGTGGAGCAGACTGTGTGTCAATAATGAGAAGAAGACAAACCTTTTATAACGTACGGTTTACGGCTGTTCTTTAAGCTCAAGTCGTCCCTGCTATGATATCTATAATGTTGTGAGATCATATCTATTTAACAAGTATTTTATAGTAACACATTACATTTTGTACACTGCTTACCATGAAATAGAATTTGGAGTTCCTCAAGGAAGCATACTAGTACCTCTATTTTATGTTTATGTTTACACTGGCCTTCCTATTAGACCTGTAGTAACTGTTACAACCTTTGAAGACAACACAGCTGTAGAAGCAACACAAAGATCCGATGGTTCTAATATGGTTAAAACAAACCTAGATTAACGTGCTTCGGTTGAATGAAGGTGATACAAGATGAAGGTGAAAGAGACAAATCAGCGACGCAACTCTACTTTGAATGTAGCAGGTTACTCACTTGTCTCTTTGAGTAATGTCCAGGAGGAATGTATCTCGACTAACGTTTAACATAACTAGTGCAAATTTGTGCATGTCATATAAAAAAAATAGTTGAAAATCAAATTTTACTTTTGAATTAGTGTGACTTCCATCCTTATTTTCCATATAATTTTATTGGTACGAGCCCAATTTGATGAATTATATGTTTTATTTTATTTGAACTATTTTGAATGTTTATATAATTGATTCAAAATAAAACATTACGTTAAGAATCTTAAATAACCACCTGGGTGGGTTGGTATCTTAGATGAACAGCCAGCGAAGAGTAACGAGCCAAGAAATATTTTGGGTGAAAAGATGAGGAAAATATTCATTCTGGAAAGAGCTTAAATGAACGAGCTCGTGTATTCGCTTTTTAAATTTCGAAACACGGGGTTTTATTTGTGTCCAGCAAGGGTGTATTTTTCATTGCATCTTAACCGAAAAATATCAGATACAATTCTCTCGCCCTTCCATCACTTTTACAAATACCCTTCATTATGACGAGAGACCATATGAAAAAAGAAAGACAGACTGGTTCCATTTCCTCGTATTTGAGAATAACATGAATACCGGACCGGAAAACAATCAGAAAACAAAAGATGGAACAACTTTTATGAAACAATATATTCTTAGAACATGTCTGATTGAAAGAGCTTGTAAAATATAATGCAAACACAAACGCCAAAGGATCACTGTTTCATTTTTTATCGTCATTTTTAAGAACAACGTTTAAGCCCTATACAGACGATGAAACCGATCGTATGTACTCTTCAACGAAGTGGGTAAAAACTCTCCAGGACTAAATCATTTATTTGTAACTTTAAACTTTTGAATGTGATACTGAAATTGCTTTCTGGATGTTTTGAAAGGAATACAATGTTTCAATTATATCGTGGTCACAGCTTAACGGGCCTTTCTTCATTGACATTAACGCAGCAATCTCGTTTACACGACAATAAAATCGTTAAAAAAAATTAGCATTAGGGTGCCAAAATATATATATTAAGTAATTCATAAGTAAAAAGGAAGAAGTAAAAAGGAACAACCGAAGAAAAAACATTTAATTGTTACTCTTTGTTAAATTATGAATTTTCTCCACAGTTAACCGAATTCCATAACCTTGGGATTTTGTATACAAAGCCAAGATTGTATAACACAGTTACACTATATACTAACGGTGTAAACATTTACTAACGCGTAAATGTATCCATCAGTAAACAGTGTTTGCATCAGAAAGGTAAACACTACTAATTGAAACAACCTGATTTCTTGTGTTAATTTACAAATCGATCGATTTTTAACTTCCCGAATTATTAAATCTCTACGAGTAATTTGAGAAAATGTAGATTGAAACATAACTTAATCTTCATATCTAAAAAAACAATGAACAGGGTTCAAGCCTAAGTTATCTTTAAAAAAGATAACATTCAAAACGATAAATGATTGTTCAGTTTTCTGGACACTGTACTAGAACTCTATTTGCCTATGGCTAATTCAAATGATTCACCAAGTTTTTTTTCACACATAAAACCCAAATTGGGCTTCACTCGTCAGTGAATGCCGTAACAAAAAGGACCACAGCACACCATCAGAAAAAGCTATTTATAGGTGTATAATTTTTATTTAGAGGCAAAATACCGAACTCACTGAGATAGTTCCAGTATCAGCTCATAGATGGCAGCATGACAGATAATGACGACAACTAACCGTTTCAATAAATCGCCGATAGATCCCACTACTAGCCTCTTTACGGGACGAAAAGTAACAACGATATATCGGTCCGTAGCAAAAAGGGGTTAAATGAAAAAAGGGTTCTAATCTGAATAATAGTTTTTTAGCGATAATAGTTAGTTGAATGAAATATAACAAGTTCCAGCTATTTTTAAAGAAAGTAATACAACGAATTAATTCAGGATTATCCTCATAGTTTAGTAAGTCCAACCACAGACGATAGAAACTATAGGAAACATGATCAACTATACCTTGATTGAAACTGTGGTGGGTGACTCCTGCCTATGGCTAGCCTATAGTATGCCTCAAGCCACGATGGTACCTTGCTGCTTATTACACATAATATCCGTGAAGCACGAGAAGACTTGTGAGACATTTCATAGCTGGCGCATTTTCTGATATATCTTTCGTTGATAGAACACTCTGCATTGTAACAAGTAGTATTGTACAAATTAATATCAGATCCGTGTTATTGTATGGTATCTCGATACAACACAAGAGTGTATTGTTGACTGGTCAAAGGGGTCCTGTAATGACTCGCGGAGAGTCCTGTAAGAGTTCGTGGAGATGGGTAGTCCAGGGTCTAAAAAAGTAAACATGTTGGAAAATAAGATAAAAACAAATATAATTCTAATTATGTACAAACAGTCTTCTAAGCGATTTCCGGGTTCACGTTTTGGTCTTCTCTAAACCCATGAAACTGCATATCTTGTCCTCGAACTTGTGTTTGGGATCGAACGCCTCTTGTAGAACCTTCCAGTCGTTGTTCCTCTGCGTGTAGATGTACAGGAACACTTTCTTGATGATACGTTTCTGGTTGGGAGTGCAGTCTCCACAAGCCGTGGATGCCAGCTTTGGGATCAACTCTGCAACAATACAGTAGACTTAGACACGTCAAAGGAACTAATAAATGAATAATGAATCGCTCATTACTGTTGAGTTTTCATTAATGTAAATTTTAAAGAAGGTAGGTCAGTTTCACTTAATCGTTATACTATAACTAAAGGTACGAAGATCTACTTCCAACGAAAGGAGTACATGATGTGGCAGTGAACGTGATTTTGACTTCAATTCAATGAAGCATGACTTATTTTACTTTTGTAATTTTGAAAATTAATGGAGAACGGTTCAACCATCCATCTTGTTACGTTTCCAATCTGTCTTTTGCTGATCTCGTGTTTGGAATTATCATTAGTCAATAACCCAAAAACAAAATGGATGCAGACTCGACCCCTGTGGAATTCGATCTGGCAGCGTATCATTTTGAAGCCACCCAGCCAGTAAATTTTAAGTACTGCACTAATACAATTTAACATACAATTTAAGTCATTTGAAAATTGAATTAAGAGCTACACAACATATTTTTAACACAAATACCAAAACGTGACCTCTAATTGGGATCGACCCATATGGAAAGAATGAGGGCTATGTAACTTCAAAGGGATAATCAATTAAAGAAGGATGCCACAATACCCCATCACAGCAGACCTGCAACCTTAGAAAAATTCCATATATTTAATCATTTAAAACGTTCAAGGCTTATTTCAGAAACATTTTATTCAAGTGCAAAAACTTCAAGAGATTTCAACAATTTAATATCTGGGTATTGGGTTGAGATTCAGTAAAAAAGACATATAGTTGTCATAATTAATTTTCTTTTAAATTGTCTTTAAAGGAGATATCACTCAATGAAGCTTCCATCACGACAAAACCCCATTAAAACACAAAACTATTTTATGATAAAAAAAGTTATAAAAAGTTTTCAAAACTAGTTGACTTTGTTTTGATTTTAGAATAGGAAATCCCAGTGATGACGAACCACTGACGACTGTGAAGGCTTTTAAAACTCACGTTCCTTCAAC
Source organism: Nephotettix cincticeps (assembly GCA_023375725.1). Classification (NCBI taxonomy): domain Eukaryota; kingdom Metazoa; phylum Arthropoda; class Insecta; order Hemiptera; family Cicadellidae; genus Nephotettix; species Nephotettix cincticeps. The sequence goes on along the minus strand of CM041786.1, from coordinate 16,994,001 downwards.
GTGTTTTATACACTGGTCCCTCAACCAGTTTTGAATGAAATTATACGTTATGTCTAGAAAAGCTGCTAAACCACTTATCGTTTCACGAGCTTTCCTACGCGTTTAAATGAGCCATACTCTACATGACTTAAATGCACATTATGCTAAAACATGATTTTGCAAAACATTGGTTTATGTTTTAACTTAATCAAAGTAATATGACAGGATATATATGGCGTTGGTTATTTTTAAGTAAAAATCACAAAAAGCTGTGAGATAGAACTAGGTATTGTTGAATGAGGGAAGGGAAATGTAACACGGTTGTGATTTCTTAATAGGAAAAATGACTTTTGAAATGTTTTTTAAATTTTTTTAATAGTGTTTAGATAGTTCACTTTTCATCTGTAATCGGATGTTAATCGTTTTAACTTTTGTGCAACCTTCAGAAAGCAGAGAGATGGATAAAGACGAGAAAAGGTTAGGGACCAAACAAGCTGCACTTATACTGTATAAAGCGCTCATGTGAAACAGAGCCTTGCTGCTGCATGTTTTGTAAACGAAACATTTGCACAAAGACGTGTAAACATACAATGAAATGGAAACGTTACTCGTATCTTACGATTCAACTCCACTAAGCTGAATGAAATAAATAAAAAATGTTATATTTAAATATTTCAATTTATATCTTCTACGAAATTATCATTGATTTAGTTTATATTATAAATAAAACTATTTATTGCTAGAGTAATTTGTCATGAATAACTGGTTAGTTAGTTACTGAAATTGTAACCTGTCTAGGTATTTTAAACCAAGTATGAATGAAAAATGAGTGTAAGATGATTGGCGAGATCTTGTAGTCATGTTACTTACTAAGGCTGAAATGTTCCTTTGACAGGACTGTTAATTAATATTCCAACAGTCAATGGCATTTCTAAGAGTCCTAAAGTTTAACGTGGAGTCCGAACCACTGTCTCTGAATTACAAAATGGTCTAATTTTGAGGATGGTCTTTACGGATTAACGTGGTATTCAACAGAGCGGACGTTAACCCACACAAGAGAACACTACATCCACCGACCATCTGTCATAACTATCCACAATACGAAACCTCCAAGTAGCTGGATTACAGAACACAACCATCCCAGTCTTTTATAATAATTAAAATAGTTAACTTTATTAACAGGGGCATCGGTGGATAAGTGGTATGTGCGTTTACTTATGTAACAGCCATAATATAAACATATTACCATGTAAACAACCCTTACTGCAGCAAACCTGCATATTCAGTTCTATTCGATTAATATTATGGGAATGATATATGTTTATGAAATTCGTTCTACTCACGCCAGAGTGCTGCGTGAGATCACGTTATTAAAATGAAATTAAAATCACAACTGTGTACACACTAATAATTCGTGTTTTATAGCCTAAACACTTTCTCGTATTTTGTTTAGTTCCCAAGGACGGCACAAGGCAGATCCACAATGACAAATCCAGTAGATAACTATCCTTGTCACTTTTGGCCGACAGAAGCGCGTGAATAATTGTTTCAAAATACTGCAATTACTGTTTCCAGGTAGCTAAACGTCCCCCGTTGACCTTGGGCGAAACAGGCCAGCTGAGACGTTAGACTACTTCACATTGCTCTCGCCAGGTGGAGCGCACGTCAACTGAGAAATTGAAAACCTACATTCATAGACTTGACATTGGCAAGTCTAAGTTCTGGGGGGGGGCTGATAGTTGATAGTAATTTTGTAATAAATTGTAATAACACTAAAATATATAATATTTGATATTTTTATCAGGTGACGACCAACACACGGTTTAATAATGCTATAAATTAGTTTTGGTATATTATAAGTATATCATATTAAAATAGTATATTTTAACACTAGGACCAAAATCGGGATCTTTTGATACGAACACGAGATTAACAGCTTTGGCTGTGAAACTCGTGGCACAATGTACCTAATCCAGTAGCTTAAATTTTAATATCGTGATTTTGCAGGATTCCTTAAATTATTTGATATTAAAAACCTCATATCAAAGAAATCAAAACTTAAAGTCCACGTAAATTCTAAACCATTACAAATATTGGAAAATATCCCATAACCAAAATGTTTTATTTTAGAGAGTAGAATCCTAAAACAAAATAAAACACAAGGTGTTCCATAATACGTTTTAAAGTTAACCGCAGTTTTGGAAAATGACGGTGATATTGAAAAAAATCTAAAAATTGTATTCCTGAGTGAAACTTAAAACTGAGCAATTTCCAAATATAAAGTGTTGTGCTGATTAATAAGTTAGCTATTGGATCACTTTAAAAAAAACTCACCCGGTATCTGTCGGAAGTAACCATGTGGCCTTGGGAATTGAAAAGTAGTCCGATAAATTATCTAGGAAAGGTCATTTGGATGTCCGTCAGGTGGTGCTATACTATTTCAAGGTAGATAGCATGAGCTTCCTATTTTATTTCCTATGTACTTGCGGTCAGGTAGTGTTAAACTAGTTCAATATAAATAGCATAACAGTCTTACGTTATATGGCCTCGTCTTAGGTGCCCGGTATAATACCTTCTGTATTGTTATAAAAATTTCCAGCATTGATTGATTGCCAGAGCAATTTAACCACCAAAATATTTGATCTGGCTTTATATAATTACAATCTACCAACGAGTAATATTTTCACCACGGACAAGGCCAGTTGACAAACCGGTTTCCTATTATACTGGAAGCATTCTGTTTGCAACCTCATTTTTTTATCAAAAAACCTTGATGAGCATTGACACATCAGTCTGATTAGTAAATACTTGGTGTCTTGGTGACTTATTTTTACCTGTATTTATTTTGAGATTAGTTTTTTTAATTTCACAGGAAAAACTTAGATGAATCAACATTAGTTTAACTTAATTCTTCCAAAAGATATCTCACGTAAAAGTGTATCTTCTTAAGTACGGTATTATGTATCTTCATGAAATTTTTTAGAGATAGAAATACGTTAAATAGGTATGAAAAACTTCCATTTAAAAGGTATCGCTAATTACTAGTTAACGGTTGCAAAAGAAATAAATTATGAAAACAATTTTTTTCCATAATGGCATTTTTTATAATGGCAATACAATACTTTGCATAATAAATAATAGAAAAGCTTTTACTGTTAAATATGAAAAATCGACAATTTTAATATTTAATCCATCAACTACAATCACATACAAATAAACGACCTTTGGAAAAATGTATGCGCTAATTTTATCTGAGTAGAAATAAAGACTATTTCTGCTCAACTCCCTCTAGTAAAAAAATATTTTTATTAATCCGCAATAATGTAAATCTTATACGAAACCTGTAATTTAATGGTAGAAAAAGTTATTCAGGATATAATAAAGGGAAAATGAACCCATTATGTACAATTATACATAACCATAGAACGGTTTCAGAGATAAGTTAATTTTCATGTTCATGGTAAACGCAGGACGTTGTTTGAGAGCGCCCAATGTTGTTCTTATGGGAAATATTAAAAAATCAAAGTCATCCTTATTTCTCAACAGTTTTCCATGAAACTTGGTATGCTGTGTGTGGTCACATCTCCCAATAAAACCCACCCAAAAAGGTTTGGTATCATCGCGGGGCGGGGTTTTGAAAAAGTTCTAACAAAATTAATATTTAACTCCTTTTCTCTTGTTGTTAGTCTCAGAAATTGGATCTCAGAAACTAAACTATATTATAACGTTATGTTAACTAATTTACATTTACATAACACAATTTAATTACGATGCAAATTTTCTAATTTATGTAATTGTGCATTAATGCTAACTGAGCTGAGAATTTATTTTTCAATTTTATTTTTTGTTCAATTGTTTACTTATTTTTATTTGAGGTGAATATTTAGTCGTAATTATAAGCATCTTACTTCTCAACAATGACTCATACAACCCGTACAACGAACAGGCTTACTGGCAGTTCTAAATAAATAACAATTCTGATATAAGTGTGCATTTCATTTGATACGCAATTGCTGTGATGACCACTTAATGTAAACCAATTCAGGTTGAGAAGCGTTTGTTTTTAAGTCTGTAACAAAATTCCTAAATTAATTCTGTAGCTGGGCCCAGTTACCTTTGCTTCTGACATGAATATGTAAAAATTCTGGGGAGGTGGGTTTAGCCAATTGGGGGACGCAGAAGTCTAACGGACGTGTAAGTGACGTCATATCGTTCACTATATAGTGAACGATATGACATGAATATTTCTTTTTGACATACCCATGATCTTTAAAATTCATAAAAGCGTTGGTTATTGATTATTCAATATCTTTTATTGGACTTTTCCAACGCGTCTGAGTTTTTAACGACACACAGTTTCTGGAGGTGGAGAAAATCCTCCCGTTTTCAAGTAATTACTTAATAATTTACATTAAAAATCGAATGTTTAAAGTCACAGATATTAATTATTTCAATAATACTATACTTGTCTATCATGCACAACACAAAAACTATATTGATAACGCAAAAAATAACTAGGGAGGCGTAGTGTCGTAGTTATATGATGAGTTATCAATATAGTTTTTGTGTTGTGCATGATAGATAAGTATAGTATTATTAACAACATGATTTAAGTAAGATTTGCGGGTGAACGTAGTATTCAATGGTGCGGACGTTATTCCACACCAGATAACATCACATCTACCGATGTTTTAAAGAGAGAAAGACCGTTTAAAAACTTTTAGCGTTGGGAGTCTAGTAATTGTTTCAAGTTACTGGTGACCGAGCTTTGTTCGGATAGAATAAGTAATGTATTATATAGGTTAATTAGCAAAATTAAAACACATTTATTACTCAATGTAAACACAGTTTATATGGTTTAAATAAAACAGATTTAATACTCCTGAATTAACACCGCATAAACACTTTTTTACTAACTTGCATAAACTCCGAACAAAAATTGTAGCTTTTCCCGTACGGGGCGCTAGCACTGAGCTACGGCGTCTGGTGTATTTGGGTGTCGTTTAGGGTAATTTACCAAACCTTAATCATATACTGTATATTTAATTATCCATACAGTTATTACTATATGCCTGTGATCAACTGATTTTGTTAGAAACGGAATAAAGATTGAAAAGCAAAAGAGAAATTTAATTTACACCAATTAGTTTGTTACGGTGGCTTCAAGCAATACAATGAATGAGTTATCTTACAAAACACGAAAGATTTTGGAAATACTTTTCCTTGCTTTTATTTCGCACAGTTATTTACTAATTTGATAATTTTTCATTTATTACATACAATAAATATTCATGCAACACCTTTATTCACATTCTAGATTTAACATATTGTTCACCACCATTTTCAATCAACAACTGTCAAACGGTTTTAAACAGATGTTTTGATTGTATTGTTTTAATTTGATTCTCCATAATCGTAATGTTATTTTTTAGATTTTAAACTTAATATTACAAGAAAAAAATATATCGTGGACATTAGACCTATCTAGAACTTATTTTCTACTCGGAAATTAGTTATTTTTAGAATTTAAGGAAATTCGTTAGAACCGTTTTAGAGATCCTTGTGCAAATATACAAACCTTGCTCGTATTAAATTAGATTAGATTATTGAAATGGCGACCATACTACAAGGTAGGTATTTTAAGCCAAGTATGAATGAGAATTGAGTGTAAGATGATTGTGGCGCGATCTTGTAGTCTTGTTACTGACTAAGGCTGACATGTTCCTTTAACAGGACTGTTAATTAATAGCCCAACAGCCGATGGCAACTAAGGGACCTACATTTTAACGTGGAATCCGAACCACGGCCTCTGAATTACGAATTGGTCTAATTATGTGGATGGTCTTTGCGGATTAACGTAGTATTCAATAGTGCGGACGTTCAACTAACTTTTTAATATTCACTATTGCCAAATGATAGTTAGAGGTTTATTCAATCATTAAAACCTAATAATTTTGCGATTTGATTTGATTTAGCTCAATATCAATATAAGTTTTCCGGTACGACATTTACCTAGAACAATTTTACGTTAAAACAATGAAATGTGGTAATATGTTTTATAGCGTAAACAGGAGAAAGCTGAATAAACAAAGAAAATAAATATAACCTCTGGTCACCGGGTGAACCCCGACTCAATGTTGTTGGTTAGAGAAACAATGCCCTCTCATTAGTGCTTCGCGCGGCTTTGAAAGTACGCAAATGACGAGTACTTGCCATTACGGGCGTCATTTGCTTAAGTGGAACAATGCACAGATCGGAAATTTAAAAGCCAACCTAAAAATCCAACCAAACCACTTGATAATGAATAATATTAAGAGTTATAGATTAGGTTAGATTAGATTAGATTATTAAAATGGCGACCATACCACAAGGTAGGTATTTTAAGCCAAGTATGAATGAGAGTTGATTGTAAGATGATTGTGGCGCGATCTTGTAGTCTTGTTACTGACTAAGGCTGACATGTTCCTTAGAAAAGAATGTTAATTAATTGCCCAACAGCCGATGGCAACTAAGGGACCTTCAGTTTAACGTGGAATCCGAACCACGACCTCTGAATTACGAATTGTTCTAATTATGAGGATGGTATTTGTGTATTAACGTAGTATTCAATAGTGCGGACGTTAATCCACACAAGAGAACACTACACCCACCGACTATCTCTCACAACAATCCACAATTCGTGACCTCCAAGTAGCTGGATTACAGGATGACGCCACCATCCCAGTCCCAAATTTACCCAAGTCCCAATGTTATAAATTTTAGAGATCCTTGTGCAAATTTACAAACCTTGCTCGTATTAAATTAGATTAGATTATTGAAAATGGCGACCATACTACAAGGTAGGTATTTTAAGCCAAGTATGAATGAGAATTGAGTGTAAGATGATTGTGGCGCGATCTTGTAGTCTTGTTACTGACTAAGGCTGACATGTTCCTTTAACAGGACTGTTAATTAATAGCCCAACAGCCGATGGCAACTAAGGGACCTACATTTTAACGTGGAATCCGAACCACGGCCTCTGAATTACGAATTGGTCTAATTATGTGGATGGTCTTTGCGGATTAACGTAGTATTCAATAGTGCGGACGTTCAACTAACTTTTTAATATTCACTATTGCCAAATGATAGTTAGAGGTTTATTCAATCATTAAAACCTAATAATTTTGCGATTTGATTTGATTTAGCTCAATATCAATATAAGTCTTCCGGTACGACGTTTTACCTAGAAAGATTTTACGTTAAAACAATGAAATGTGGTAATATGTTTTATAGCGTAAACAGGAGAAAGCTGAATAAACAAAGAAAATAAATATAACCTCTGGTCACCGGGTGAACCCCGACTCAATGTTGTTGGTTAGAGAAACAATGCCCTCTCATTAGTGCTTCGCGCGGCTTTGAAAGTACGCAAATGACGAGTACTTGCCATTACGGGCGTCATTTGCTTAAGTGGAACAATGCACAGATCGGAAATTTAAAAGCCAACCTAAAAATCCAACCAAACCACTTGATAATGAATAATATTAAGAGTTATAGATTAGGTTAGATTAGATTAGATTATTAAAATGGCGACCATACCACAAGGTAGGTATTTTAAGCCAAGTATGAATGAGAGTTGATTGTAAGATGATTGTGGCGCGATCTTGTAGTCTTGTTACTGACTAAGGCTGACATGTTCCTTAGAAAAGAATGTTAATTAATTGCCCAACAGCCGATGGCAACTAAGGGACCTTCAGTTTAACGTGGAATCCGAACCACGACCTCTGAATTACGAATTGTTCTAATTATGAGGATGGTATTTGTGTATTAACGTAGTATTCAATAGTTCAGACGTTAATCCACACAAGAGAACACTACACCCACCGACTATCTCTCACAACAATCCACAATTCGTGACCTCCAAGTAGCTGGATTACAGGATGACGCCACCATCCCAGTCCCAAATTTACCCAAGTCCCAATGTTATAAATTTAATAAACTAACCGAATAACAAGATTGACAGATTGACCAGATTGATTGGATAAAACATGGTCATAGTAACATAGATTAGATTAGATCATTGAAATGGTAACCATACTACAATGGTGGTATCTTAAGCCAAGTATGAATGAGAAATGAGTCTAAGGTAATTGTGGCGTGATCTTGCAGTCTTGTTACTGACTAAGGCTGAAATGTTCCTTAGACAGAACTGTTAATTAATAGCCCAACAGTCAATGGCAACTAATGGACCTACATTTTTTCGTGGAATTCGAACCACGGCTTTTGAATTACGAAATTGGTCTATTTATTTATTTATTTACATGTCAAACATACCGGACAAGCCCAATTACAATTTGACAGTACCTATAAAGGTATATTTATGTTTATGTGATGCACTGCACTTGCCCACTAAGAAATAAAATTAATAAAAAAAACTAACTAACTAACATTGTATTAGTACATTTGGTATTAGTTCAAAATCATATAAATAATCTTAACTTAAGTCTACGAAACAAAAAACTATATATATTCCAACAAAGGAAAATTGATCATTTTCACTGAATAATTAACATCGAAATAAGTTTTAAATTTAATTTTACTTGTATTTAAAATATCTAAAACGATATTATTTAAATAAGCAAAATCTAACAATTCATTATAAAATCGCATCATCCGGTGCAAAGGAGATGTCGCATGTGTCAACGTTCGCGCATAGGGTACCGCAAACAAATACCTAGTTCTGATGTTATGATGGTCTTTGCTGATTAACGTAGTATTCAATAGTGCGGACGTTAATCCACACAAGAAAACACTAAATCCACCGACCATCTCTCACATCTATCCACAATTCGTGACCTCTAAGTAGCTGTATTACAGGACGCCACCGTACTTAAATACTGTTAGTTAGTTACTGAAATAGCAACCCGTCTCGGTATTTTGAGCCAAGTATGAATGAGAAATGAGTGTAAGGTAATTGTGGCGTGATCTTGTAGTCTTGTTACTGACTAAGGCTGACATCTTCCTTAGACAGGACTATTAATTAATATCCCCATAGTTAATTCCATATCAAAGGGACCTACAGTTTTAACAATGAGTTTGAACCACTGCCTTTGAATTACAAACTGCTCTAATAATTAGACCACATAATTATTAATCCTCATAATTATTATGAGGATGGTATGTAATATTATTCAATTTACTCCAAAATCAAACGATACATCGTTCTTATTTTATCTCACCCAATCCATACTCTTAAAACTCGTTTTAACTTTGCCAAAATACATATCTACGTATTTCAAATAACAGTGTGATTTTAGTTTTTAAAGTATAGGCTAAGCATTTTTTATATTTAGACGTACTCAAAAACAATTACAAATGTAATCTACGTGATATTAACCATCAGCCGGGCGGGTGTTTGTGTGTAACAAGGGATGAATATGAAAGTAGAGAGGTTGTGACACTGATCAGGTGAAGTTTACAACACTCCTTATGGGGAATATGGGTCTATGCTAGAATTTCATTATATACCCAAATCTGGACAGAGTCGCCATTTTGTCATTGGGCTATTAATTAATGATGCTTCATAACAACAGGTCAACGTTTACTGGATAAACGATAATGGTTTGAACTGTTCCCCATTAACCGTCAAAACATTTTGAAAGGCGGAGAAAAAATAGATAATGGATATGCCTAAAGGGAATGATTACAGTTCGTCTAAACAGCTGTTCCTATTCTTATATTTAAAAATTCAATACAATAGCTTTGGCAGTTTCCTTGATAATCTCTTTTAGATTTTCATCTCACAAATTGCCAACACCACCCCTAAGACATATCCATGTCAAAATAAATACAAACTAATTTGAAAACAGCTGTTTTGGTACCTGGATAAAGGTTGTACTTTGCGGTGTATCATTCCAAATTTAACTCTAGTGTAAATAAACAGGTGGAATTAATCTGATTCAACAATACTGCTTGAATATTATTGTTACATTAACCACGACGAAACAGAATAGGACCACTTTACAAGACTGTTATATGGCTTAAAACATTTATATATAATATTTAAAAATACCCCCGTAGCAGCAGACCTGCGTATTCAGCGAATTTCCAAATCAATAATATAATAATAATAATATATGACAAGTTTTATCAAAATCTATCCATAAACATGAGAATTATTTGCCTATTCTCCATAAGATTAACATGGGAAAAAGTGTGCAGGTTAGCTGCAGTGAGGAACACTGAAAGTAGTCATTTCTACCATAAATCATTTTTATCTTAACATTCATACCAACTTTCATCAACATCTGTCCATAAATAAAGGAGTTTGCCTATTCCCCATATGATTAGTATGGAAAAAGAGTATGCAGGTTTGCTTCCATGATAAACACATAAACTATGATTTTTAAGCGTATATGGATAGATCTCAACCACATGAAGCTAAATATCAAGTTTTATCCAAAAATATTGATTAATATGGGAAATATTAATTTTTCCTATCCTCCATAAGATTAACATTGGAGCCCCACAATACAACGTACTGTGTTTAGATTTTTTATATCTCGGTAACCGTTGGAGATAGAAAAAACTTTAAGGAACTTAATTGTGTTGTTTTTAAGCTGATTCTAATGGTGAAATATAAAATTAGAAATTACATGTGAAAAACAAAAAAAATTGGGGGTACAAAACCCCCCAAACTACCCGTTTCCATTGACCGATTTGTCTGGTTTACGAACTCGTCCGAGCATTTGTAGGAATACACGTCTCTACCAAATTTGGTCTCGATCAGACCATTTTTACGGGAGTTATCGTGTTCACAGACACACACACACACACACACACACACACACACACACACACAATATATATATATTTTAACGACCATTGTTTTTGGACTCTGGGCACCTAAAGACGAAAAATAACATGGTCCGGGCTTAAGTCTTACCATGAGACCTACGGTAATAGCTTCTTCCCTATGGGAATTCGCTAATAAATAATGTTGTTTTGCTAGTCATAGAAAAATTATTCAATGAGCTGATAGTTTAATTATAAAATTGGATATATATAAAAAATATAATTTTTATATTGAAATGACTGTTTAAAATATATAGTATGTTCTTCCTTCCTGGTTTATAATCGTTTTGTATGTATCTACTTAAGAGTGATTAAAACTTACATTATCATAAATCGTCTTCTTTTAATGTTTTTCATGTTCGAGATGATTTTGATTCTGGAAATTTGGACGACCGAAATTTCTGCTTGATAGTGTTAACTGTAATGCACTAAAGGATTTAAAAATTGCATCGATAAAGTATATGATATAGAATAAAAAAAAATATCTGGCCCGAAGGACAAACATTTCGAGCCGAAAAAGCTTCACTAAGTTTAGAGTGGAAAAACACACACTGTTGTTGAATGAGGTGGGTCGTATAACAACAAGGACTATTACATCTAGTAATGAACAAAGATAAATGGTATTGCAATTGAAAGATGTTACATGTTTAACGTCTTTGTCTCCCGGGACTCTATAGGTCTTCAACTGGGGTGTACTGTATAGTGACTGCGTCTCGCGGTCAGTGAAATTCCAAGATCGACCCGAAAACATCAAAAAGGGTGTCTTCAACTGCGCTTGGACAGTGCCAGAACCCCTCTTTTTCCCCATCCATCCTTCCATCTCTTGTAACACATAAATAAATTAACATAAAAAACGAATAGAAAACCACAAATGTAGAAAACACTAAATATTTTAAATGGTAATTTCCATAAAACACCACTTGCCTGATGGCTAATATCACTAGGATTACATTTATAATTATTTTCGAGTACGTATAAATTCAAACAGTCTATAATTTAAAAACAAATATCAGACTGGTATTTGAAATATATAGATATATATTTAGGCAAAATGAAAACGAGCAGTAAGAGTCAAGTGGAATCAACTAAATACCGTTGTATGCTTTGATTGTACAGTAAATAGAATATTATCACAATATTTAAGTATGTTACTATGAATATTTCTCATCCTTCGTAAAACCGAGTTATTTGTCTATTTTTTAAATATAAGTTATAACATTTAAACATAAGTTATGTTGATTTTTAATATTATTCATGCTCAATTAGTTTTGTTTATATTATTAATTCACAATAACTTACACCCTGTTAGGTGGTTAGTGTAAAAGGTAAACGCAAGACGTATAGATCGTTCTTACTGTGAGGTGCTGTTGCAATAGAACGAGTTATTTCAGAAACACCGTAAGTCATTTTCAGTTATTGGTCGAAAAGAGTTAAGGGGTTTCGGAGGGTCCTATTAAATTTACTACGTTTTTAGATTAGATTATTGAAACGGCGCCCGTACCAAGGTAGGTATTTTAAGCCCAGTATGAATGAGAAACGAGTTATGACCCATTTTCTCAAAAAATATTACAGATACAAAGCTGAAACTTTTTGGCGCTTATGTGATATGTTATGAAGACTTTAACACAGTATTTTAACCGATCCAGAATGTTTTACTGATTTATAATTTTTTTACATACATATTTAAAAAAACTGTCAAAATTTTATTTATTTAATTAAAAACAAATAAGCCTCCAAACTCAAAATGCTTCTGTTAAAACTTGAATCCTGCCTACAAGAATATGTGGTGAAAATTGTAGAGCTGTATGTATAGTAGTTCCTGAGATGATGGGTCATTTATACAAAAAACACAGTTTTCAGAAAAACACAAATAAAGATTATATTCCTGAGCTAAAAACGCTTGTACTCACCCAACTAAAAGTTTAATCGCATTCATTCTATTAGACATAAAAATGTGGGAATGATCTTAAAATATGTATAAATAAACATAGAAAAATAAAACACAAAAAATAAATTTCAATAAAAAAAATCGTACTCCGAATCCCCATAAATATTGTTCTTTTAGGGTCAATACGTTGTTCTCTACAGAAACCACACAAGTCAAGCTATTTAGATTACTTAGGGATGTTAGTTTACAATCCTACATTTTAGTTACACACAGAAACAGTGTAGGTCACAAACATGTGGTGTTTCTCTATGGAGAACCAAAAGTTGTTGAGTTTGGACTTATGGGGTTTCTGAAATGACCCATTCAGTAGGGGATTAGGCCATTTGTGACTGCAAGGGACAGTTGTAGCATCCCCTTCGGATGGAGCCTTTTTACACATTACTTCAGACTACACTTAATTGGTTGCTACATTATTACATGCAACAAGCCAATAGTGATTGGTGAGGTGCTGTGCGCCCTTCCCCCATAAATACAACATAAATTATATTGAATAATGTTACGAAATATTCTAAAATAATGCAATTACAATGTTTCAATAATGTGTAGTTATTATTTGTTACTAGCTAAAGTACCCGATCTTCGCACGGGTAAATAAGGCTGAAAGGTGTACTGATACATTTAAGTTATTGTTAGTTAATTGATTACAAAGTGACAAAACAGGAGTGTCTACAACATGACAAACAGCTGTCAAATAATAGGAAAGGATAATGATTAACGTAATAGAGGCAGGCTCGGGAGAAAACATAAAATATACCGTTCCATTAGTTCGATCTAATAATTTGATCACTAATTTCTATGTAGCAGTTTATCTGTAAAAAAAATTTTCTTTCTTTTTCTTCTTCATGAACTGGCAAAATGTAGTGTGAATAAATGTCGACATTAGAAAATGTAAACATTGAAACCTAGGACGGTCACAGTAGCTCTTTCTTCTTCTTCCCGAACTGTCAAATTTTAGTGTTCACAGCTGTTGACATTGAAGTATTTTATGTTTTTATTCTTTGAAAAGGTAAACATTGAAACTTAGGACGTTCACGGGGCGTAGCCCGAGGGGATTTTAAGAAAATTAATATGCATATGTGTTGGATGAGTTTAAGGTCTACCTTTGAGTTAAAGTTCAAACCGGTCGGTTGAGTATTTTTCGCGTTTACTTGCCACAACAAACAAACAAACATAAAGAAACTGCCTCTTCTTTATAATATAATAGATAGTTAATTGTGAATTTTGTTTATAAAAAGGAGCGGAAGGTACATACTTCTAAAGTCCCTCGCCTCCGGAGCGCACGGTCCCTTGTTGACGAAGCACTTGACATAGTTGGTCATGATCCTGTCATTGTTGAGCATCGTGTCCACGTCGATCTTCTCCAGGCGATGCAGCGCCCTCTTGGCGGGGTCGGGGGTTCGCTGGGCGTACACCCCCACCAAGGGGATGAGCACGAGGGGTAGCAGCATGCCGGGGTCGGAGTCACCGGACCTTGTCTACTCCGTCCTGCTCGCCTCGCCGCTCGCTCGTCGACTGACTCCGCCTCTGACTCTCGCCTTGACTCGGCACAGTTACTCGCTCACTCGTTGTGGTCATCCTCACACTTGCACTGTGCAGTTAATAGCGCCGTCCTTGCGTTTATCGGCGATCTCGGCGACGAGAAGGTTGCCTTGAGCTACAGGATGCTTTCAACCTCTCTGGAAATAATATTTAAACCTTTCTCAAATAGCTACCTACCCAGGTTGGTATTTTAAGCAAAGTATGAATGAGAAATGAGTGTAAGATTGTGGCTCTATTGTACACTACACAAACACATTGTTGACATTTTTATGTCTTAGCTCTGGGGTAGGGGTGTTGGCAATTTGTAAGATGAAAAATTAAAACAGGTTTCCAAAGAGCTATTGTATTGAATTTTTAACTTATAAAAATAAGAACAGCTGTTTTGAAGAACTGAAAGAGGGAACGCGCTGGTATAGGGGTAGAGCGCGGGGCTTTGGTGCCCAAGTTTCTGGGTCACCAATGGCTTTTCGCTATGTGATAATGCCGCAACCCACACAGGGGTGCGCAAAAAGCCGCTACGGCTGAAGTGCCTTGGGAGTAATCCGCCCCTTCCAATAAAAAAAAGAACTGAAAACATTCCCTTTAGAAATATCCATAATCTAACCTATTTATTGTATTAAGTAAATACAAAAATTTTGACATGGATATCTTTTAGCTCTGAGGGAGGGGTGTTGGCAATAATTTGTAAGAGGAACATTTGAATCATAAGAACAGCTGTTTAGATGACCTGAAAACATTTTCTTTAGGTCCATGATCTAACCTATTTCCCACATGGATGTAAATACAAAAATTTTCTTGAGGTCCTTACAAAATTCAATAAAATCGTAAAATGTTGTTTACTATACAATATTAAACGGTAAATGAACAACAAGTAATTTAGTAGTTATCATTTGGTAATAGTAATACTATTTTTATAGATTTTAATATTATTACAATGGTATTGGAAAGGGAGGAAATGTTTAATTAAATTAGTAAAATAATCAGGCATTATTAAATGAGTATGTAAATGACAAAGTAAAACATTTTCAATTATGTTGAAACGGTGAGGAGAACAATATCCACGGACAACACTCAGCTATCACACGGCCCTTTATTAACCTCCCTCTGACTCATCCAAAACTGTTTTTGCGCGTTTTTCATTTTTATATTTACTACTTATTTATTTTATTAGATTATTAAGAATATAGTGTGTTGATTTATAAATTGTTGATACAGAGATGATATGATAAAGTACATTTGTTTTTTGTAACCAATTAATTGATGGTTAATTAATTGTCTAATTACATATCTTGAATTGTTCTGGAATCAAACCGTTAGATTGCCAGTTAAGCTCGTTACCTCTAGCTACCCAACTGTACAATCATGCACAGGAAACCACAGTGGGTTAGGGTAAAAATACATGTACAGTTTTTACAAAAAAGTAAGTAATCTTAACCTACTGTACAAAAAAAGAAAAATAAACCACAAAAACTGCAAAAAAATAGTAGGTTAAAAAAGAAAAAAACCTAGGTATTAATTTCCTTATTAGAAAATCCCGTGTGTGGAAAAAAGTCGTATTTTTACAGAAAAAATAAGCAAACTAGATGACATGGCTAGGCAGAGAATTGGCGAACAGCAAAGTGGACGGATAGACCTACCCCACCTTCCCGCCCGCCAAGCTGGCTTACCTTGTACGGCCTACTGCCCTTCACTCGAAACTCATGCACACAATCACACAACTCTCACACACCGGACCCTTGATCCCAGATAGCGATGCTTCCGGGGTTAATGCTACCTTGCGCCGAGACCATCAGGGGGCTGGTAGCCCTGTTAAATGAATGAGGATTAAGTGTAAGACGATTGTGGCGCGATCTTGTAGTCTTGTTACTGACTCAGGCTGACATGTTCCTTAAACAGGACTGTTAATTATTAGCCTAACAGCCTATGGCAACTAATGGGCCGAGAGTTTAACGTGGAATCTGAACCACGCCCTCTGAATTACGAATTGGTCTAATTATGAGTATAGTCTTCACGGATTAACATAGTATTCAATAGTGCGGACGTTAATCTACACAAGAGAACACTACATCCACCGACCATCTCTCACAGCTATCCACAATTCGTGACCTCTAAGTAGCTGGATTACAGGACGACGCCACCGTCCCACTAAGGTGACTAAAAGTTGTGATTTCATCAGAACTATTAGCGCTTATTTTCAGAATTGAAAATTATTCATCAATTGGAATAAAAACAGTATAAATTAAAGCCCGGATAAGCCAACTAGCTTTCGCATGCCTCTCAGCTGTGAAACAAATAAAATAATAAATAATTCGAGTATATGAATGAATAATAAAAAATAAATAGGAAGAAATCTTAAAATATGAGCTATAAATTATTAGGTAGTTATAAAAAGATTAATCAAAACATTTGTACAATGTATGGATCTGTATCTAGAAAGAAATTAGACGTTTATTTTCAAGAGACTTTTTTGCAAAATATTGCGTAAAAAACTAATATATATACAACCCAAATCTGACTTACTGTATGCCTGACTGACTGATTACAGTTTCTCAAAAACTACAAGGCTTTGGAGCTTCAAATTTAGTACACAGATTCAATTTAAGGTCTAGATGCTTAATAGGAAAGGATTCTTCGAAACTCCCAGAGGACCCTGCTCTACAGAGGGTCAAAGTCCCCATGTTAATCTTGAGGAGTAAATTTGTTTACAAACTTTCTACAATCAAAACATTTGATTTCCAAAGCTACAGCTGTTAGTTTAATTTCCATTAGCGATGTGAATCGCTATTCAATGCCTTCTGTATCAATCGTCAATTTAAAACCATCAAGTAAATAAATACTGTACAAAATGAACACTGAACAGTTTTACTTGCCACGGTGATACGCGGCAGTTTGGGGGTTTATGTACCTATTTTTTATGTCGTGTCTAATTAAATGTCATATGTTAATAAAATGTCACAGTGTTGTTTATTGATTGATCTATTTTTATTATCTATCTAAATAATAAAATAAAGTCGCGTTAGTTACACCATACATAACTTAAAAACGGCTCATAACTATACCGCGACCCAGAATCTAAGTTTTTCAAAACGATGCCGTAATGTTATTAGACTTCGGAACATAGCCAATCTTAAAGTTAATACATATTTACTGTAGGGCGTTACAAAGTTTACCGGGTCAGTTAACCAAAGATAATACTTTACATACAGATTTAATATACTATGAAAAACTTAGATTTTTGTACCTCGCGGCAGCAAACCTACTTACTCATTCCTCATATAATTCATAAAAATGGAAGATAAGTAAATTGGAAAAAATCCTTATAATTTTATTTATCATAATTTAATTTGATTAACATCCTTTGACACATTATAAAATGCCTGCATGACAAAGAATATTTAACAAATACATGTAATTTTATAATTAGATTAGATTAGATTAGATTAGATTATTGAAGTAGCGACCAAGGTAGGTATTTTAAGCCAAGTATGAATGAGAGTTGATTGTAAGATGATTGTGGCGCGATCTTGTAGTCTTGTTACTGACTAAGGCTGACATGTTCCTTAGACAGGACTGTTCATTAATGGCCCAACGGCCGATGGCAACTAAGGGACCTACAGTTTAACGTGGAATCCGAACCACGACCTCTGAATTACGAATTAGTCTAATTATGAGGATGGTCTTTGCGGATTAATGAAGTATTCAATAGTGCGGACGTTAATCCACACAAGAGAACACTACACCCACCGACCATCGCTCTCAACTATCCACAATTCGTGACCTCCAAGTAGCTGGATTACAGGAGACGCCACCATCCCAGTCATTAATTAATTTGAATTGTTGTAAAAGTGATTTTGTAGTATACTAATGAGGTATTTGACTGCTGTTGAAGCTATAATATTAAAAATCTTTCCATTTATGTTAAGTTTACTCAAAAATTCTTGGACCAATTCTGGAATGGTCAATTAAAATCCCAATTTAAAATTCTTTAATGTTATATTTATCGATGTAGTAAGGGACAGTGTTTTGTAAATATTGATTTTTTTATTATTGACATCTGTAGGCTGACCCACTCCACTCTCAAACCTTATAGTTGTATCAACTATGATGCCTTGACCTTTTTTCTGTCAATAATTACTATGTCACTTCGCCTTATCGACCCTTTTATTTTGGTAGCAGTGACTTCTTCATAAACTTCATATTTACCTTTGGCTCTAAACTGGTCAGCAACTATTCCTCTTATTGCGTGTTGTCTTGTGTTACGAAGAAGATCACTCTGTGGACAATTTCCAAGAACATGGGCTAAAGATTCAACAACATATTTCTTAGTACCGGAACAATGTTGACACTGGTGCTCATCCTTGGACCTTACGTTTAAAGTACGAACAGGTGCCATATAATTTATTAATTATTATTAAATTATTATATACAGCTTCACATAATTAAGGGTATGTTGAAAAATCTAAATTATTTTGTTCCTTACAGCAGAAAATCTACTAACTCTTTTCCCATGTTATTCATGTAAAGAATAAACAAATTTATATACCTTATAAAAATACAAAAGCCTTAAAAGCATCATAATTAACACCTAAACTACTAAAAATTCACTTAGTTTGTAGGTTCGCTACTACTGCAGTATTTCATATTTAAACTCTAATGAGTAAATATTATGAACATCTTTAAGAAAATCTGATGAAAATTATTTAGTTATTATATGTTTCACATCACTTCTGAATGAATCGGTTTTACCATCATCTGAAAATTTCATTTCTTCCGAGAATTCTTCTGTGTTGGTTATTTAGGACATTAAATTGTCAACAAGTAACTTGAAAATTATTAAGACTAGTAATTGAATCTTTCATAACACTAGTCAATTTTAAAATTAATTTGTTCAAATATCACGAATTCTCATGTACGCAGAAATTACAATTTTCTGAGGTTAAACAACTTTAAATCATAAAATTTAATTTCAAATATAAGAACCACGTTTCTAAAAATTTTAACATTCATAATTTAGTCGTTTTGTAATGACGAGTAGATTGACGAATTGTAATGACGTGTAGATAAGTTTGTTACTAAGAAACCTTTGGTCTGTATTCAGAGCCCTAGTCAAACCACAATACATTCTTGCATTGTTTTGGTATCATACAACTTGAAGGCAGAAGAATTAATATTTACTACTAAACCTTGGTGTAATAACTTAGACCACTGTTCAAATTAACGAAAAATCTTTTTGAGAAGAAATGCTTTTCTTCCTCATAGCAGCACACCTACCTACTCTTCTTATGTTGTTCTAACGAACGATAAGTAATATAAAATAAAATCTCTATAAAAAATGAATGTATGTATGTCCTTTATGCAAGGCCAAACTACTCATCCGATCGCCATGAAACTTTAGCGAGGTGCTCTATATGTGTCCGGAAACGTTTTAGTGAGAATTTATTTTCCAAACCATAATTATCCATTTAATGGCGTTTTAAATTTATAATGTTAACCTTATGGGGACTAAGTTTCTTCAACCAAAACATTTGATTTCTTAAGCTACAGCTGTTCGGTTACTTTCCATTACTAATATGCTTCACCATCCAATTCTATCTGAATCATTCGTTAATGTAAAACTATGAAGTAAATATGTGCTGTAAAAAATGAACAGCTATATTCGCCACGTTAATTGTTAAAAGTTTTTGGGGATTATGTATTTATATATTTTTTTATTTTCTGTCTGATATGTTAGCCAAATAAAAAATAATTGTAATGTTTATACATATTACGTTCATTATAATAAGCTGTTGTATAATTTTTCTACAAAAGCCATATTACAGTTAGGTTTGGTTTGGGTTTAGGTTGGATTATAAAATTGTAGATCAATCCATTCAGGTTTATTTGTTTTCTGGAAATGTTATTAATATGTCTTATCGTTTCAGTATTGTTATTCGCTATGCCGCGATCCAAAATATTTAATTTTTTCACAACGAAGCCGTAATGCTATTCGACTTTAGAACATAGCCAATCTTAAAGCTAACACGTATTTACTGTTAGGCGTTACGAAGTTCGCCGGGTCAGCCGGTTTTGTGTAAGCTCTTATTTTAACCTATGGAATCGTCACACACAAATCAATGGAAATCAGCTTAGTACGCAGATCTGCTGCTACTGGGGTATTTTACCAAGTGTAATTAGTTACCAAATAGTTTTACTGATAATATTTGGTCAGAATAAAAATAGGAAATATTCTATTTTTTAAGGTGGCGAGTCCTGTAATCCATCTACTTGGTGTTCACCAATAATTGTGGATAGTCATGAGCGATGATCGGTGGATGTGATATTTTCTGGTATGGATTAAGGTCTGCACTGTTGAATACTACGTTCATCTGCAAATACCACCATCATAATTAGACCAGTTCGTATTTTAGAGGAAAATCGTGGTGCGGATCCCAAGTTAAACTATAAGACCATTAGGTGGTATTGGCTGTTGGGATATTAATTAACAGCCATGACTAAAGATGGTGGCGTCATCCTGTAATCCAACTCCTTGGAGGTCACGAATTTTGCATAGTTATGAGCGATGGTCGGTGGGTGTAGTGTTCTCTTGGGTGGATTAACGTCCGCACTATTGAATACTACGTTAATCCGCAAAGGTCATCCTCATAATTAGACCTGTTCGTAATTCAGAGGCCGTGGTTCGGATTCCACGTTAAACTGTAGGTCCCTCAGTTGCCATTGGCTGTTGGGCTATTAATTAGCAGTCCTGTCTAAGGAACATGTCAGCCTTAGTCAGTAACAAGACTACAAGATCGCGCCACAATCACCTTACACTCATTTCTCATTCATACTTGGCTTAAAATACCTACCTGGGTAGGTTGCCATCTCAATAATCTAAATCTAAATCTAAATCCAAATCTAAATCTAAATATGTGCCCTTAGTCAGCAACAAGACTAAAAATGTTAGTATTTACTTCCCTGTGGGAAATAGGTTGGATCATGGATATGTCTAAAGGGAATTTTTTCAATTCATCTAAACAGCTGTTCTTATTCTTTTATATTACAAATTCAATACAATAGACCTGGTTGTTTCTATGGTAACCTGTTACATGTTTTCCATCTTAAAAATTGCCAACAACCCCCCAGAGCTAAGACATATTCATGACAAAAATTGCACCATAATCATCTTACTCTCATTTTTCATCGATAATTGGCTTAAAATACCTACCTGGGTGGGTCATCATTTCAGAAAGATAGTTAGGTTGTTCCCTGACTTTGAGGGCCGAACATCTTTAGTTTCTGGAATCACCCAAAAGAATCATGTTCGAAGTAGACTAGACTAAACTATTGACAAACTCTGTCTTTTGTAGAACTGTGGAACAAATATCAATATAAATAGAACATAAAAATATTATGTTTTTCAAATGAGTATAAAGTATATTCCCCCCAAAGAGATATACGTTTTTAAACCTCAAAAGTATAGAAAGGCTATGGAGGAAATCGTGTTTCTTTACTTTAGGTATTGGATCAAAGAAGTTAGTTTGGCCTGAAAAAATAATATATGTGAGTAGAAAAATTTCAAAGAACAATTTTTTGTGACAGTATAACCTTTTCAGCGTGTATACATCATTTCGAAAGCATATTAGTTAACCTTTAAGGTTTTTAAATATCATTCCTGTTGTTTTGTTCAGTACAAGGAAAGATTTACAATCTTAACATTGTAGATTCCTTTTCATCCAAATACGAATAGGTTTGCTTCGAACACAAACTAATTGTTTCGGTTTTATTCAAAAGACGTTAAAATTAACCATACCCCGTGAAAAATGTTTGTATTTACATCCCTGTGGTAAATAGGTTAAATCAGGGATATGTCTAAAAGGGAATGGTCTTAATTCATATAAACAGCTGTTCTTATTCTTTTATATTAAAAATTAAATACAATAGATCTGGTAGTTTCTATGGAAACCTGTTTTCCATCTTACAAATTGCCAACATCCCCCGGAGCTAAGATATATCCATGTCAAAATTCGTCGCCGCTTTAGAATAACATTGCTGAGGTAAGGAAAACGAGCACTGCAAAGGAAAGGTGTATTATTATAACTATAATAATAAGTAGTATAACTAATGCGCGTTAGTAAACTATCTGCAGTAAATGCGATTTGATAGAGAATAGAGAATTTTACTCACTATGGTATTTTTAAACCATATCGTCTATAAGTTTCATGTAGCAGCAATATTAATACAGCTTAGGACCAATATTCATAATAAGCAATATCAAGAGATACTAAATTTAGATGAATAGAGTTTATTCCTGAATTGAAACTGATATAGTTTCTTTGCGATCAGATGTAGATAATATACTTTTATAAAATTCGGAATGGAAATTTTCACTGTTTCTCATTTTACATAATTTATTTTTTTAAATTTCCTGTACTGTGATTCTCGCTATAGAAAATCACATTTTTTTAATTTTACATTTGAAATGAAAATACTCTAGTTTGTTCGGTTATAGCTTATGTAAGTGGTGCCACAAAACCATCAAAAGAAATGTAAATTTGCTGAGAACATAAGTCTGTTGCAACAAGAGTATTTATTCAATTGTATGACGATCTGTCTATAGAGTCAATTGTTATTGAAAAAAACTATAAACATAGGATGAACTGATAAATTAAGAGGTGGAGCCAGTAGGTACAGTACACTTGACAGTGTAACATGAGGACATGTTGTAAAAGGTAGTAATGCTAGTACAGAATATCATCACGGATAATAGTTTATATATAACATACATCATATTATGGTTATGTAGATTTTCAAATATATTTTCTCAGCAAATAGTTCTCTGCATCCCACAATCTTGAAATTCAAAGTTTTACTTTCTTAGAGCCTCTTACGCAAGAATCAAAGACTGAATTGAGAGTTGTTTTTGAATTGGTTTTTCAAATACATGTTCATAGTTTTATCATCTGAAAAAGGTATACTCTAGATAATATTAATACCCCCGTCACAGCAGACCTGCGTACTCAGCGAATTTTCACCTCAATAATATGGCAATAAAAATTCAAGTATATCACGAGATTGATTAATCAATACTTGTTGATAAATTAAAGTATTTGCCTATCCTTCTTAGCATTAACTTGGGAAAGGGTATGCAGGTTTGCTGCTTTCAGGAACATTGAAAGTAGGCATTTTTACCATAAACTATTTTAATTTTGACCATATACTAAGTTTTATCATTATCTGGACATAAATAAAGGAGCTTGCCTCTTTTCCATAAGATTAACATAACATAAAATTAACATAAAATATGTTTTTTTTAACATAAACGTATAGATTCAAACCTCATGAAGCTAAATACAAAGTTTAATCCAAGTCCATTGGTTAATAAGGGAATTATTAGTTTTTCCTTATCCTCCCTAAGATAAGAATTGGAGCCCCTAAATAAAATATACTGAGTTTAGATTTTTAATATCTCGGTAATCATTGGAGATAAAGAAAAACTTTAAGAAACTAAATTGTGTAGTTTTTTGAGTTAAATCTAATGGTGAAAGATAAAATTTGAAACTTTTGATAAATTACATGGGAAAAATAAAAAAAACCATTTTTGGGGAACAAAACTACCTCAAACTACCCGTTCCGATTGACCTTCCCTGTGGGACATTCACAAAAAACAGAAGTAAAATTGGTGAGACACATATGGTACGGTGTAAAGGTCTAATTAGACACAGTTGTTAATTATTAATGCGTTGCGCAACGGTGCTGCCTGTCACCAACAGTGGTGTCACAGTGTTGTTCTCAGCATAGTGAGGGTAACATGGGGACAGCGGTGGTTGCCCTTTGGGGGGCCGTTTGGTTTTCATCACTTATCCAGTCAGAGTGTTTGTGGGGTTTTACGAAATACGAAGAAACATATGACGGTGCAGTCACTAAAATACTTGAAAAAAGTGAGAAGTACCCTTGGCAAAAAAAGGAACTGGATAGAACGGCAACTACAGAAACAGAAGTTTACGTCCCCGCCTGGAATAGCGATGTAAGTCTGATAAAATATTGGGTGAACGATCTATTCCGTTTTAGAATGTGCTGTGCCAAAAAAGAAAACTCGTACCGAGCGATTTTGTACCGCGGACCGACATCACTGAAGACCCTGGACGTCTTGTCGTGTGACAGCCATCTGCTTAACTCTGTGTCTCTTGTTTTGGGATGGTTTAACGTAAATTATATCATGGTCATCTTTCAAAACAAAAGTTGTATAATGGATATCATAAACTATGGGTATTCGCCATATCCTTCATACTATAACCAACCCTGCCCTGGAAGTTTTCACAGTGGAAGTGGAAAAAACACCGATGGATACACTAATGGCTGGAGGGAAGGTACTTTAGTTCTACAAAAACCTGAGGATTGCTGATCACGCAAATTACCATCTTAAGCTTGGAATTACAGTTAAGGAATCGGTTATTACTTCTAAAAAGAGGGCGTTTTTATAGGTTTGAAGGTATCAATTAAAAATGAAATAAAATTTAAAAAACTTAATTACCAATGATAAATATACATACGATTGCTTCAATCAAAACAAAACCATATGTAAACAATTTATATATATAAAATAATTACAATGAAAAAAATATTGTGAGTGGAAGCTTAAAAACTGCATAAGGTTTATAAGCTGTGTCGGTGAGAAGGGGTTCACCTTCCTAAAACGATTTGTATAGTGCTTCATTTTAAGTTTTTCAGTCAAGACATTGAAGAATTAAATAATTTTGTTAAATAAATATCTTCTATCAGAGAAACCCTGATATGTGCTTCGGTAATTTGATATTAGTGGTATTTCTGGGGACATACTGTAAATGGTTGATCTCGGGGTAGTAAAAGATGAAGATAAAAAAAAATGTGGATGTTAATGAAATGTAAAGTGAGAATTATATATCTTAAGGCTTGAAAGAAGTGCAACGGGATAATGTAAATGAGGCTCATAGTGCTTGTTTGAAGTTTAAAAAAGATGGCTAAGTCCCAAAAAGGACTTAAATTTACTCAAGGGGCCTGTCTCAATGTGTCTGGAAGAAAAAAGCGAATTACCTTCAAAATTGAACGATTGGCGAAAAACAGTAAGGAATATGAAGAACTATATGCTGGGGCAGCTGCTGAACCAAACTTGAATATTTCAACGTTAAGAACATCAATTAAAAAGTTCATGTCTTGCATAATAAAGTTGTTATGTAATTAGTAAATGTATGTAATTAATTCCTTATTTGTTTAATGTGAATCACTAAAAGATATTAGCCTATCGAATAGCATTCAGACCCTAGTAGTCATTTCATTTCTCACCTAGGAATTATAATTCAAACCAATATTAGTAAAGTTTTGACTATTTAACATCTTTTATTAAAATAGAGCAGTACATATCTAGTTAAATTAAAAAAATATCACTGTGGAAATCATGATCACACTTACAACTCAAGATGGGTATAGAACGATTTTTGATGTGCTATTCACTCGGGCCTCTCTTTTAAGGCTTGTAGACTCGTCAGCGCAGAATCATGATACTCGAGTTGTAGCATTGTTGTTATTAAGGGGACCTGGTAAGTTTTATACCGCGCATGTTAAATCTGCTATATTGGTGTACACTTATCTCAGAAGCTATTAAAGATAATTGAATGAAATCCTGTGATAAATGTGCCTTTGCAACCGTGGAAACAGTGGGTGAAGATCTCTTTTCATTATATTTATTGGTTTCTGAGAAAAGTGTGCACAAAGTTTTTTTCGTGCTTTATATCAAAGCGGCCTGGAGAATTTCCTTGAGGCCTCGATGTTCTCTGTGGTTGTTCCTTGTAACATTAGATTTAAGTTTCTATCATAGGTGTTTCCCAAGGAAGTGTGAATGGCTATGGATGGTAGTTTTATCTGGAAAACAGAATAAGGACATCTCATAGAGTGTTGTTATTAGTCATAAAAAACTTATATAATGAATTTTCAATGGCTGTATTTGTTGTTAGTAAAAGAGAGGAAATAAGTTATCTAAGGATTTCTTGGAATGTAAGGTCTACTGTGAGGGTAAGGTAAGGTAAATCTTCTCTGCTAGGGAAATGAAGAATCCCAGGATTGGAATACAACTATGTATGTTTGGGTGTGTGTGTGTGTGTGTGTGTGTGTGTGTGTGTGTGTGTGTGTGCGTGTGTGTGTGCGTGTGTGTGTAAATGTAGTTGTATCTTTATATTTTTCTATTAGTGGCATGAGGAAATTTATTTAGTTCTTGGTAAATCTCTGGGGTTTCTATTCCAACAATCTCGCTTAGGTCTAATGTAAAATTTTTACTAATATGTTTAGTTTTCTTTAAATATTGATCTCTTTCGCTGAAATAAGAGGGACAATGGAGAAAAAGATAGCCCAACGATTCATTTGTTCCTATTGTGCATTTTAGGCAGACGGGGTAAAATAGGATTTTTTCCTGTAGAGGCAAGTATTCACGTTGGCATGTCCTAATCTTACTCTACAGATGTTTATAACTTCACCTCTGTTTATATTACATGATTTAAACAAAAGGTATTTGGAAAATGATTTCTTTGTACTCTTGAACCACTGTGCTTTGTTTGTGGCGTGCCTTATATTTGTCATCGTTGATATATTTCTTTTATATTGGTATGATTCGTGGTCTGTGCTTGTTATATAAAATTTTCAACAACATCTTCATACTTTGTTGCAGATTTAGCCAGTTTTTTTCACGATTTCATTTCCCTGTATTTCCATATGTCTTTGATGATGTCTAAAATCATTTAAAAATGCGAGTTTTCGGGTTAAGGAGGAAATCAGCTGATAAATTCAGCTGAGTGTCTAAATGTTTGTAAAATGACGCTCCACAAAAAAGACAAATAAAACAAATTCTAAAATTCTTTCGAAATAAATAAACATATTTCTCTAAAATGATTACTAAATTATTTATTAACTAAAGAAACCGCTAAGCACACAGAAACAATATTTGTATTTACTTCCCTGTAGGAAATAGGTTAGATCATGGATATGTCTAATGGTTTCAATTCATCTAAGTAGCTGTTCTTATTCTTTCGTGTTAAAAAATCAATACGATAGCTCTGGTCATTTCTATGGAAACCTGTTATATATTTTCCATCTTAAAAATCACCAACACCCCCCAAAGCTAAGACATATCCATGTCAAAAACCAAAATGTCGTTGCAGTATTATGTCGTTTGGCTTGGATCGATGGAGATATGAAATAATATGCGAAATGTTGTTCTTTTCGATTTTGGTATGTATGAGAACTCCTGTGGCAAAGTCTCAGATCAGATAAATCTTGGTCACGTTACTCGTTTCAAGCTGACTAGGAATACTCACAAAAATTATCTGTTACAGCAGATAATTTCCCCCTACAATTCATGAACAAATTTTACGTTCAACGTATTTTTTGTTATTCTATTTTAAATTATTGTTCTTTCTACGTCAGACACATTTTAATAGTCAGAGGCGTAGAAACAAATGCAATTATTATAAGTCTCAAGCTAAGTTTGCAATAAAACTACGTTTAGTCATAATGTAGATGGTGCAAAAAATACGCTTTTCAATAATGCATTAGCTAACGAAACGAATACAAAATAGAAATCAGTAATCATAAATTTTGTTTTAAAGAAATAATTGCAATAATATTTAGAAGTAAAGTAATCTACATACTTAACAATAATGTCACAGAAGTTGTTGAAAATCGTTGATGAAGAAGCGAGTATTGTTGAAATGAAATAACTCGTGAAAGTTCCACTTGAGAGGAAACCGGAAATTAAATATTTCCATTCTTGGCAAACGACTCTTTTATCCTCTTTCATCCATTAAGTATATTTTTGTTCAGACGTGTTAAATGAGAAGTTCACCTTGGTATTATTACATCCCTCCTATTCGCTTCATTTCTCGAAATTTTCAACTAAATAAGAAGCATATAAAACTTGGGGGATCTCTATCTAATCCATAATATCACAAAGAAGAGGTGGTTTCTATATTTGTTTGTTGTTTTAGCTTCATGGGGTTGGGGTCCGTACATTTATGCTAATAAGTCATAGTTTATTTGTTTATCATGGCAGCCAACTTGCATCTATTTTCCATGTAAATCGTATAAAGAATAGAGAAACTCTCTTATTAATTATTTAATACAGTTTGATATTGTAGCATAGCTGTATTAAAACATTGGATGTTAATCATTTTTTATACCTGATCATTGGAATTAATCATTTGGAATTAATGATACTGACAAATGAATTAATGATCGTATCCATAATATGTATTACACATATCCACTAAAGTTCACGGATCACCTTCAAATGCTGTTCCAGTGGTTGTGCCTAAAAGCTATAATATTATAAGGAAGAGGTAGTTTCTGTATATTTGTTTGTGGGTGCGTTTGTTGTGGCAAGTAAACGTGAAAAATACTGAAGTTGAAATTTTACACAAATGAAAAGCCTACTCATGCAACACATTGGCATATTAATTTCTTTAAAATCCCCTCGGACTAGGTCCCATTAACGTCCTAAGTTTCAATCTTTACATTTTCGAAGAATGAAAACTACTTGAATGTCAACAGCTGAGAACACACTAAAATTTGACAGTTCGGGTAGAAGAAGAAATAAAATTCATCTTTACAGATGAACTGCTGGATAGAAAATGATATTGCCAAAACTGGTAGATTTCAGGTAGAGAAAAGGTAACCTCTCTCAAGCCATTTTACCTGTGCGAAGGACGGGTACTTTAGCTAGTAGAATATAAACTGAAGCTAACGCTATACTTAAGTGTCTGAGGGTATGAATGATTTTAAATATCGTCCCACTTCTTTTTTAAGTTCTAGCGGAAGTTTTTTAAGAATTATTAAATAAATTAGAAACTTATTACTCATCGAAAAATACTTGAGAACCGCTTTATCTTCAATTTAAGCTAAAAATATTTTTATAAGAATTCTAGTAATATGATCGTAACTATAAGTTGTAAAACTGTACAAAGTTTTGTTGTGTAATATGTACTATAGGCATCAGGCAAAATACTTAGGATGTTCCACTAATAGATGTTTACTAATTGAACCGACAGATGTCGCTGGGTTTCTGGTATTACAGATCGCTGCAACTAGTGTGTCTATTTCAAGTGGTTTCATTACAAATAATTATAGATATCATATTCGCTTCCAAATAATTTCATAGGCTGTTAGTTCCATAGTTTTTTTCAATTATTAGTACCGAAATGGCAAGTCTAGTATGACATTGTTAAGTAAAAAATAACATGAAATTATGCGTCGTAATAGCTTAGAGATTAAAGATTAAAATGTTTTCAAGAAAAATAAATAGTCTAATAAAATCGGACAAGGTCTACCTAATAGAAGTTCCAGATCTTTGTTGCTGGCAAATTACATGACGTAGCGCACTGAACGTGGTCCCTAACTTCCAACTCGTCATAATGTACATTACATTAGGATTTAATTTTTCTTACACAGCCAGTATTTATATTTATATTGATGATTCTAAAACTGTTGTGTTGTGTGAGAGTTTTTGCTCCTTTATAAGTATCTATATTCAATTAGTTTTAGTGTGAGTTGGATTTATCATGTGTTTAAGTATAGTCATATATAGGACACAAAAAACAGTAACACCTGTAAAAGGTGGGATAAAATAAATGTTAGTATTTACTTCCCTGAGGGAAATAGGTTAGATCATAGATATGTCTAAGTGGAATGTTTTCAGTTCATCTAAACAGTACATCTGAACACACACACACACACACACACACACACACACACACACACACACACACACACACACACACACACACACACACACACACACACACACACACTGACACATAAAAATGAACAATCATAAAAACTGAGCCGTCTGTAGGCATACTTTTAACATGATCGAACTCAAATGTTCGTAAAGTAAATCCTCTAAAAAGTGATTATAAAGAATCGGACCGTCAGAATTGAGTCTACTGTGACGTGGAACATAGAGGAATATTATTAGTGATACGATGGTATAGTAATTAGTATAGTATATAGTACTGTGCTGTAGATTAAAGTGTTATATTGCTTAGTTTTAAATTTAAACTCAGTAACCTTTTCCCATCAGTTAGTTCGGATTAGCCGGACGTTCGAATTACCGGGACTCTAGTGTACTACTAAAATGTTTTAGGTAACTCCAGGATCCGTACCAGGACCATCGCTGTTTAAGGTTCGAAGTCCTGCATACTCATGGATGGTATTGTCAAGTTATTTTAAGACTTACATCAATGAAAGTAAATGTTTATGCAAAATAAAATAATAGCAGGGCTCTAGATATAGGCTACGTTCCTTCGCTATCGAAAGGGAACAAGCAATCTTGATGAAATATAAATTTCCGAGGTTGGGATTTATTGGATATCAATGGCGGGTTCCGTTGTGAATTCCCAGTCAATATCCTTGTAATCTTTCTTCACCCTCGCATCCGGTGAAAACAGACTCCATATTGAATTTGGTTCCAGTTAGTAGTATTTTTCATATATTTTAAATTAATATTTACTTCTACAAGTTCTAAATTAGTGAAAACTAATTAGTTTTTTATCGCAGGATTTGAATCTGTGACAGGTTCAAATCTGAATGTATTTTAGTGATTGTATTTATGTATATATGTCCTTTATGCGCTGCCAAACCACTCATCAAATCGCCATTAAATTTTAGGAAGTCGCTTTATGTGTGTTCGGGAATGTTTTAGTGAAAAATAAATTAGAAAACTCCATAAGTTTCCATTTTATGGCATTAAATTTATAATGTTAATCTTATGTTTCTAAGTTATTTTACAAATTTTCTACAGTCAAAACATTTAACAGTAATCTATTCATCTTTGAACAATGACAAACATTTGCTGGAAATTACGTACAATGACGTTAGCTGTTGACTGTTTTATGTATTTAGATACTTTCCATTAACAATATGCTTTACCATTGAATGCAATCTGAATCATTCATAAATGTAAAGCTATGTAAATAAACTATGTGAACTAAATAAATGTGTGCTGTGCAAAATTAACAACTTAGCCAATAGTTCGCCGCGTTAATAGTTTACGGTATTTAGGGACTAAGCATTTTATTTTTATTTTTTGTCTGATCAAAAGACACGTGTTCATATGTAGGTCAAATAAAAAATAATTGCAATATCTACACATATAACGTTTATTATAATAATTAGCTGTTGTATATATAAATATATAAAACATTCTACAGCTAACGTCATAGTGTGACATTTTCAGTGAATGTTTGCGATTGTTTAAAAAACTTGAACAGATTACTGTTTGGTTTATTTGTCCCAGTCTAATTATTAGTTGTTTTGTGGGGGCTGAATTGATGAAGGTTAGATTACGCGAGTATTATTATAAAAAAATGCCGCGATTCAGAAAATGTTATCTTCCCTAATAAAAGCTGTTTTACAGTTAGGTTTGGTTTGAGTTTGGGTTGGATTAGACAATTGTGAATCAATCCACTCAGATGTAGTTTTTTATGTTTTTTGGGAATGTTATTAATATGTCTTATCGTTTCAGTTTTGTTTTTAACTATGCCGCAACCCAGAATATGTAATCTTTCATAACGAAGCCGTAATACTATTCGACTTTAGAACATGACCAATCTTAAGGTTAACATGTATTTTTACTGTTAGGCGTTACGAAGTTTGCCCGGGTCAGCTAGTTTTAAATAAAAATTTTACAGCCTAAAATTCGCACAGTTTAGCTATATACAAAAAAATGAAAAACGGCAGCTAAAGGCTTTTTTCAGTGCCAAAACTAACTATGGCAAAATCATTAAATTTTGTGTAAATTCACGACTAAATGTTTAATGGATCCTGCTGCTAATGTTTATTCAATTATTAATTAATGGTCCGGGAAAATTAAATACTAGTTTTATCAGTAATAAAATGATGAGAACTGCAAATTAAATTTTTCTCACTCAAATTCAAATTGAGTGAAATTATAGATGGAGACAAAGTTTTCAAGTCTTGTTAACTAACCGAACTAAGGATAAAATTCGATTTTTTAAATACTTGACGCCATACTGTATTCAGTAATCCAATCAAAGAAAAACTTTGCCTGAACGTAATTGAAGCAATTCGCAACGAAATCATGATATCGAGTATCGGAATTACTGCAGGGTTACAAAAATGTTTCAACAAGGTTTCTATTTCGTGGCATTTTACCGGCATACAACTTTAGAACTAAAAAAATATACTATAACTTATGTATACAAATTTACATAGAAAAAACATGTTCACGTGTTATTTTAAAACTAATTATCGACAATATACTACAACTAAGGAAGACAAAGCTAAGTCATACATAATACTTTCGATTGCTTCAAATTGAAACAATAACATTTAAGTATTTAAACCAAAATACCGAAAGCAAAATTAGTTTTTTTGAAAACTAAAGGACGTGTCATTTTTTACATATATTTATCATTTACATTAAACTGCTTGCCCCTGTTATTAATAAATGTGCAACACTGGTATATTTAATTCCATTTCAAGCTACGAGTAAATAAAATTCCACTTTTGACATGGATATGTCGTAGCTCTGGGGGAGGGGGTGTTGGTGATTTTTAAGATGTAAAATATGTAACATGTGTCCATAGAAACTGCCAGAGTTATTGTATTGATGTTTCAATATATAAGAATAAGAATAGCTGTTTATATAACATTCTGTCTCCAGGTACTCTTATAATAATCAGACAATAATCGCGACCCTTATCGTTAGGACAAACTTATATCATGGTCTCGGGATTAACTATTGCCATGCAGGACATGTAAATAGCTCACTTTTCCATCAGATATTCGCTAATAACTTCCAAACAGCTGTTGAGAACTTGACGATTCACCTTGCCAGAGCTATCCTGACATATTTCACCCCAGCAGGAGAGCGACGAGGCTTGGCGCAGTGTTCGCGGAAGGTTTCCACCCGACTGGCAGCAATATTTATAGGGCCGCCTTTCTTTCAGCCAGCCTTATATTTTACACTCGAGATTGTTAAAATGGTCCGTTGGGTGTGCACTTTTTCCTTTTATTCTTCATATTTTAGTTAATTATATTACTGAATTTTTTTAGAAAATTAGGTGTACAAATTGTTAGATGAAATCGAGCTTTCAATTCCTATAGAAATAACGAACAAGTCTTCATTTCCCGTTATTAGTGCTAATGATAAATGAATCGGTTACACAGATATTAGGCCTAAATGAAATAATTACTTATACTCATAGTAATAATTTGACAGCTCTTGACTTGAGAGCAGAAGCTGCATAATTTTTCGACTCAGATAATTACACCAATTTAAATGTTTACATTTACTAATTCGATATTAATAAAAATGTAATAAACATTAAAGTTAACAAAATTGATGAATCGTATAACACCCATAATATAAATATTATAAAAAATATACAACAACGAATCCTAGGACGAGTTTTCTTCCTCTTTAATTAATTTGATGTATTTCGTTTTTGATGTATAGAGCCCAATAAAATAAACGGCGTCAGTGGACTGAGACGTACTTTCTCTCTCATTTCAATTTAAACGACAATCTGTAATAAAACCATCATATTCTTTAACGTTTATCTAATTACCATTTAATAGTTTAATATTTTTTTCGTTTCAAACAAATTATCCACTTTATAAAAAATAACAAGAGAAACAAAAATTTAATTAAGTGTAAGAATTTCATGGTAGGACTACCCCCCCCCGTAATACTAAGCGTTTTTGAGTGATTTTGTGGGGTGATGTGACCTCACACTGCAAACCAAATAGTTTCATGGAAAAATGTTGGGAAATAAGGAAGATATTGATTTTTTAATATTCTCTTTTCTCTGGAACAGTTAGTCGTAAACTAATGATTCTAAATACAAATTTGTTTGGTT
This sequence comes from Nephotettix cincticeps, assembly GCA_023375725.1. NCBI lineage: Eukaryota > Metazoa > Arthropoda > Insecta > Hemiptera > Cicadellidae > Nephotettix > Nephotettix cincticeps. Next base: position 16,959,825 of record CM041786.1, on the reverse strand, counting down.
TTTAAGCTAGTTTTTATGGCGGTATTCATATTATACTTTACCCTTACTTTTTCTGCAGGAAAAAAATGAAATTTTTACTTTTAAATGCCCATTATTTTTAATCCCCGATGTTTTGAGAAATCCGGGTGGTGTTATTTTGTTTTATTGTACCTCAAAGGACGCTTTTAATCAAAATCATTACAGCCGTTTTTGAGAAATTTTAATTTAACGTGTTTTTTGAGATTTTTAGTGGTCAAATGCCGTTAAAACAAAAAGTAAAGAAACCGAGATACCATGTATTGGGGTCTACTACGCAAATAATTACTGAATAATTACCTTAAATATAGCTGTTCATTTTGTACAGCACATAATTACTCCATATTCTTACATTAATGAATGACTGAGATGACATTAAATGGTAAAGCTTATTTCAAACGAAAAGTAAAGCAAAAGCTGTAGTAGAAATCAAATCAAAAAAAAGAAAAAAATCAAATAGAAAGATAGAAGATCGAATAGAAAGATCAAGTAGAAATCAAATTGTTTGATTGTAGAAAAATTGTAAACAAACGTATTCCTCATAAGATTAAAATTAGAAATTTCAAACGCCATAAAATGGAAAATTATGGAGTTTTCGAATTTTATTTTTTACTGAAATCTTCCCACATAAACAGCAACTTCCTAAAATTTCATGGCGATCGGATGAGTAGTTTGGCAACGCATACACGCAAGGACATACATTCATTTTTATATATAAAGATAGCTTTATTTGTTAATATTCATTACTGTATATGATGGAACTTGGTAAATACTTTTAAAAATATATCTGTTCACTGGTATCGTGTATTTTTGACTAAAACTGGGTGTCTGATAAGAGAAACTGGAAAAGGTTTATTAAAACCAATATAAATAAATATTGATTTATAAAACTTTATTTCTCGCAATTTTACGCCTCGAGAGAGTTTCAATGTACGACTTAAGTGTTTGACATCAGAGCTCTCGGAGTTTACTCCTTAACGATAACGATCGACTCTTCTGGAAATTCATCAAAAGGAGAAAATTATTGTCTCTATTAATCACGTCCATGATGTTTTTGTTCGGGTCCGTTCAAGTTATCATCGAAATAATAGCTCGTACCAAAAAAACTGATCTTGTTAATACCTTAAATTATTTTGTAAGTCAAATTTATTTTAATAATTTTATATTTAAATCATACATGTATTTTATAAACAAACATACAGGTATATAAAACACATATTCGTGGCTATTAAAAGAAACTTGAAAATTTTAGTAATTTTACAGAAATGAGCAAAAGTAATATTGCTCTTTATTACCATTTACTGCTGTTTTGGTCACGTGATCATTATTAAAGCTTATAATAAATAATGAATAAAATGTAATTTATGTATGAAACATCAATATTAATTGCATTCAAAATTTAAGTTTTTCTGAAATAATCTTAGTGAAACTGTGACACCAATGTATTGAATTATTTGCAAGTAAAATACTTCTTATGTGTTTTGTGTTTTTGTTCATTTTTAAGAAGATTTTTCATCCACGTTAATAAAGAATTTTGCAGTAGCAGTGAATCGGAAAAATTTAATTAAAATAAAAATCTTTGAAATTATATTACTTGACTTATGCCATTTTAAATGTACGTAATTTTTTTCATAACTGACAGTTGTATACTATTGAGAGCAACAGTAAAATATTGACCAACGTGTGTCAATGCTGTTTTCCTATTAAACATTTTTTTGCTAATTACGCCAAAGTATTTTAATCAGTTGTGTAGTAGTAATTTTACACAAAAAAATTCAGGGAAAGTTATGTAAACCAACATGGGCATCTCAGGATTTGAACCTGTGACCTCGTGCAGTGAAGTCCAAGGTGCTAACTGCAAGGCTAGAAAGACACTCTTAACTATTTTAATTCCATGTTTAATTTATAAATGATTCAAAACCCTTAAATAATTAACAGTTGTTAAAAGATGAATGTGTTATTGTTTTACGAGGTTAGGTATTAAAATGAATAAGAGGGATGAGTGTAATGGTTTTTATAGTTAACCACAGCTCATTCATAAAACAAAGGCAACTGAGTCTGGTATCGAAGCTTCGAACATGGCATGAAGATTAAGCTTAGAATCATGCCGATGACTTTTTCATGACTAATTTTTTTCAATAAAATGGATTCGTTTGTGGAGAAATATTTACAGCTTACTGAGTTGTAAGTGATGAATTCTAAATTATTAAACAAGAATTCACAACTTATTGGGAGCTCAGGGTGAACACTTTTTGGATTTGAAGAAAAAAGGAATCAGTTGTCACTAATTTTGAGCTCTTAG